>CM067540.1:31458383-31879490 GCA_034509755.1 Anisodus tanguticus
CAAATTAAAACATACTAATTTTCTTCAAATTGATGACTTCATCATAAATTAAAAATATAAATTAAATCATGAGTCTACGTGGTTGTGGTGGCCGACGTGGATCCGACATGGCGTCTAACTCACAAATCCGTCCATCCGAGGGCAAATTTAACAAGTTTGCTAACGGAAGGGAATATTTGATATCAAAGTTTGACGGAGGGCAATGTTAAACTATAAATCATAGTTGGAGGGCAAATATGACCCTTTTCCCCAAAAATAAATTACAATAGTACCTTTTGCCGGAAATTCTCCGCGCAATTGGACTTAATAGTAACGTCATCGTTAAGTCTATTGCGCAGGAATTTCTTGTGCAATAGGGATTAATATAAACCCTAAAGAGTTAGCCATTTTCAAGTCACTCTTCACCTTCTTCATTTTATCTCTTTTACCATACTTTAGCCCCCCGAAAATCATGTCCCAGAGTTTCAAAACGTCAAACTTTGCTATAGAATCCAATGTTTGTGAATGCGATTATTATTGTAAGTTTAAGAAGGACCCAAGATAATCAAGATCGTCATTTTTGGCGTTGTAAAGTGCCTGACGTAAATGTTTTTATATGTTTTTAGGATTTAGAGTATTTTCACATTATCTACATATTTTACTTTCAAAAACTGATTTTCTTATAATGTTAATAGGGTATGAATGGTTGCAGACATTTTCAATGGGAAGAAGACATTTCCGTGGATAAAACAGTAGCGGCGAAGTTTAAAAAGCCTCATGTTGATAGAGAAACCGCGACTTCACGTATCCCTAGAGATACCGTGAAGTTTGACTTGCAGTTTAGACTTATGGAAGTTCAACAAAATATAGACCTTCTGGAGGGCTTGCTAAAAGAATCCGAAGAAAAACAAACGATTTTCAAGCATAACCTTAGAGACACTAAACACGAGAAAAATGCTTTGAAATAGAAATTGAAATTTTAGAAGATTATTTGTGCTATCGTGTTGTTGTTTATTATTTCTACGTATTTTGTTCATTAGGTTTATTATTTCTTTGTATTTTATTTTTATGTATTTTCGGTTTAATTTGTTAATTTTATGTATTTTGTTTTTACTAGTTCCACATTTTCATGTATTATGTATTTTCTATGTTTTTTTGATGTATTATGTAATCGGCACATTTTATGTACTAATTTATTTGTGTTTTATTTAAAATTGTGAATTGTTGAACTTTTTATGTATTATTAACTCGAATAAGCTTATATAAATTAATAATAGACTATAACAATCAAAGCAAATTAAAACATACTAATTTTCTTCAAATTGATGACTTCATCATAAATTAAAAATATAAATTAAATCATGAGTCTACGTGGTTGTGGTGGCCGACGTGGATCCGACATGGCGTCTAACTCACAAATCCGTCCATCCGAGGGCAAATTTAACAAGTTTGCTAACGGAAGGGAATATTTGATATCAAAGTTTGTCGGAGGGCAATGTTAAACTATAAATCATAGTTGGAGGGCATATATGACCCTTTTCGACAAAAATAGATTACAATAGTACCTTTTGCCAGGAAATTCCTCCACAATTGGACTTAATAGTAACGTCACCGTTAAGTCCTATTGCGTAGGAATTTCTTGTGCAATAGGGATTAATATAAACCCTAAAGAGTTAGCCATTTTCAAGTCACTCTTCACCTTCTTCATTTTATCTCTTTTACCATACTTTAGCCCCCGAAAATCATGTCCCGAGTTTCAAAACGTCAAACTTTGCTATAGAATCCAATGTTTGTGAATGCGATTATTATTGTAAGTTTAAGAAGGACCCAAGATAATCAAGATCGTCATTTTTGGCGTTGTAAAGTGCCTGACGTAAATGTTTTTATAAGTTTTTAGGATTTAGAGTATTTTCACATTATCTACATATTTTACTTTCAAAAACTGATTTTCTTATAATGTTAATAGGGTATGAATGGTTGCGACATTTTCAATGGGAAGAAGACATTTCCGTGGATAAAACATGGCGGCGAAGTTTAAAAAGCCTCATGTTGATAGAGAAACCGCGACTTCACGTATCCCTAGAGATACCGTGAAGTTTGACTTGCGCTTAGACTTATGGAAGTTCAACAAAATATAGACCTTCTCGAGGGCTTGCTAAAAGAATCCGAAGAAAAACAAACGATTTTCAAGCATAACCTTAGAGACACTAAACACGAGAAAAATGCTTTGAAATAGAAATTGAAATTTTAGAAGATTATTTGTGCTATCGTGTTGTTGTTTATTATTTCTACGTATTTTGTTCATTAGGTTTATTATTTCTTTGTATTTTATTTTTATGTATTTTCGGTTTAATTTGTTAATTTTATGTATTTTGTTTTTACTAGTTCCACATTTTCATGTATTATGTATTTTCTATGTTTTTTTGATGTATTATGTAATCGGCACATTTTATGTACTAATTTATTTGTGTTTTATTTAAAATTGTGAATTGTTGAACTTTTTATGTATTATTAACTCGAATAAGCTTATATAAATTAATAATAGACTATAACAATCAAAGCAAATTAAAACATACTAATTCTCTTCAAATTGATGACTTCATCATAAATTAAAAATATAAATTAAATCATGAGTCTACGTGGTTGTGGTGGCCGACGTGGATCCGACATGGCGTCTAACTCACAAATCCGTCCATCCGGGGCAAATTTAACAAGTTTGCTAACGGAAGGGAATATTTGATATCAAAGTTTGTCGGAGGGAAATGTTAAACTATAAATCATAGTTGGAGGGAATGTATGACCCTTTTCGCCAAAAATAAATTACAATAGTATCTTTTGCCAGGAAATTCCTCCACAATTGGACTTAATAGTAACGTCACCGTTAAGTCCTATTGCGTAGCAATTTCTTGTGCAATAGGGATTAATATAAACCCTAAAGAGTTAGCCATTTTCAAGTCACTCTTCACCTTCTTCATTTTATCTCTTTTACCATACTTTAGCCCCCGAAAATCATGTATCAGAGTTTCAAAACGTCAAACTTTGCTATAGAATCCAATGTTTGTAAATGCGATTATTATTCTAAGTTTAAGAAGGAACCAAGATAATCAAGATCGTCATTTTTGGCGTTGTAAAATGCCTGACGTAAATGTTTTTATATGTTTTTAGGATTTAGAGTATTTTCACATTATCTACATATTTTACTTTCAAAAACTGATTTTCTTATAGTGTCAATAGGGTATGAATGGTTGCAGACATTTTCAATGGGAAGAAGACATTTCCGTGGATAAAACAGTAGCGGCGAAGTTTAAAAAGCCTCATGTTGATAGAGAAACCGCGACTTCACGTATCCCTAGAGATACCGTAAAGTTTGACTTGCAGTTTAGACTTATGGAAGTTCAACAAAATATAGACCTTCTGGAGGGCTTGCTAAAAGAATCCGAAGAAAAACAAACGATTTTCAAGCATAACCTTAGAGACACTAAACACGAGAAAAATGCTTTGAAATAGAAATTGAAATTTTAGAAGATTATTTGTGCTATCGTGTTGTTGTTTATTATTTCTACGTATTTTGTTCATTAGGTTTATTATTTCTTTGTATTTTATTTTTATGTATTTTCGGTTTAATTTGTTAATTTTATGTATTTTGTTTTTACTAGTTCCACATTTTCATGTATTATGTATTTTCTATGTTTTTTTGATGTATTATGTAATCGGCACATTTTATGTACTAATTTATTTGTGTTTTATTTAAAATTGTGAATTGTTGAACTTTTTATGTATTATTAACTCGAATAAGCTTATATAAATTAATAATAGACTATAACAATCAAAGCAAATTAAAACATACTAATTCTCTTCAAATTGATGACTTCATCATAAATTAAAAATATAAATTAAATCATGAGTCTACGTGGTTGTGGTGGCCGACGTGGATCCGACATGGCGTCTAACTCACAAATCCGTCCATCCGAGGGCAAATTTAACAAGTTTGCTAACGGAAGGGAATATTTGATATCAAAGTTTGTCGGAGGGAAATGTTAAACTATAAATCATAGTTGGAGGGAATATATGACCCTTTTCCCCAAAAATAAATTACAATAGTATCTTTTGCCAGGAAATTCCTCCACAATTGGACTTAATAGTAACGTCACCGTTAAGTCCTATTGCGTAGCAATTTCTTGTGCAATAGGGATTAATATAAACCCTAAAGAGTTAGCCATTTTCAAGTCACTCTTCACCTTCTTCATTTTATCTCTTTTACCATACTTTAGCACCCCGAAAATCATGTATCAGAGTTTCAAAACGTCAAACTTTGCTATAGAATCCAATGTTTGTGAATGCGATTATTATTCTAAGTTTAAGAAGGACCCAAGATAATCAAGATCGTCATTTTTGGCGTTGTAAAATGCCTGACGTAAATGTTTTTATATGTTTTTAGGATTTAGAGTATTTTCACATTATCTACATATTTTACCTTCAAAAACTGATTTTCTTATAATGTCAATAGGGTATGAATGGTTGCAGACATTTTCAATGGGAAGAAGACATTTCCGTGGATAAAACAGTAGCGGCGAAGTTTAAAAAGCCTCATGTTGATAGAGAAACCGCGACTTCACGTATCCCTAGAGATACCGTGAAGTTTGACTTGCAGTTTAGACTTATGGAAGTTCAACAAAATATAGACCTTCTGGAGGGCTTGCTAAAAGAATCCGAAGAAAAACAAACGATTTTCAAGCATAACCTTAGAGACACTAAACACGAGAAAAATGCTTTGAAATAGAAATTGAAATTTTAGAAGATTATTTGTGCTATCGTGTTGTTGTTTATTATTTCTACGTATTTTGTTCATTAGGTTTATTATTTCTTTGTATTTTATTTTTATGTATTTTCGGTTTAATTTGTTAATTTTATGTATTTTGTTTTTACTAGTTCCACATTTTCATGTATTATGTATTTTCTATGTTTTTTTGATGTATTATGTAATCGGCACATTTTATGTACTAATTTATTTGTGTTTTATTTAAAATTGTGAATTATTGAACTTTTTATGTATTATTAACTCAAATAAGCTTATATAAATTAATAATAGACTATAACAATCAAAGCAAATTAAAACATACTAATTCTCTTCAAATTGATGACTTCATCATAAATTAAAAATATAAATTAAATCATGAGTCTACGTGGTTGTGGTGGCCGACGTGGATCCGACATGGCGTCTAACTCACAAATCCGTCCATCCGAGGGCAAATTTAACAAGTTTGCTAACGGAATGGAATATTTGATATCAAAGTTTGTCGGAGGGAAATGTTAAACTATAAATCATAGTTGGAGGGAATATATGACCCTTTTCCCCAAAAATAAATTACAATAGTATCTTTTGCCAGGAAATTCCTCCACAATTGGACTTAATAGTAACGTCACCGTTAAGTCCTATTGCGTAGGAATTTCTTGTGCAATAGGGATTAATATAAACCCTAAAGAGTTAGCCATTTTCAAGTCACTCTTCACCTTCTTCATTTTATCTCTTTTACCATACTTTAGCACCCCGAAAATCATGTATCAGAGTTTCAAAACGTCAAACTTTGCTATAGAATCCAATGTTTGTGAATGCGATTATTATTCTAAGTTTAAGAAGGACCCAAGATAATCAAGATCGTCATTTTTGGCATTGTAAAGTGCATGACGTAAATGTTTTTATAAGTTTTAAGGATTTAGAGTATTTTCACATTATCTACATATTTTACTTTCAAAAACTAATTTTCTTATAATGTATATAGGGTATGATTGGTTGCAGACATTTTCAATGGGAAGAAGACATTTCTGTAGATAAAACAGTAGCGGCGAAGTTTAAAAAGCCTCATGTTGATAGAGGAACCGCGACTTCACGTATCCCTAGAGATACCGTGAAGTTTGACTTGCAGTTTTGACTTATGGAAGTTCAACAAAATATAGACCTTCTGGAGGGCTTGCTAAAAGAATCTGAAAAAAACAAACGATTTTCAAGCATAACCTTAGAGACACTAAACACGAGAAAAATGCTTTGAAATAGAAATTGAAATTTTAGAAGATTATTTGTGCTATCGTGTTGTTGTTTATTATTTCTACGTATTTTGTTCATTAGGTTTATTATTTCTTTGTATTTTATTTTTATGTATTTTCGGTTTAATTTGTTAATTTTATGTATTTTGTTTTTACTAGTTCCACATTTTCATGTATTATGTATTTTCTATGTTTTTTTGATGTATTATGTAATTGGCACATTTTATGTACTAATTTATTTGTGTTTTATTTAAAATTGTGAATTGTTGAACTTTTTATGTATTATTAACTCGAATAATCTTATATAAATTAATAATAGACTATAAGAATCAAAGCAAATTAAAACATACTAATTTTCTTCAAATTGATGACTCCATCATAAATTAAAAATATAAATTAAATCATGAGTCTACGTGGTTGTGGTGGCCGACGTGGATCCGACATGGCGTCTAACTCACAAATCCGTCCATCCGAGGGCAAATTTAACAAGTTTGCTAACGGAAGGGAATATTTGATATCAAAGTTTGACGGAGGGAATGTTAAACTATAAATCATAGTTGGAGGGAATATATGACCCTTTTCGCCAAAAATAAATTACAATAGTATCTTTTGCAAGGAAATTCCTCCACAATTGGACTTAATAGTAACGTCACCGTTAAGTCCTATTGCGTAGGAATTTCTTGTGCAATAGGGATTAATATAAACCCTAAAGAGTTAGCCATTTTCAAGTCACTCTTCACCTTCTTCATTTTATCTCTTTTACCATACTTTAGCACCCCGAAAATCATGTATCAGAGTTTCAAAACGTCAAACTTTGCTATTCAATCCAATGTTTGTGAATGCGATTATTATTCTAAGTTTAAGAAGGACCCAAGATAATCAAGATCGTCATTTTTGGCGTTGTAAAATGCCTGACGTAAATGTTTTTAGGATTTAGAGTATTTTCACATTATCTACATATTTTACTTTCAAAAACTGATTTTCTTATAATGTTAATAGGGTATGAATGGTTGCAGACATTTTCAATGGGAAGAAGACATTTCCGTGGATAAAACAGTAGCGGCGAAGTTTAAAAAGCCTCATGTTGATAGAGAAACCGCGACTTCACGTATCCCTAGAGATACCGTAAAGTTTGACTTGCAGTTTAGACTTATGGAAGTTCAACAAAATATAGACCTTCTGGAGGGCTTGCTAAAAGAATCCGAAGAAAAACAAACGATTTTCAAGCATAACCTTAGAGACACTAAACACGAGAAAAATGCTTTGAAATAGAAATTGAAATTTTAGATGATTATTTGTGCTATCGTGTTGTTGTTTATTATTTCTACGTATTTTGTTCATTAGGTTTATTATTTCTTTGTATTTTATTTTTATGTATTTTCGGTTTAATTTGTTAATTTTATGTATTTTGTTTTTACTAGTTCCACATTTTCATGTATTATGTATTTTCTATGTTTTTTTGATGTATTATGTAATCGGCACATTTTATGTACTAATTTATTTGTGTTTTATTTAAAATTGTGAATTGTTGAACTTTTTATGTATTATTAACTCGAATAAGCTTATATAAATTAATAATAGACTATAACAATCAAAGCAAATTAAAACATACTAATTCTCTTCAAATTGATGACTTCATCATAAATTAAAAATATAAATTAAATCATGAGTCTACGTGGTTGTGGTGGCCGACGTGGATCCGACATGGCGTCTAACTCACAAATCCGTCCATCCGGGGGCAAATTTAACAAGTTTGCTAACGGAAGGGAATATTTGATATCAAAGTTTGTCGGAGGGAAATGTTAAACTATAAATCATAGTTGGAGGGAATGTATGACCCTTTTCGCCAAAAATAAATTACAATAGTATCTTTTGCCAGGAAATTCCTCCACAATTGGACTTAATAGTAACGTCACCGTTAAGTCCTATTGCGTAGCAATTTCTTGTGCAATAGGGATTAATATAAACCCTAAAGAGTTAGCCATTTTCAAGTCACTCTTCACCTTCTTCATTTTATCTCTTTTACCATACTTTAGCCCCCGAAAATCATGTATCAGAGTTTCAAAACGTCAAACTTTGCTATAGAATCCAATGTTTGTAAATGCGATTATTATTCTAAGTTTAAGAAGGAACCAAGATAATCAAGATCGTCATTTTTGGCGTTGTAAAATGCCTGACGTAAATGTTTTTATATGTTTTTAGGATTTTGAGTATTTTCACATTCTCTACATATTTTACGTTCAAAAACTGATTTTCTTATAGTGTTAATAGGGTATGAATGGTTGCAGACATTTTCAATGGGAAGAAGACATTTCCGTGGATAAAACAGTAGCGGCGAAGTTTAAAAAGCCTCATGTTGATAGAGATACCGCGACTTCACGTATCGCTAGAGATACCGTAAAGTTTGACTTGCAGTTTAGACTTATGGAAGTTCAACAAAAAATTGACCTTCTGGAGGGCTTGCTAAAAGAATCCGAAGAAAAACAAACGATTTTCAAGCATAACCTTAGAGACACTAAACACGAGAAAAATGCTTTGAAATAGAAATTGAAATTTTAGAAGATTATTTGTGCTATCGTGTTGTTGTTTATTATTTCTACGTATTTTGTTCATTAGGTTTATTATTTCTTTGTATTTTATTTTTATGTATTTTCGGTTTAATTTGTTAATTTTATGTATTTTGTTTTTACTAGTTCCACATTTTCATGTATTATGTATTTTCTATGTTTTTTTGATGTATTATGTAATCGGCACATTTTATGTACTAATTTATTTGTGTTTTATTTAAAATTGTGAATTGTTGAACTTTTTATGTATTATTAACTCGAATAATCTTATATAAATTAATAATAGACTATAACAATCAAAGCAAATTAAAACATACTAATTTTCTTCAAATTGATGACTCCATCATAAATTAAAAATATAAATTAAATCTTGAGTCTACGTGGTTGTGGTGGCCGACGTGGATCCGACATGGCGTCTAACTAACAAATCCGTCCATCCGAGGGCAAATTTAACAAGTTTGCTAATGGAAGGGAATATTTGATATCAAAGTTTGACGGAGGGAAATGTTAAACTATAAATCATAGTTGGAGGGCATATATGACCCTTTTCCCCAAAAATAAATTACAATAGTACCTTTTGCCAGGAAATTTCTGCGCAATTGGACTTAATAGTAACGTCACCGTTAAGTCTTATTGCACAGGAATTTCTTGTGCAATAGGGATTAATATAAACCCTAAAGAGTTAGCCATTTTCAAGTCACTCTTCACCTTCTTCATTTTATCTCTTTTACCATACTTTAGCCCCCCGAAAATCATGTACCAGAGTTTCAAAACGTCAAACTTTGCTATAGAATCCAATGTTTGTGAATGCGATTATTATTCTAAGTTTAAGAAGGACCCAAGATAATCAAGATCGTCATTTTTGGCGTTGTAAAATGCCTGACGTAAATGTTTTTATATGTTTTTAGGATTTAGAGTATTTTCACATTATCTACATATTTTACTTTCAAAAACTGATTTTCTTATAATGTTAATAGGGTATGAATGGTTGCGACATTTTCAATGGGAAGAAGACATTTCCGTGGATAAAACAATGGCGGCGAAGTTTAAAAAGCCTCATGTTGATAGAGATACCGCGACTTCACGTATCCCTAGAGATATCGTAAAGTTTGACTTGCGCTTTAGACTTATGGAAGTTCAACAAAAATAGACCTTCGGAGGGCTTGCTAAAAGAATCCAAAGAAAAACAAACGATTTTCAAGCATAACCTTAGAGACACTAAACACGAGAAAAATGCTTTGAAATAGAAATTGAAATTTTAGAAGATTATTTGTGCTATCGTGTTGTTGTTTATTATTTCTACGTATTTTGTTCATTAGGTTTATTATTTCTTTGTATTTTATTTTTATGTATTTTCGGTTTAATTTGTTAATTTTATGTATTTTGTTTTTACTAGTTCCACATTTTCATGTATTATGTATTTTCTATGTTTTTTTGATGTATTATGTAATCGGCACATTTTATGTACTAATTTATTTGTGTTTTATTTAAAATTGTGAATTGTTGAACTTTTTATGTATTATTAACTCGAATAATCTTATATAAATTAATAATAGACTATAACAATCAAAGCAAATTAAAACATACTAATTTTCTTCAAATTGATGACTTCATCATAAATTAAAAATATAAATTAAATCATGAGTCTACGTGGTTGTGGTGGCCGACGTGGTTCCGACATGGCGTCTAACTCACAAATCCGTCCATCCGAGGGCAAATTTAACAAGTTTGCTAACGGAAGGGAATATTTGATATCAAAGTTTGACGGAGGCAAATGTTAAACTATAAATCATAGTTGGAGGGCATATATGACCCTTTTCCCCAAAAATAAATTACAATAGTACCTTTTGCCGGAAATTTCTCCGCAATTGGACTTAATAGTAACGTCACCGTTAAGTCTTATTGCGCAGGAATTTCTTGTGCAATAGGGATTTATATAAACCCTAAAGAGTTAGCCATTTCCAAGTCACTCTTCACCTTCTTCATTTTATCTCTTTTACCATACTTTAGCCCCCCGAAAATCATGTACCAGAGTTTCAAAACATCAAACTTTGCTATCGAATCCAATGTTTGTGAATGCGATTATTATTCTTAGTTTAATAAGGACCCAAGATAATCAACATCGTCATTTTTGGCGTTGTAAAATGCCTGACGTAAATGTTTTTATATGTTTTTAGGATTTAGAGTATTTTCACATTATCTACATATTTTACTTTCAAAAACTGATTTTCTTATAATGTTTATAGGGTATGAATGGTTGCAGACATTTTCAATGGGAAGAAGACATTTCCGTGGATAAAACAAAGAGCGGCGAAGTTTAAAAAGCCTCATGTTGATAGAGATACCGCGACTTCACGTATCCCTAGAGATACCGTGAAGTTTGACTTGCAGTTTAGACTTATGGAAGTTCAACAAAATATAGACCTTCCGGAGGGCTTGCTAAAAGAATCCGAAGAAAAACAAACGATTTTCAAGCATAACCTTAGAGACACTAAACACGAGAAAAATGCTTTGAAATAGAAATTGAAATTTTAGAAGATTATTTGTGCTATCGTGTTGTTGTTTATTATTTCTACGTATTTTGTTCATTAGGTTTATTATTTCTTTGTATTTTATTTTTATGTATTTTCGGTTTA
Organism: Anisodus tanguticus; assembly: GCA_034509755.1. Lineage (NCBI taxonomy): Eukaryota > Viridiplantae > Streptophyta > Magnoliopsida > Solanales > Solanaceae > Anisodus > Anisodus tanguticus. The sequence continues at coordinate 31,469,608 of CM067540.1, forward strand.
ATTTGTTAATTTTATGTATTTTGTTTTTACTAGTTCCACATTTTCATGTATTATGTATTTTCTATGTTTTTTTGATGTATTATGTAATCGGCACATTTTATGTACTAATTTATTTGTGTTTTATTTAAAATTGTGAATTGTTGAACTTTTTATGTATTATTAACTCGAATAATCTTATATAAATTAATAATAGACTATAACAATCAAAGCAAATTAAAACATACTAATTTTCTTCAAATTGATGACTCCATCATAAATTAAAAATATAAATTAAATCTTGAGTCTACGTGGTTGTGGTGGCCGACGTGGATCCGACATGGCGTCTAACTAACAAATCCGTCCATCCGAGGGCAAATTTAACAAGTTTGCTAATGGAAGGGAATATTTGATATCAAAGTTTGACGGAGGGAAATGTTAAACTATAAATCATAGTCGGAGGGCATATATGACCCTTTTCCCCAAAAATAAATTACAATAGTACCTTTTGCCTGGAAATTTCTGCGCAATTGGACTTAATAGTAACGTCACCGTTAAGTCTTATTGCACAGGAATTTCTTGTGCAATAGGGATTAATATAAACCCTAAAGAGTTAGCCATTTTCAAGTCACTCTTCACCTTCTTCATTTTATCTCTTTTACCATACTTTAGCCCCCCGAAAATCATGTACCAGAGTTTCAAAACGTCAAACTTTGCTATAGAATCCAATGTTTGTGAATGCGATTATTATTCTAAGTTTAAAAAGGACCCAAGATAATCAAGATCGTCATTTTTGGCGTTGTAAAATGCCTGACGTAAATGTTTTTATATGTTTTTAGGATTTAGAGTATTTTCACATTATCTACATATTTTACTTTCAAAAACTGATTTTCTTATAATGTTTATAGGGTATGAATGGTTTCAAATATTTTCAATGGGAAGAAGACATTTCCGTGGATAAAACAAAGCGGCGAAGTTTAAAAAGCCTCATGTTGATAGAGATACCGCGACTTCACGTATCCTAGAGATACCGTGAAGTTTGACTTGCGCTTTAGACTTATGGAAGTTCAACAAAAAATAGACCTTCTGAGGGCTTGCTAAAAGAATCCAAGAAAAACAAACGATTTTCAAGCATAACCTTAGAGACACTAAACACGAGAAAAATGCTTTGAAATAGAAATTGAAATTTTAGAAGATTATTTGTGCTATCGTGTTGTTGTTTATTATTTCTACGTATTTTGTTCATTAGGTTTATTATTTCTTTGTATTTTATTTTTATGTATTTTCGGTTTAATTTGTTAATTTTATGTATTTTGTTTTTACTAGTTCCACATTTTCATGTATTATGTATTTTCTATGTTTTTTTGATGTATTATGTAATCGGCACATTTTATGTACTAATTTATTTGTGTTTTATTTAAAATTGTGAATTGTTGAACTTTTTATGTATTATTAACTCGAATAATCTTATATAAATTAATAATAGACTATAACAATCAAAGCAAATTAAAACATACTAATTTTCTTCAAATTGATGACTCCATCATAAATTAAAAATATAAATTAAATCATGAGTCTACGTGGTTGTGGTGGCCGACGTGGATCCGACATGGCGTCTAACTAACAAATCCGTCCATCCGAGGGCAAATTTAACAAGTTTGCTAACGGGAAGGGAATATTTGATATCAAAGTTTGACGGAGGGAAATGTTAAACTATAAATCATAGTTGGAGGGCATATATGACCCTTTTCCCCAAAAATAAATTACAATAGTACCTTTTGCCAGGAAATTTCTGCGCAATTGGACTTAATAGTAACGTCACCGTTAAGTCTTATTGCGCAGGAATTTCTTGTGCAATAGGGATTAATATAAACCCTAAAGAGTTAGCCATTTTCAAGTCACTCTTCACCTTCTTCATTTTATCTCTTTTACCATACTTTAGCCCCCCGAAAATCATGTCCCAGAGTTTCAAAACGTCAAACTTTGCTATAGAATCCAATGTTTGTGAATGCGATTATTATTGTAAGTTTAAGAAGGACCCAAGATAATCAAGATCGTCATTTTTGGCGTTGTAAAATGCCTGACGTAAATGTTTTTATATGTTTTTAGGATTTAGAGTATTTTCACATTATCTACATATTTTACTTTCAAAAACTGATTTTCTTATAATGTTTATAGGGTATGAATGGTTGCAAACATTTTCAATGGGAAGAAGACATTTCCGTGGATAAAACAGTAGCGGCGAAGTTTAAAAAGCCTCATGTTGATAGAGATACCGCGACTTCACGTATCCCTAGAGATACCGTGAAGTTTGACTTGCAGTTTAGACTTATGGAAGTTCAACAAAATATAGACCTTCTGGAGGGCTTGCTAAAAGAATCCGAAGAAAAACAAACGATTTTCAAGCATAACCTTAGAGACACTAAACACGAGAAAAATGCTTTGAAATAGAAATTGAAATTTTAGAAGATTATTTGTGCTATCGTGTTGTTGTTTATTATTTCTACGTATTTTGTTCATTAGGTTTATTATTTCTTTGTATTTTATTTTTATGTATTTTCGGTTTAATTTGTTAATTTTATGTATTTTGTTTTTACTAGTTCCACATTTTCATGTATTATGTATTTTCTATGTTTTTTTGATGTATTATGTAATCGGCACATTTTATGTACTAATTTATTTGTGTTTTATTTAAAATTGTGAATTGTTGAACTTTTTATGTATTATTAACTCGAATAATCTTATATAAATTAATAATAGACTATAACAATCAAAGCAAATTAAAACATACTAATTTTCTTCAAATTGATGACTTCATCATAAATTAAAAATATAAATTAAATCATGAGTCTACGTGGTTGTGGTGGCCGACGTGGATCCGACATGGCGTCTAACTCACAAATCCGTCCATCCGAGGGCAAATTTAACAAGTTTGCTAACGGAAGGGAATATTTGATATCAAAGTTTGACGGAGGGAAATGTTAAACTATAAATCATAGTTGGAGGGCATATATGACCCTTTTCCCCAAAAATAAATTACAATAGTACCTTTTGCCAGAAATTTCTCGCGCAATTGGACTTAATAGTAACGTCACCGTTAAGTCTTATTGCGCGGAATTTCTTGTGCAATAGGGATTAATATAAACCCTAAAGAGTTAGCCATTTTCAAGTCACTCTTCACCTTCTTCATTTTATCTCTTTTACCATACTTTAGCCCCCCGAAAATCATGTCCCAGAGTTTCAAAACGTCAAACTTTGCTATAGAATCCAATGTTTGTGAATGCGATTATTATTGTAAGTTTAAGAAGGACCCAAGATAATCAACATCGTCATTTTTGGCGTTGTAAAATGCCTGACGTAAATGTTTTTATATGTTTTTAGGATTTAGAGTATTTTCACATTATCTACATATTTTACTTTCAAAAACTGATTTTCTTATAATGTTTATAGGGTATGAATGGTTGCAGTACATTTTCAATGGGAAGAAGACATTTCCGTGGATAAAACAATGAGCGGCGAAGTTTAAAAAGCCTCATGTTGATAGAGATACCGCGACTTCACGTATCCTAGAGATACCGTGAAGTTTGACTTGCGCTTAGACTTATGGAAGTTCAACAAAAATTGACCTTCTGGAGGGCTTGCTAAAAGAATCCAAGAAAAACAAACGATTTTCAAGCATAACCTTAGAGACACTAAACACGAGAAAAATGCTTTGAAATAGAAATTGAAATTTTAGAAGATTATTTGTGCTATCGTGTTGTTGTTTATTATTTCTACGTATTTTGTTCATTAGGTTTATTATTTCTTTGTATTTTATTTTTATGTATTTTCGGTTTAATTTGTTAATTTTATGTATTTTGTTTTTACTAGTTCCACATTTTCATGTATTATGTATTTTCTATGTTTTTTTGATGTATTATGTAATCGGCACATTTTATGTACTAATTTATTTGTGTTTTATTTAAAATTGTGAATTGTTGAACTTTTTATGTATTATTAACTCGAATAATCTTATATAAATTAATAATAGACTATAACAATCAAAGCAAATTAAAACATACTAATTTTCTTCAAATTGATGACTCCATCATAAATTAAAAATATAAATTAAATCTTGAGTCTACGTGGTTGTGGTGGCCGACGTGGATCCGACATGGCGTCTAACTAACAAATCCGTCCATCCGAGGGCAAATTTAACAAGTTTGCTAATGGAAGGGAATATTTGATATCAAAGTTTGACGGAGGGAAATGTTAAACTATAAATCATAGTCGGAGGGCATATATGACCCTTTTCCCCAAAAATAAATTACAATAGTACCTTTTGCTAGGAAATTTCTGCGCAATTGGACTTAATAGTAACGTCACCGTTAAGTCTTATATCACAGGAATTTCTTGTGCAATAGGGATTAATATAAACCCTAAAGAGTTAGCCATTTCCAAGTCACTCTTCACCTTCTTCATTTTATCTCTTTTACCATACTTTAGCCCCCCGAAAATCATGTACCAGAGTTTCAAAACGTCAAACTTTGCTATAGAATCCAATGTTTGTGAATGCGATTATTATTCTAAGTTTAAGAAGGACCCAAGATAATCAAGATCGTCATTTTTGGCGTTGTAAAATGCCTGACGTAAATGTTTTTATATGTTTTTAGGATTTAGAGTATTTTCACATTATCTACATATTTTACTTTCAAAAACTGATTTTCTTATAATGTTAATAGGGTATGAATGGTTGCAGACATTTTCAATGGGAAGAAGACATTTCCGTGGATAAAACAGTAGCGGCGAAGTTTAAAAAGCCTCATGTTGATAGAGAAACCGCGACTTCACGTATCCCTAGAGATACCGTGAAGTTTGACTTGCAGTTTAGACTTATGGAAGTTCAACAAAATATAGACCTTCTGGAGGGCTTGCTAAAAGAATCCGAAGAAAAACAAACGATTTTCAAGCATAACCTTAGAGACACTAAACACGAGAAAAATGCTTTGAAATAGAAATTGAAATTTTAGAAGATTATTTGTGCTATCGTGTTGTTGTTTATTATTTCTACGTATTTTGTTCATTAGGTTTATTATTTCTTTGTATTTTATTTTTATGTATTTTCGGTTTAATTTGTTAATTTTATGTATTTTGTTTTTACTAGTTCCACATTTTCATGTATTATGTATTTTCTATGTTTTTTTGATGTATTATGTAATCGGCACATTTTATGTACTAATTTATTTGTGTTTTATTTAAAATTGTGAATTGTTGAACTTTTTATGTATTATTAACTCGAATAAGCTTATATAAATTAATAATAGACTATAACAATCAAAGCAAATTAAAACATACTAATTCTCTTCAAATTGATGACTTCATCATAAATTAAAAATATAAATTAAATCATGAGTCTACGTGGTTGTGGTGGCCGACGTGGATCCGACATGGCGTCTAACTCACAAATCCGTCCATCCGAGGGCAAATTTAACAAGTTTGCTAATGGAATGGAATATTTGATATCAAAGTTTGACGGAGGGAAATGTTAAACTATAAATCATAGTCGGAGGGCATATATGACCCTTTTCCCCAAAAATAAATTACAATAGTACCTTTTGCCAGGAAATTTCTGCGCAATTGGACTTAATAGTAACGTCACCGTTAAGTCTTATTGCACAGGAATTTCTTGTGCAATAGGGATTAATATAAACCCTAAAGAGTTAGCCATTTCCAAGTCACTCTTCACCTTCTTCATTTTATCTCTTTTACCATACTTTAGCCCCCCGAAAATCATGTACCAGAGTTTCAAAACGTCAAACTTTGCTATAGAATCCAATGTTTGTGAATGCGATTATTATTCTAAGTTTAAGAAGGACCCAAGATAATCAAGATCGTCATTTTTGGCGTTGTAAAATGCCTGACGTAAATGTTTTTATATGTTTTTAGGATTTAGAGTATTTTCACATTATCTACATATTTTACTTTCAAAAACTGATTTTCTTATAATGTTAGTAGGGTATGAATGGTTGCAGACATTTTCAATGGGAAGAAGACATTTCCGTGGATAAAACAGTAGCGGCGAAGTTTAAAAAGCCTCATGTTGATAGAGATACCAAGACTTCACGTATTGCTAGAGATATCGTAAAGTTTGACTTGCAGTTTAGACTTATGGAAGTTCAACAAAAAATTGACCTTCTGGAGGGCTTGCTAAAAGAATCCAAAGAAAAACAAACGATTTTCAAGCATAACCTTAGAGACACTAAACACGAGAAAAATGCTTTGAAATAGAAATTGAAATTTTAGAAGATTATTTGTGCTATCGTGTTGTTGTTTATTATTTCTACGTATTTTGTTCATTAGGTTTATTATTTCTTTGTATTTTATTTTTATGTATTTTCGGTTTAATTTGTTAATTTTATGTATTTTGTTTTTACTAGTTCCACATTTTCATGTATTATGTATTTTCTATGTTTTTTTGATGTATTATGTAATCGGCACATTTTATGTACTAATTTATTTGTGTTTTATTTAAAATTGTGAATTGTTGAACTTTTTATGTATTATTAACTCGAATAATCTTATATAAATTAATAATAGACTATAACAATCAAAGCAAATTAAAACATACTAATTTTCTTCAAATTGATGACTCCATCATAAATTAAAAATATAAATTAAATCTTGAGTCTACGTGGTTGTGGTGGCCGACGTGGATCCGACATGGCGTCTAACTAACAAATCCGTCCATCCGAGGGCAAATTTAACAAGTTTGCTAATGGAAGGGAATATTTGATATCAAAGTTTGACGGAGGGAAATGTTAAACTATAAATCATAGTCGGAGGGCATATATGACCCTTTTCCCCAAAAATAAATTACAATAGTACCTTTTGCTAGGAAATTTCTGCGCAATTGGACTTAATAGTAACGTCACCGTTAAGTCTTATATCACAGGAATTTCTTGTGCAATAGGGATTAATATAAACCCTAAAGAGTTAGCCATTTCAAGTCACTCTTCACCTTCTTCATTTATCTCTTTTACCATACTTTAGCCCCCCGAAAATCATGTACCAGAGTTTCAAAACGTCAAACTTTGCTATAGAATCCAATGTTTGTGAATGCGATTATTATTCTAAGTTTAAGAAGGACCCAAGATAATCAAGATCGTCATTTTTGGCGTTGTAAAATGCCTGACGTAAATGTTTTTATATGTTTTTAGGATTTAGAGTATTTTCACATTATCTACATATTTTATCTTTCAAAAACTGATTTTCTTATAATGTTAATAGGGTATGAATGGTTGCGGACATTTTCAATGGGAAGAAGACATTTCCGTGGATAAAACAAAGATCGGCGAAGTTTAAAAAGCCTCATGTTGATAGAGAAACCGCGACTTCACGTATCCCTAGAGATACCGTGAAGTTTGACTTGCAGTTTAGACTTATGGAAGTTCAACAAAATATAGACCTTCTGGAGGGCTTGCTAAAAGAATCCGAAGAAAAACAAACGATTTTCAAGCATAACCTTAGAGACACTAAACACGAAAAAAATGCTTTGAAATAGAAATTGAAATTTTAGAAGATTATTTGTGCTATCGTGTTGTTGTTTATTATTTCTACGTATTTTGTTCATTAGGTTTATTATTTCTTTGTATTTTATTTTTATGTATTTTCGGTTTAATTTGTTAATTTTATGTATTTTGTTTTTACTAGTTCCACATTTTCATGTATTATGTATTTTCTATGTTTTTTTGATGTATTATGTAATCGGCACATTTTATGTACTAATTTATTTGTGTTTTATTTAAAATTGTGAATTGTTGAACTTTTTATGTATTATTAACTCGAATAAGCTTATATAAATTAATAATAGACTATAACAATCAAAGCAAATTAAAACATACTAATTCTCTTCAAATTGATGACTTCATCATAAATTAAAAATATAAATTAAATCATGAGTCTACGTGGTTGTGGTGGCCGACGTGGATCCGACATGGCGTCTAACTCACAAATCCATCCATCCGAGGGCAAATTTAACAAGTTTGCTAATGAAATGGAATATTTGACATCAAAGTTTGACGGAGGGAAATGTTAAACTATAAATCATAGTTGGAGGGCATATATGACCCTTTTCCCCAAAAATAAATTACAATAGTACCTTTTGCCAGGAAATTTCTGCGCAATTGGACTTAATAGTAACGTCACCGTTAAGTCTTATTGCACAGAATTTCTTGTGCAATAGGGATTAATATAAACCCTAAAGAGTTAGCCATATTCAAGTCACTCTTCACCTTCTTCATTTTATCTATTTTACCATACTTTAGCCCCCCGAAAATCATGTCCCAGAGTTTCAAAACGTCAAACTTTGCTATTGAATCCAATGTTTGTGAATGCGATTATTATTGTAAGTTTAAGAAGGACCCAAGATAATCAACATCGTCATTTTTGGCGTTGTAAAATGCCTGACGTAAATGTTTTTATATGTTTTTAGGATTTAGAGTATTTTCACATTATCTACATATTTTACTTTCAAAAACTGATTTTCTTATAATGTTAATAGGGTATGAATGGTTGCAGACATTTTCAATGGGAAGAAGACATTTCCGTGGATAAAACAGTAGCGGCGAAGTTTAAAAAGCCTCATGTTGATAGAGATACCGACTTCACGTATCCTAGAGATACCGTGAAGTTTGACTTGCGCTTTAGACTTATGGAAGTTCAACAAAATATAGACCTTCGGAGGGCTTGCTAAAAGAATCCGAAGAAAAACAAACGATTTTCAAGCATAACCTTAGAGACACTAAACACGAGAAAAATGCTTTGAAATAGAAATTGAAATTTTAGAAGATTATTTGTGCTATCGTGTTGTTGTTTATTATTTCTACGTATTTTGTTCATTAGGTTTATTATTTCTTTGTATTTTATTTTTATGTATTTTCGGTTTAATTTGTTAAATTTATGTATTTTGTTTTTACTAGTTCCACATTTTCATGTATTATGTATTTTCTATGTTTTTTTGATGTATTATGTAATCGGCACATTTTATGTACTAATTTATTTGTGTTTTATTTAAAATTGTGAATTGTTGAACTTTTTATGTATTATTAACTCGAATAATCTTATATAAATTAATAATAGACTATAACAATCAAAGCAATTAAAACATACTAATTTTCTTCAAATTGATGACTCCATCATAAATTAAAAATATAAATTAAATCTTGAGTCTACGTGGTTGTGGTGGCCGACGTGGATCCGACATGGCGTCTAACTAACAAATCCGTCCATCCGAGGGCAAATTTAACAAGTTTGCTAATGGAAGGGAATATTTGATATCAAAGTTTGACGGAGGGAAATGTTAAACTATAAATCATAGTCGGAGGGCATATATGACCCTTTTCCCAAAAAAATAAATTACAATAGTACCTTTTGCCGGAAATTTCTGCGCAATTGGACTTAATAGTAACGTCACCGTTAAGTCTTATTCACAGAATTTCTTGTGCAATAGGGATTAATATAAACCCTAAAGAGTTAGCCATTTCCAAGTCACTCTTCACCTTCTTCATTTTATCTCTTTTACCATACTTTAGCCCCCCGAAAATCATGTACCAGAGTTTCAAAACGTCAAACTTTGCTATAGAATCCAATGTTTGTGAATGCGATTATTATTCTAAGTTTAAGAAGGACCCAAGATAATCAAGATCGTCATTTTTGGCGTTGTAAAATGCCTGACGTAAATGTTTTTATATGTTTTTAGGATTTAGAGTATTTTCACATTATCTACATATTTTACTTTCAAAAACTGATTTTCTTATAATGTTTATAGGGTATGAATGGTTGCAGACATTTTCAATGGGAAGAAGACATTTCCGTGGATAAAACAGTAGCGGCGAAGTTTAAAAAGCCTCATGTTGATAGAGATACCACGACTTCACGTATTGCTAGAGATACCGTAAAGTTTGACTTGCAGTTTAGACTTATGGAAGTTCAACAAAAAATTGACCTTCTGGAGGTCTTGCTAAAAGAATCCGAAGAAAAACAAACGATTTTCAAGCATAACCTTAGAGACACTAAACACGAGAAAAATGCTTTGAAATAGAAATTGAAATTTTAGAAGATTATTTGTGCTATCGTGTTGTTGTTTATTATTTCTACGTATTTTGTTCATTAGGTTTATTATTTCTTTGTATTTTATTTTTATGTATTTTCGGTTTAATTTGTTAATTTTATGTATTTTGTTTTTACTAGTTCCACATTTTCATGTATTATGTATTTTCTATGTTTTTTTGATGTATTATGTAATCGGCACATTTTATGTACTAATTTATTTGTGTTTTATTTAAAATTGTGAATTGTTGAACTTTTTATGTATTATTAACTCGAATAAGCTTATATAAATTAATAATAGACTATAACAATCAAAGCAAATTAAAACATACTAATTCTCTTCAAATTGATGACTACATCATAAATTAAAAATATAAATTAAATCATGAGTCTACGTGGTTGTGGTGGCCGACGTGGTTCCGACATGGCGTCTAACTAACAAATCCGTCCATCCGAGGGCAAATTTAACAAGTTTGCTAACGGAAGGGAATATTTGATATCAAAGTTTGACGGAGGCAAATGTTAAACTATAAATCATAGTTGGAGGGCATATATGACCCTTTTCCCCAAAAATAAATTACAATAGTACCTTTTGCCAGGAAATTTCTGCGCAATTGGACTTAATAGTAACGTCACCGTTAAGTCTTATTGCACAGGAATTTCTTGTGCAATAGGGATTAATATAAACCCTAAAGAGTTAGCCATTTTCAAGTCACTCTTCACCTTCTTCATTTTATCTCTTTTACCATACTTTAGCCCCCGAAAATCATGTATCAGAGTTTCAAAACGTCAAACTTTGCTATAGAATCCAATGTTTGTGAATGCGATTATTATTGTAAGTTTAAGAAGGACCCAAGATAATCAAGATCGTCATTTTTGGCGTTGTAAAGTGCATGACGTAAATGTTTTTATAAGTTTTTAGGATTTAGAGTATTTTCACATTATCTACATATTTTACTTTCAAAAACTGATTTTCTTATAATGTTTATAGGGTATGAATGGTTTCAAATATTTTCAATGGGAAGAAGACATTTCCGTGGATAAAACAGTAGCGGCGAAGTTTAAAAAGCCTCATGTTGATAGAGATACCGCGACTTCACGTATCCCTAGAGATACCGTGAAGTTTGACTTGCAGTTTAGACTTATGGAAGTTCAACAAAATATAGACCTTCTAGAGGGCTTGCTAAAAGAATCCGAAGAAAAACAAACGATTTTCAAGCATAACCTTAGAGACACTAAACACGAGAAAAATGCTTTGAAATAGAAATTGAAATTTTTGAAGATTATTTGTGTAATCGTGTTGTTGTTTATTATTTCTACGTATTTTGTTCATTAGGTTTATTATTTCTTTGTATTTTATTTTTATGTATTTTCGGTTTAATTTGTTATTTTTATGTATTTTGTTTTTACTAGTTCCACATTTTCATGTATTATGTATTTTCTATGTTTTTTTAATGTATTATGTAATCGGCACATTTTATGTACTAATTTATTTGTGTTTTATTTAAAATTGTGAATTGTTGAACTTTTTATGTATTATTAACCGAATAATCTTATATAAATTAATAATAGACTATAACAATCAAAGCAAATTAAAACATACTAATTTTCTTCAAATTGATGACTCCATCATAAATTAAAAATATAAATTAAATCATGAGTCTACGTGGTTGTGGTGGCCGACGTGGATCCGACATGGCGTCTAACTCACAAATCCGTCCATCCGAGGGCAAATTTAACAAGTTTGCTAACAGAAGGGAATATTTGATATCAAAGTTTGACAGAGGGAAATGTTAAACTATAAATCATTGTCGGAGGGCATATATGACCCTTTTCCCCAAAAATAAATTACAATAGTACCTTTTGCCAGAAATTTTTGCGCAATTGGACTTAATAGTAACGTCACCGTTAAGTCTTATTGCACAGGAATTTCTTGTGCAATAGGGATTAATATAAACCCTAAAGAGTTAGCCATTTTCAAGTCACTCTTCACCTTCTTCATTTTATCTATTTTACCATACTTTAGCCTCCCGAAAATCATGTCCCAGAGTTTCAAAACGTCACACTTTGCATTACAATCCAATGTTTGTGAATGCGATTATTATTGTTAGGTTAAGAAGGACCCAAGATAATCAACATCGTCATTTTTGGCGTTGTAAAGTGCCCGACGTAAATGTTTTTATAGGTTTTAGATTTAGAGTATTTTCACATTATCTACATATTTTACTTTCAAAAACTGATTTTCTTATAATGGTTCTAGGGTATGAATGGTTTCAAATATTTTCAATGGGAAGAAGACATTTCCGTGGATAAAACAGTAGCGGCGAAATTTAAAAAGCCTCATGTTGATAGAGATACCGCGACTTCATGTATCACTAGAGATACCGTGAAGTTTGACTTGCGAGCTTAGACTTATGGAAGTTCAACAAAAAATTGACCTTCGGAGGGCTTGCTAAAAGAATCCGAAGAAAAACAAACGATTTTCAAGCATAACCTTAGAGACACTAAACATGAGAAAAATGCTTTGAAAGAGAAATTGAAATTTTAGAAGATTATTTGTGTTGGCATGTTGTTGTTTATTATTTCTACGTATTTTGTTCATTAGGTTTATTATTTCTTTGTATTTTATTTTTATGTATTTTCGGTTTAATTTGTTATTTTTATGTATTTTGTTTTTACTAGTTCCACATTTTCATGTATTATGTATTTTCTATGTTTTTTTAATGTATTATGTAATCGACACATTTTATGTACTAATTTATTTGTGTTTTATTTAAAATTGTGAATTGTTGAACTTTTTATGTATTATTAACTCGAATAAGCTTATATAAATTAATAATAGACTATAACAATCAAAGCAAATTAAAACATACTAATTTTCTTCAAATTGATGACTTCATCATAAATTAAAAATATAAATTAAATCATGAGTCTACGTGGTTGTGGTGGCCGACGTGGATCCGACATGGCGTCTAACTCACAAATCCGTCCATCCGAGGGCAAATTTAACAAGTTTGCTAACGGAAGGGAATATTTGATATCAAAGTTGACGGAGGCAAATGTTAAACTATAAATCATAGTTGGAGGGCATATATGACCCTTTTCCCCAAAAATAAATTACAATAGTACCTTTTGCTAGGAAATTTCTGCGCAATTGGACTTAATAGTAACGTCACCGTTAAGTCCTATTGCGCAGGAATTTCTTGTGCAATAGGGATTAATATAAACCCTAAAGAGTTAGCCATTTTCAAGTCACTCTTCACCTTCTTCTAATTATCTCTTTTACCATAGTTTAGCCCCCCGAAAATCATGTCCCAGAGTTTCAAAATGTCAAACTTTGCTATAGAATCCAATGTTTGTGAATGCGGTTATTATTGTAAGTTTAAGAAGGACCCAAGATAATCAACATCGTCATTTTTGGCGTTTTAAAGTGCCTGACGTAAATGTTTTTATATGTTTTTTGGATTTAGATTATTTTCACATTATCTACATATTTTACTTTCCAAAACTGATTTTCTTATAATGTTTCTAGGGTATGAATGGTTTCAAATATTTTCAATGGGAAGAAGACATTTCCGTGGATAAAACAGTAGCGGCGAAGTTTAAAAAGCCTCATGTTGATAGAGATACCGCGACTTCACGTATCCCTAGAGATACCGTGAAGTTTGACTTGCGCTTTAGACTTATGGAAGTTCAACAAAATATAGACCTTCGGAGGGCTTGCTAAAAGAATCCGAAGAAAAACAAATGATTTTCAAGCATAACCTTAGAGACACTAAACACGAGAAAAATGCTTTGAAATAGAAATTGAAATTTTAGAAGATTATTTGTGCTATCGTGTTGTTGTTTATTATTTCTACGTATTTTGTTCATTAGGTTTATTATTTCTTTGTATTTTATTTTTATGTATTTTCGGTTTAATTTGTTATTTTTATGTATTTTGTTTTTACTAGTTCCACATTTTCATGTATTATGTATTTTCTATGTTTTTTAATGTATTATGTAATCGGCACATTTTATGTACTAATTTATTTGTGTTTTATTTAAAATTGTGAATTGTTGAACTTTTTATGTATTATTAACTCGAATAATCTTATATAAATTAATAATAGACTATAACAATCAAAGCAAATTAAAACATACTAATTTTCTTCAAATTGATGACTCCATCATAAATTAAAAATATAAATTAAATCATGAGTCTACGTGGTTGTGGTGGCCGACGTGGATCCGACATGGCGTCTAACTCACAAATCCGTCCATCCGAGGGAAAAAAAAAGTTTAACAAGTTTGCTAACGGAAGGGAATATTTGATATCAAAGTTTGACGGAGGGCAATGTTAAACTATAAATCATAGTTGGAGGGCATATATGACCCTTTTCCCCAAAAATAAATTACAATAGTACCTTTTGCCGGGAAATTCCTGCGCAATTGGACTTAATAGTAACGTCACCGTTAAGTCTTATTGCGCAGAATTTCTTGTGCAATAGGGATTAATATAAACCCTAAAGAGTTAGCCATTTTCAAGTCACTCTTCACCTTCTTCATTTTATCTATTTTACCATACTTTAGCCCCCGAAAATCATGTCCCAGAGTTTCAAAACGTCAAACTTTGCTATACAATCCAATGTTTGTGAATGCGATTATTATTGTAAGTTTAAGAAGGACCCAAGATAATCAACATCGTCATTTTTGGCGTTGTAAAGTGCCCGTAAATGTTTTTAATGTTTTTAGGATTTAGAGTATTTTCACATTATCTACATATTTTACTTTCAAAAACTGATTTTCTTATAATGTTTATAGGGTATGAATGGTTTCAAATATTTTCAATGGGAAGAAGACATTTCCGTGGATAAAACGATGGCGGCGAAGTTTAAAAAGCCTCATGTTGATAGAGATACCGCGACTTCACGTATCCCTAGAGATACCGTGAAGTTTGACTTGCGATTTAGACTTATGGAAGTTCAACAAAATATAGACCTTCTGAGGGCTTGCTAAAAGAATCCGAAGAAAAACAAACGATTTTCAAGCATAACCTTAGAGACACTAAACACGAGAAAAATGCTTTGAAATAGAAATTGAAATTTTTGAAGATTATTTGTGTAATCGTGTTGTTGTTTATTATTTCTACGTATTTTGTTCATTAGGTTTATTATTTCTTTGTATTTTATTTTTATGTATTTTCGGTTTAATTTGTTATTTTTATGTATTTTGTTTTTACTAGTTCCACATTTTCATGTATTATGTATTTTCTATGTTTTTTTAATGTATTATGTAATCGGCACATTTTATGTACTAATTTATTTGTGTTTTATTTAAAATTGTGAATTGTTGAACTTTTTATGTATTATTAACTCGAATAATCTTATATAAATTAATAATAGACTATAACAATCAAAGCAAATTAAAACATACTAATTTTCTTCAAATTGATGACTCCATCATAAATTAAAAATATAAATTAAATCATGAGTCTACGTGGTTGTGGTGGCCGACGTGGATCCGACATGGCGTCTAACTCACAAACCGTCCATCCGAGGGCAAATTTAACAAGTTTGCTAAACGGAAGGGAATATTTGATATCAAAGTTTGACGGAGGGCAATGTTAAACTATAAATCATAGTTGGAGGGCATATATGACCCTTTTCCCCAAAAATAAATTACAATAGTACCTTTTGCCAGAAATTCCTGCGCAATTGGACTTAATAGTAACGTCACCGTTAAGTCTTATTGCGCAGAATTTCTTGTGCAATAGGGATTAATATAAACCCTAAAGAGTTAGCCATTTTCAAGTCACTCTTCACCTTCTTCATTTTATCTATTTTACCATACTTTAGCCCCCGAAAATCATGTCCCGAGTTTCAAAACGTCAAACTTTGCTATACAATCCAATGTTTGTGAATGCGATTATTATTGTAAGTTTAAGAAGGACCCAAGATAATCAACATCGTCATTTTTGGCGTTGTAAAGTGCCCGACGTAAATGTTTTTAGGATTTAGAGTATTTTCACATTATCTACATATTTTACTTTCAAAAACTGATTTTCTTATAATGTTTATAGGGTATGAATGGTTTCAAATATTTTCAATGGGAAGAAGACATTTCCGTGGATAAAACGATGGCGGCGAAGTTTAAAAAGCCTCATGTTGATAGAGATACCGCGACTTCACGTATCCCTAGAGATACCGTGAAGTTTGACTTGCGAGTTAGACTTATGGAAGTTCAACAAAATATAGACCTTCTGGAGGGCTTGCTAAAAGAATCCGAAGAAAAACAAACGATTTTCAAGCATAACCTTAGAGACACTAAACACGAGAAAAATGCTTTGAAATAGAAATTGAAATTTTTGAAGATTATTTGTGTATCGTGTTGTTGTTTATTATTTCTACGTATTTTGTTCATTAGGTTTATTATTTCTTTGTATTTTATTTTTATGTATTTTCGGTTTAATTTGTTATTTTTATGTATTTTGTTTTTACTAGTTCCACATTTTCATGTATTATGTATTTTCTATGTTTTTTTAATGTATTATGTAATCGGCACATTTTATGTACTAATTTATTTGTGTTTTATTTAAAATTGTGAATTGTTGAACTTTTTATGTATTATTAACTCGAATAATCTTATATAAATTAATAATAGACTATAACAATCAAAGCAAATTAAAACATACTAATTTTCTTCAAATTGATGACTCCATCATAAATTAAAAATATAAATTAAATCATGAGTCTACGTGGTTGTGGTGGCCGACGTGGATCCGACATGGCGTCTAACTCACAAATCCGTCCATCCGAGGGCAAATTTAACAAGTTTGCTAACGGAAGGGAATATTTGATATCAAAGTTTAACAGAGGGCAATGTTAAACTATAAATCATAGTTGGAGGGCATATATGACCCTTTTCCCCAAAAATAAATTACAATAGTACCTTTTGCAGGGAAATTGCTGCGCAATTGGACTTAATAGTAACGTCACTTTTAAGTCTTATTGCGCAGGAATTTCTTGTGCAATAGGGATTAATATAAACCCTAAAGAGTTAGCCATTTTCAAGTCACTCTTCACCTTCTTCATTTTATCTATTTTACCATACTTTAGCCCCCCGAAAATCATGTCCCAGAGTTTCAAAACGTCAAACTTTGCTATACAATCCAATGTTTGTGAATGCGATTATTATTGTAAGTTTAAGAAGGACCCAAGATAATCAACATCGTCATTTTTGGCGTTGTAAAGTGCCTGACGTAAATGTTTTTAGGATTTAGAGTATTTTCACATTATCTACATATTTTACTTTCAAAAACTGATTTTCTTATAATGTTTATAGGGTATGAATGGTTTCAAATATTTTCAATGGGAAGAAGACATTTCCGTGGATAAAACAGTAGCGGCGAAGTTTAAAAAGCCTCATGTTGATAGAGATACCGCGACTTCACGTATCCCTAGAGATACCGTGAAGTTTGACTTGCAGTTTAGACTTATGGAAGTTCAACAAAATATAGACCTTCTGGAGGGCTTGCTAAAAGAATCCGAAGAAAAACAAACGATTTTCAAGCATAACCTTAGAGACACTAAACACGAGAAAAATGCTTTGAAATAGAAATTGAAATTTTTGAAGATTATTTGTGCTATCGTGTTGTTGTTTATTATTTCTACGTATTTTGTTCATTAGGTTTATTATTTCTTTGTATTTTATTTTTATGTATTTTCGGTTTAATTTGTTATTTTTATGTATTTTGTTTTTACTAGTTCCACATTTTCATGTATTATGTATTTTCTATGTTTTTTTAATGTATTATGTAATCGGCACATTTTATGTACTAATTTATTTGTGTTTTATTTAAAATTGTGAATTGTTGAACTTTTTATGTATTATTAACTCGAATAATCTTATATAAATTAATAATAGACTATAACAATCAAAGCAAATTAAAACATACTAATTTTCTTCAAATTGATGACTCCATCATAAATTAAAAATATAAATTAAATCATGAATCTACGTGGTTGTGGTGGCCGACGTGGATCCGACATGTCGTCTAACTCACAAATCCGTCCATCCGAGGGAAAATTTAAAAAGTTATTACCGGACTCCATTTATGGAATTTGGTCTATGCTAACGGGAAGGGAATATTTGATATCAAAGTTTGACGGAGGGCAATGTTAAACTATAAATCATAGTTGGAGGGCATATATGACCCTTTTCCCCAAAAATAAATTACAATAGTACCTTTTGCCAGGAAATTCCTGCGCAATTGGACTTAATAGTAACGTCACCGTTAAGTCTTATTGCGCAGGAATTTCTTGTGCAATAGGGATTAATATAAACCCTAAAGAGTTAGCCATTTTCAAGTCACTCTTCACCTTCTTCATTTTATCTATTTTACCATACTTTAGCCCCCCGAAAATCATGTCCCAGAGTTTCAAAACGTCAAACTTTGCTATACAATCCAATGTTTGTGAATGCGATTATTATTGTAAGTTTAAGAAGGACCCAAGATAATCAACATCGTCATTTTTGGCGTTGTAAAGTGCCTGACGTAAATGTTTTTAGGATTTAGAGTATTTTCACATTATCTACATATTTTACTTTCAAAAACTGATTTTCTTATAATGTTTATAGGGTATGAATGGTTTCAAATATTTTCAATGGGAAGAAGACATTTCCGTGGATAAAACAGTAGCGGCGAAGTTTAAAAAGCCTCATGTTGATAGAGATACCGCGACTTCACGTATCCCTAGAGATACCGTGAAGTTTGACTTGCAGTTTAGACTTATGGAAGTTCAACAAAATATAGACCTTCTGAGGGGGCTTTCTAAAAGAATCCGAAGAAAAACAAACGATTTTCAAGCATAACCTTAGAGACACTAAACACGAGAAAAATGCTTTGAAATAGAAATTGAAATTTTTGAAGATTATTTGTGTAATCGTGTTGTTGTTTATTATTTCTACGTATTTTGTTCATTAGGTTTATTATTTCTTTGTATTTTATTTTTATGTATTTTCGGTTTAATTTGTTATTTTTATGTATTTTGTTTTTACTAGTTCCACATTTTCATGTATTATGTATTTTCTATGTTTTTTTAATGTATTATGTAATCGGCACATTTTATGTACTAATTTATTTGTGTTTTATTTAAAATTGTGAATTGTTGAACTTTTTATGTATTATTAACTCGAATAATCTTATATAAATTAATAATAGACTATAACAATCAAAGCAAATTAAAACATACTAATTTTCTTCAAATTGATGACTCCATCATAAATTAAAAATATAAATTAAATCATGAGTCTACGTGGTTGTGGTGGCCGACGTGGATCCGACATGGCGTCTAACTCACAAATCCGTCCATCCGAGGGCAAATTTAACAAGTTTGCTAACGGAAGGGAATATTTGATATCAAAGTTTGACGGAGGGCAATGTTAAACTATAAATCATAGTTGGAGGGCATATATGACCCTTTTCCCCAAAAATAAATTACAATAGTACCTTTTGCCGGAAATTCTGCGCAATTGGACTTAATAGTAACGTCACCGTTAAGTCTTATTGCGCAGAATTTCTTGTGCAATAGGGATTAATATAAACCCTAAAGAGTTAGCCATTTTCAAGTCACTCTTCACCTTCTTCATTTTATCTATTTTACCATACTTTAGCCCCCGAAAAATCATGTCCCGAGTTTCAAAACGTCAAACTTTGCTATACAATCCAATGTTTGTGAATGCGATTATTATTGTAAGTTTAAGAAGGACCCAAGATAATCAACATCGTCATTTTTGGCGTTGTAAAGTGCCCGACGTAAATGTTTTTAGGATTTAGAGTATTTTCACATTATCTACATATTTTACTTTCAAAAACTGATTTTCTTATAATGTTTATAGGGTATGAATGGTTTCAAATATTTTCAATGGGAAGAAGACATTTCCGTGGATAAAACAATGCGGCGAAGTTTAAAAAGCCTCATGTTGATAGAGATACCGCGACTTCACGTATCCTAGAGATACCGTGAAGTTTGACTTGCGCTTTAGACTTATGGAAGTTCAACAAAATATAGACCTTCTGGAGGGCTTGCTAAAAGAATCCGAAGAAAAACAAACGATTTTCAAGCATAACCTTAGAGACACTAAACACGAGAAAAATGCTTTGAAATAGAAATTGAAATTTTTGAAGATTATTTGTGTAATCGTGTTGTTGTTTATTATTTCTACGTATTTTGTTCATTAGGTTTATTATTTCTTTGTATTTTATTTTTATGTATTTTCGGTTTAATTTGTTATTTTTATGTATTTTGTTTTTACTAGTTCCACATTTTCATGTATTATGTATTTTCTATGTTTTTTTAATGTATTATGTAATCGGCACATTTTATGTACTAATTTATTTGTGTTTTATTTAAAATTGTGAATTGTTGAACTTTTTATGTATTATTAACTCGAATAATCTTATATAAATTAATAATAGACTATAACAATCAAAGCAAATTAAAACATACTAATTTTCTTCAAATTGATGACTCCATCATAAATTAAAAATATAAATTAAATCATGAGTCTACGTGGTTGTGGTGGCCGACGTGGATCCGACATGGCGTCTAACTCACAAATCCGTCCATCCGAGGGCAAATTTAAAAAGTTTGCTAACGGGAGGGAATATTTGATATCAAAGTTTGACGGAGGGCAATGTTAAACTATAAATCATAGTTGGAGGGCATATATGACCCTTTTCCCCAAAAATAAATTACAATAGTACCTTTTGCCGGAAATTCCTGCGCAATTGGACTTAATAGTAACGTCACCGTTAAGTCTTATTGCGCAGGAATTTCTTGTGCAATAGGGATTAATATAAACCCTAAAGAGTTAGCCATTTTCAAGTCACTCTTCACCTTCTTCATTTTATCTATTTTACCATACTTTAGCCCCCCGAAAATCATGTCCCAGAGTTTCAAAACGTCAAACTTTGCTATACAATCCAATGTTTGTGAATGCGATTATTATTGTAAGTTTAAGAAGGACCCAAGATAATCAACATCGTCATTTTTGGCGTTGTAAAGTGCCTGAAATGTAAATGTTTTTAGGATTTAGAGTATTTTCACATTATCTACATATTTTACTTTCAAAAACTGATTTTCTTATAATGTTTATAGGGTATGAATGGTTTCAAATATTTTCAATGGGAAGAAGACATTTCCGTGGATAAAACAAAGAGCGGCGAAGTTTAAAAAGCCTCATGTTGATAGAGATACCGCGACTTCACGTATCCCTAGAGATACCGTGAAGTTTGACTTGCGAGTTTAGACTTATGGAAGTTCAACAAAATATAGACCTTCTGGAGGGCTTGCTAAAAGAATCCGAAGAAAAACAAACGATTTTCAAGCATAACCTTAGAGACACTAAACACGAGAAAAATGCTTTGAAATAGAAATTGAAATTTTAGAAGATTATTTGTGTAATCGTGTTGTTGTTTATTATTTCTACGTATTTTGTTCATTAGGTTTATTATTTCTTTGTATTTTATTTTTATGTATTTTCGGTTTAATTTGTTATTTTTATGTATTTTGTTTTTACTAGTTCCACATTTTCATGTATTATGTATTTTCTATGTTTTTTTAATGTATTATGTAATCGGCACATTTTATGTACTAATTTATTTGTGTTTTATTTAAAATTGTGAATTGTTGAACTTTTTATGTATTATTAACTCGAATAATCTTATATAAATTAATAATAGACTATAACAATCAAAGCAAATTAAAACATACTAATTTTCTTCAAATTGATGACTCCATCATAAATTAAAAATATAAATTAAATCATGAGTCTACGTGGTTGTGGTGGCCGACGTGGATCCGACATGGCGTCTAACTCACAAATCCGTCCATCCGAGGGCAAATTTAAAAGTTTTGCTAACTAACGGAAGGGAATATTTGATATCAAAGTTTGACGGAGGGCAATGTTAAACTATAAATCATAGTTGGAGGGCATATATGACCCTTTTCCCCAAAAATAAATTACAATAGTACCTTTTGCCGAAATTCCTGCGCAATTGGACTTAATAGTAACGTCACCGTTAAGTCTTATTGCGCAGGAATTTCTTGTGCAATAGGGATTAATATAAACCCTAAAGAGTTAGCCATTTTCAAGTCACTCTTCACCTTCTTCATTTTATCTATTTTACCATACTTTAGCCCCCCGAAAATCATGTCCCAGAGTTTCAAAACGTCAAACTTTGCTATACAATCCAATGTTTGTGAATGCGATTATTATTGTAAGTTTAAGAAGGACCCAAGATAATCAACATCGTCATTTTTGGCGTTGTAAAGTGCCCGACGTAAATGTTTTTAGGATTTAGAGTATTTTCACATTATCTACATATTTTACTTTCAAAAACTGATTTTCTTATAATGTTTATAGGGTATGAATGGTTTCAAAATATTTTCAATGGGAAGAAGACATTTCCGTGGATAAAACGATGGCGGCGAAGTTTAAAAAGCCTCATGTTGATAGAGATACCGCGACTTCACGTATCCCTAGAGATACCGTGAAGTTTGACTTGCGTTTAGACTTATGGAAGTTCAACAAAATATAGACCTTCTGGAGGGCTTGCTAAAAGAATCCGAAGAAAAACAAACGATTTTCAAGCATAACCTTAGAGACACTAAACACGAGAAAAATGCTTTGAAATAGAAATTGAAATTTTTGAAGATTATTTGTGTAATCGTGTTGTTGTTTATTATTTCTACGTATTTTGTTCATTAGGTTTATTATTTCTTTGTATTTTATTTTTATGTATTTTCGGTTTAATTTGTTATTTTTATGTATTTTGTTTTTACTAGTTCCACATTTTCATGTATTATGTATTTTCTATGTTTTTTTAATGTATTATGTAATCGGCACATTTTATGTACTAATTTATTTGTGTTTTATTTAAAATTGTGAATTGTTGAACTTTTTATGTATTATTAACTCGAATAATCTTATATAAATTAATAATAGACTATAACAATCAAAGCAAATTAAAACATACTAATTTTCTTCAAATTGATGACTCCATCATAAATTAAAAATATAAATTAAATCATGAGTCTACGTGGTTGTGGTGGCCGACGTGGATCCGACATGGCGTCTAACTCACAAATCCGTCCATCCGAGGGCAAATTTAAAAAGTTTGCTAACGGGAAGGGAATATTTGATATCAAAGTTTAACAGAGGGCAATGTTAAACTATAAATCATAGTTGGAGGGCATATATGACCCTTTTCCCCAAAAATAAATTACAATAGTACCTTTTGCCAGGAAATTCCTGCGCAATTGGACTTAATAGTAACGTCACCGTTAAGTCTTATTGCGCAGGAATTTCTTGTGCAATAGGGATTAATATAAACCCTAAAGAGTTAGCCATTTTCAAGTCACTCTTCACCTTCTTCATTTTATCTATTTTACCATACTTTAGCCCCCCGAAAATCATGTCCCAGAGTTTCAAAACGTCAAACTTTGCTATACAATCCAATGTTTGTGAATGCGATTATTATTGTAAGTTTAAGAAGGACCCAAGATAATCAACATCGTCATTTTTGGCGTTGTAAAGTGCCTGACGTAAATGTTTTTAGGATTTAGAGTATTTTCACATTATCTACATATTTTACTTTCAAAAACTGATTTTCTTATAATGTTTATAGGGTATGAATGGTTTCAAATATTTTCAATGGGAAGAAGACATTTCCGTGGATAAAACAGTAGCGGCGAAGTTTAAAAAGCCTCATGTTGATAGAGATACCGCGACTTCACGTATCCCTAGAGATACCGTGAAGTTTGACTTGCAGTTTAGACTTATGGAAGTTCAACAAAATATAGACCTTCTGGAGGGCTTGCTAAAAGAATCCGAAGAAAAACAAACGATTTTCAAGCATAACCTTAGAGACACTAAACACGAGAAAAATGCTTTGAAATAGAAATTGAAATTTTTGAAGATTATTTGTGTAATCGTGTTGTTGTTTATTATTTCTACGTATTTTGTTCATTAGGTTTATTATTTCTTTGTATTTTATTTTTATGTATTTTCGGTTTAATTTGTTATTTTTATGTATTTTGTTTTTACTAGTTCCACATTTTCATGTATTATGTATTTTCTATGTTTTTTTAATGTATTATGTAATCGGCACATTTTATGTACTAATTTATTTGTGTTTTATTTAAAATTGTGAATTGTTGAACTTTTTATGTATTATTAACTCGAATAATCTTATATAAATTAATAATAGACTATAACAATCAAAGCAAATTAAAACATACTAATTTTCTTCAAATTGATGACTCCATCATAAATTAAAAATATAAATTAAATCATGAGTCTACGTGGTTGTGGTGGCCGACGTGGATCCGACATGGCGTCTAACTCACAAATCCGTCCATCCGAGGGCAAATTTAAAAAGTTTGCTAACGGAAGGGAATATTTGATATCAAAGTTTGACGGAGGGCAATGTTAAACTATAAATCATAGTTGGAGGGCATATATGACCCTTTTCCCCAAAAATAAATTACAATAGTACCTTTTGCCAGGAAATTCCTTCGCAATTGGACTTAATAGTAACGTCACCGTTAAGTCTTATTGCGCAGGAATTTCTTGTGCAATAGGGATTAATATAAACCCTAAAGAGTTAGCCATTTTCAAGTCACTCTTCACCTTCTTCATTTTATCTATTTTACCATACTTTAGCCCCCCGAAAATCATGTCCCAGAGTTTCAAAACGTCAAACTTTGCTATACAATCCAATGTTTGTGAATGCGATTATTATTGTAAGTTTAAGAAGGACCCAAGATAATCAACATCGTCATTTTTGGCGTTGTAAAGTGCCTGACGTAAATGTTTTTAGGATTTAGAGTATTTTCACATTATCTACATATTTTACTTTCAAAAACTGATTTTCTTATAATGTTTATAGGGTATGAATGGTTTCAAATATTTTCAATGGGAAGAAGACATTTCCGTGGATAAAACAATGAGCGGCGAAGTTTAAAAAGCCTCATGTTGATAGAGATACCGCGACTTCACGTATCCTAGAGATACCGTGAAGTTTGACTTGCGCTTTAGACTTATGGAAGTTCAACAAAATATAGACCTTCTGGAGGGCTTGCTAAAAGAATCCGAAGAAAAACAAACGATTTTCAAGCATAACCTTAGAGACACTAAACACGAGAAAAATGCTTTGAAATAGAAATTGAAATTTTTGAAGATTATTTGTGTAATCGTGTTGTTGTTTATTATTTCTACGTATTTTGTTCATTAGGTTTATTATTTCTTTGTATTTTATTTTTATGTATTTTCGGTTTAATTTGTTATTTTTATGTATTTTGTTTTTACTAGTTCCACATTTTCATGTATTATGTATTTTCTATGTTTTTTTAATGTATTATGTAATCGGCACATTTTATGTACTAATTTATTTGTGTTTTATTTAAAATTGTGAATTGTTGAACTTTTTATGTATTATTAACTCGAATAATCTTATATAAATTAATAATAGACTATAACAATCAAAGCAAATTAAAACATACTAATTTTCTTCAAATTGATGACTCCATCATAAATTAAAAATATAAATTAAATCATGAGTCTACGTGGTTGTGGTGGCCGACGTGGATCCGACATGGCGTCTAACTCACAAATCCGTCCATCCGAGGGCAAATTTAACAAGTTTGCTAACGGGAAGGGAATATTTGATATCAAAGTTTGACGGAGGGCAATGTTAAACTATAAATCATAGTTGGAGGGCATATATGACCCTTTTCCCCAAAAATAAATTACAATAGTACCTTTTGCCAGGAAATTCCTGCGCGCAATTGGACTTAATAGTAACGTCACCGTTAAGTCTTATTGCGCAGAATTTCTTGTGCAATAGGGATTAATATAAACCCTAAAGAGTTAGCCATTTTCAAGTCACTCTTCACCTTCTTCATTTTATCTATTTTACCATACTTTAGCCCCCGAAAATCATGTCCCAGAGTTTCAAAACGTCAAACTTTGCTATACAATCCAATGTTTGTGAATGCGATTATTATTGTAAGTTTAAGAAGGACCCAAGATAATCAACATCGTCATTTTTGGCGTTGTAAAGTGCCTGATGTAAATGTTTTTAGGATTTAGAGTATTTTCACATTATCTACATATTTTACTTTCAAAAACTGATTTTCTTATAATGTTTATAGGGTATGAATGGTTTCAAATATTTTCAATGGGAAGAAGACATTTCCGTGGATAAAACAGTAGCGGCGAAGTTTAAAAAGCCTCATGTTGATAGAGATACCGCGACTTCACGTATCCCTAGAGATACCGTGAAGTTTGACTTGCAGTTTAGACTTATGGAAGTTCAACAAAATATAGACCTTCTGGAGGGCTTTCCAAAAATTATCCGAAGAAAAACAAACGATTTTCAAGCATAACCTTAGAGACACTAAACACGAGAAAAATGCTTTGAAATAGAAATTGAAATTTTTGAAGATTATTTGTGTAATCGTGTTGTTGTTTATTATTTCTACGTATTTTGTTCATTAGGTTTATTATTTCTTTGTATTTTATTTTTATGTATTTTCGGTTTAATTTGTTATTTTTATGTATTTTGTTTTTACTAGTTCCACATTTTCATGTATTATGTATTTTCTATGTTTTTTTAATGTATTATGTAATCGGCACATTTTATGTACTAATTTATTTGTGTTTTATTTAAAATTGTGAATTGTTGAACTTTTTATGTATTATTAACTCGAATAATCTTATATAAATTAATAATAGACTATAACAATCAAAGCAAATTAAAACATACTAATTTTCTTCAAATTGATGACTCCATCATAAATTAAAAATATAAATTAAATCATGAGTCTACGTGGTTGTGGTGGCCGACGTGGTTCCGACATGGCGTCTAACTAACAAATCCGTCCATCCGAGGGCAAATTTAACAAGTTTGCTAACGGAAGGGAATATTTTATATCAAAGTATGACGGAGGCAAATGTTAAACTATAAATCATAGTTGGAGGGCATATATGACCCTTTTCCCCAAAAATAAATTACAATAGTACCTTTTGCCGGGAAATTCCTGCGCAATTGGACTTAATAGTAACGTCACCGTTAAGTCTTATTGCGCAGGAATTTCTTGTGCAATAGGGATTAATATAAACCCTAAAGAGTTAGCCATTTTCAAGTCACTCTTCACCTTCTTCATTTTATCTATTTTACCATACTTTAGCCCCCGAAAATCATGTCCCAGAGTTTCAAAACGTCAAACTTTGCTATACAATCCAATGTTTGTGAATGCGATTATTATTGTAAGTTTAAGAAGGACCCAAGATAATCAACATCGTCATTTTTGGCGTTGTAAAGTGCCTGACGTAAATGTTTTTAGGATTTAGAGTATTTTCACATTATCTACATATTTTACTTTCAAAAACTGATTTTCTTATAATGTTTATAGGGTATGAATGGTTTCAAATATTTTCAATGGGAAGAAGACATTTCCGTGGATAAAACGATGGCGGCGAAGTTTAAAAAGCCTCATGTTGATAGAGATACCGCGACTTCACGTATCCCTAGAGATACCGTGAAGTTTGACTTGCAGTTTAGACTTATGGAAGTTCAACAAAATATAGACCTTCGGAGGGCTTGCTAAAAGAATCCGAAGAAAAACAAACGATTTTCAAGCATAACCTTAGAGACACTAAACACGAGAAAAATGCTTTGAAATAGAAATTGAAATTTTTGAAGATTATTTGTGTAATCGTGTTGTTGTTTATTATTTCTACGTATTTTGTTCATTAGGTTTATTATTTCTTTGTATTTTATTTTTATGTATTTTCGGTTTAATTTGTTATTTTTATGTATTTTGTTTTTACTAGTTCCACATTTTCATGTATTATGTATTTTCTATGTTTTTTTAATGTATTATGTAATCGGCACATTTTATGTACTAATTTATTTGTGTTTTATTTAAAATTGTGAATTGTTGAACTTTTTATGTATTATTAACTCGAATAATCTTATATAAATTAATAATAGACTATAACAATCAAAGCAAATTAAAACATACTAATTTTCTTCAAATTGATGACTCCATCATAAATTAAAAATATAAATTAAATCATGAGTCTACGTGGTTGTGGTGGCCGACGTGGATCCGACATGGCGTCTAACTCACAAATCCGTCCATCCGAGGGCAAATTTAAAAAGTTTGCTAACGGAAGGGAATATTTGATATCAAAGTTTGACGGAGGGCAAATGTTAAACTATAAATCATAGTTGGAGGGCATATATGACCCTTTTCCCCAAAAATAAATTACAATAGTACCTTTTGCCAGGAAATTCCTGCGCAATTGGACTTAATAGTAACGTCACCGTTAAGTCTTATTGCGCAGGAATTTCTTGTGCAATAGGGATTAATATAAACCCTAAAGAGTTAGCCATTTTCAAGTCACTCTTCACCTTCTTCATTTTATCTATTTTACCATACTTTAGCCCCCCGAAAATCATGTCCCAGAGTTTCAAAACGTCAAACTTTGCTATACAATCCAATGTTTGTGAATGCGATTATTATTGTAAGTTTAAGAAGGACCCAAGATAATCAACATCGTCATTTTTGGCGTTGTAAAGTGCCTGACGTAAATGTTTTTAGGATTTAGAGTATTTTCACATTATCTACATATTTTACTTTCAAAAACTGATTTTCTTATAATGTTTATAGGGTATGAATGGTTTCAAATATTTTCAATGGGAAGAAGACATTTCCGTGGATAAAACAGTAGCGGCGAAGTTTAAAAAGCCTCATGTTGATAGAGATACCGCGACTTCACGTATCCTAGAGATACCGTGAAGTTTGACTTGCGCTTTAGACTTATGGAAGTTCAACAAAATATAGACCTTCTGGAGGGCTTGCTAAAAGAATCCGAAGAAAAACAAACGATTTTCAAGCATAACCTTAGAGACACTAAACACGAGAAAAATGCTTTGAAATAGAAATTGAAATTTTTGAAGATTATTTGTGTAATCGTGTTGTTGTTTATTATTTCTACGTATTTTGTTCATTAGGTTTATTATTTCTTTGTATTTTATTTTTATGTATTTTCGGTTTAATTTGTTATTTTTATGTATTTTGTTTTTACTAGTTCCACATTTTCATGTATTATGTATTTTCTATGTTTTTTTAATGTATTATGTAATCGGCACATTTTATGTACTAATTTATTTGTGTTTTATTTAAAATTGTGAATTGTTGAACTTTTTATGTATTATTAACTCGAATAATCTTATATAAATTAATAATAGACTATAACAATCAAAGCAAATTAAAACATACTAATTTTCTTCAAATTGATGACTCCATCATAAATTAAAAATATAAATTAAATCATGAGTCTACGTGGTTGTGGTGGCCGACGTGGATCCGACATGGCGTCTAACTAACAAATCCGTCCATCCGAGGGCAAATTTAACAAGTTTGCTAACGGAAGGGAATATTTGATATCAAAGTTTGACGGAGGGAAATGTTAAACTATAAATCATAGTTGGAGGGCATATATGACCCTTTTCCCCAAAAATAAATTACAATAGTACCTTTTGCCGGAAATTCCTGCGCAATTGGACTTAATAGTAACGTCACCGTTAAGTCTTATTGCGCAGGGAATTTCTTGTGCAATAGGGATTAATATAAACCCTAAAGAGTTAGCCATTTTCAAGTCACTCTTCACCTTCTTCATTTTATCTATTTTACCATACTTTAGCCCCCGAAAATCATGTCCCGAGTTTCAAAACGTCAAACTTTGCTATACAATCCAATGTTTGTGAATGCGATTATTATTGTAAGTTTAAGAAGGACCCAAGATAATCAACATCGTCATTTTTGGCGTTGTAAAGTGCCCGACGTAAATGTAATGTTTTTAGGATTTAGAGTATTTTCACATTATCTACATATTTTACTTTCAAAAACTGATTTTCTTATAATGTTTATAGGGTATGAATGGTTTCAAATATTTTCAATGGGAAGAAGACATTTCCGTGGATAAAACATGCGGCGAAGTTTAAAAAGCCTCATGTTGATAGAGATACCGCGACTTCACGTATCCCTAGAGATACCGTGAAGTTTGACTTGCGATTTAGACTTATGGAAGTTCAACAAAATATAGACCTTCTGGAGGGCTTGCTAAAAGAATCCGAAGAAAAACAAACGATTTTCAAGCATAACCTTAGAGACACTAAACACGAGAAAAATGCTTTGAAATAGAAATTGAAATTTTTGAAGATTATTTGTGTAATCGTGTTGTTGTTTATTATTTCTACGTATTTTGTTCATTAGGTTTATTATTTCTTTGTATTTTATTTTTATGTATTTTCGGTTTAATTTGTTATTTTTATGTATTTTGTTTTTACTAGTTCCACATTTTCATGTATTATGTATTTTCTATGTTTTTTTAATGTATTATGTAATCGGCACATTTTATGTACTAATTTATTTGTGTTTTATTTAAAATTGTGAATTGTTGAACTTTTTATGTATTATTAACTCGAATAATCTTATATAAATTAATAATAGACTATAACAATCAAAGCAAATTAAAACATACTAATTTTCTTCAAATTGATGACTCCATCATAAATTAAAAATATAAATTAAATCATGAGTCTACGTGGTTGTGGTGGCCGACGTGGATCCGACATGGCGTCTAACTCACAAATCCGTCCATCCGAGGGCAAATTTAAAAAGTTTGCTAACGGAAGGGAATATTTGATATCAAAGTTTGACGGAGGGCAAATGTTAAACTATAAATCATAGTTGGAGGGCATATATGACCCTTTTCCCCAAAAATAAATTACAATAGTACCTTTTGCCGGGAAATTCCTGCGCAATTGGACTTAATAGTAACGTCACCGTTAAGTCTTATTGCGCAGGAATTTCTTGTGCAATAGGGATTAATATAAACCCTAAAGAGTTAGCCATTTTCAAGTCACTCTTCACCTTCTTCATTTTATCTATTTTACCATACTTTAGCCCCCGAAAATCATGTCCCAGAGTTTCAAAACGTCAAACTTTGCTATACAATCCAATGTTTGTGAATGCGATTATTATTGTAAGTTTAAGAAGGACCCAAGATAATCAACATCGTCATTTTTGGCGTTGTAAAGTGCCTGACGTAAATGTTTTTAGGATTTAGAGTATTTTCACATTATCTACATATTTTACTTTCAAAAACTGATTTTCTTATAATGTTTATAGGGTATGAATGGTTTCAAATATTTTCAATGGGAAGAAGACATTTCCGTGGATAAAACAAAGATGGCGGCGAAGTTTAAAAAGCCTCATGTTGATAGAGATACCGCGACTTCACGTATCCCTAGAGATACCGTGAAGTTTGACTTGCAGTTTAGACTTATGGAAGTTCAACAAAATATAGACCTTCTGGAGGGCTTGCTAAAAGAATCCGAAGAAAAACAAACGATTTTCAAGCATAACCTTAGAGACACTAAACACGAGAAAAATGCTTTGAAATAGAAATTGAAATTTTTGAAGATTATTTGTGTAATCGTGTTGTTGTTTATTATTTCTACGTATTTTGTTCATTAGGTTTATTATTTCTTTGTATTTTATTTTTATGTATTTTCGGTTTAATTTGTTATTTTTATGTATTTTGTTTTTACTAGTTCCACATTTTCATGTATTATGTATTTTCTATGTTTTTTTAATGTATTATGTAATCGGCACATTTTATGTACTAATTTATTTGTGTTTTATTTAAAATTGTGAATTGTTGAACTTTTTATGTATTATTAACTCGAATAATCTTATATAAATTAATAATAGACTATAACAATCAAAGCAAATTAAAACATACTAATTTTCTTCAAATTGATGACTCCATCATAAATTAAAAATATAAATTAAATCATGAGTCTACGTGGTTGTGGTGGCCGACGTGGATCCGACATGGCGTCTAACTCACAAATCCGTCCATCCGAGGGCAAATTTAAAAAGTTTGCTAACGGAAGGGAATATTTGATATCAAAGTTTGACGGAGGGCAATGTTAAACTATAAATCATAGTTGGAGGGCATATATGACCCTTTTCCCCAAAAATAAATTACAATAGTACCTTTTGCCGGAAATTCCTGCGCAATTGGACTTAATAGTAACGTCACCGTTAAGTCTTATTGCGCAGAATTTCTTGTGCAATAGGGATTAATATAAACCCTAAAGAGTTAGCCATTTTCAAGTCACTCTTCACCTTCTTCATTTTATCTATTTTACCATACTTTAGCCCCCCGAAAATCATGTCCCAGAGTTTCAAAACGTCAAACTTTGCTATACAATCCAATGTTTGTGAATGCGATTATTATTGTAAGTTTAAGAAGGACCCAAGATAATCAACATCGTCATTTTTTGCGTTTAAAGTGCCCGACGTAAATGTTTTTAGGATTTAGAGTATTTTCACATTATCTACATATTTTACTTTCAAAAACTGATTTTCTTATAATGTTTATAGGGTATGAATGGTTTCAAATATTTTCAATGGGAAGAAGACATTTCCGTGGATAAAACAAAGCGGCGAAGTTTAAAAAGCCTCATGTTGATAGAGATACCGCGACTTCACGTATCCCTAGAGATACCGTGAAGTTTGACTTGCGATTTAGACTTATGGAAGTTCAACAAAATATAGACCTTCGGAGGGCTTGCTAAAAGAATCCGAAGAAAAACAAACGATTTTCAAGCATAACCTTAGAGACACTAAACACGAGAAAAATGCTTTGAAATAGAAATTGAAATTTTTGAAGATTATTTGTGTAATCGTGTTGTTGTTTATTATTTCTACGTATTTTGTTCATTAGGTTTATTATTTCTTTGTATTTTATTTTTATGTATTTTCGGTTTAATTTGTTATTTTTATGTATTTTGTTTTTACTAGTTCCACATTTTCATGTATTATGTATTTTCTATGTTTTTTTAATGTATTATGTAATCGGCACATTTTATGTACTAATTTATTTGTGTTTTATTTAAAATTGTGAATTGTTGAACTTTTTATGTATTATTAACTCGAATAATCTTATATAAATTAATAATAGACTATAACAATCAAAGCAAATTAAAACATACTAATTCTCTTCAAATTGATGACTACATCATAAATTAAAAATATAAATTAAATCATGAGTCTACGTGGTTGTGGTGGCCGACGTGGTTCCGACATGGCGTCTAACTAACAAATCCGTCCATCCGAGGGCAAATTTAACAAGTTTGCTAACGGAAGGGAATATTTTATATCAAAGTATGACGGAGGCAAATGTTAAACTATAAATCATAGTTGGAGGGCATATATGACCCTTTTCCCCAAAAATAAATTACAATAGTACCTTTTGCCAGGAAATTCCTGCGCAATTGGACTTAATAGTAACGTCACCGTTAAGTCTTATTGCGCAGGAATTTCTTGTGCAATAGGGATTAATATAAACCCTAAAGAGTTAGCCATTTTCAAGTCACTCTTCACCTTCTTCATTTTATCTATTTTACCATACTTTAGCCCCATGAAAATCATGTCCCAGAGTTTCAAAATGTCAAACTTTGCTATACAATCCAATGTTTGTGAATGCGATTATTATTGTAAGTTTAAGAAGGACCCAAGATAATCAACATCGTCATTTTTGGCGTTGTAAAGTGCCTGATGTAAATGTTTTTAGGATTTAGAGTATTTTCACATTATCTACATATTTTACTTTCAAAAAGCTGATTTTCTTATAATGTTTATAGGGTATGAATGGTTTCAAATATTTTCAATGGGAAGAAGACATTTCCGTGGATAAAACAGTAGCGGCGAAGTTTAAAAAGCCTCATGTTGATAGAGATACCGCGACTTCACGTATCCCTAGAGATACCGTGAAGTTTGACTTGCAGTTTAGACTTATGGAAGTTCAACAAAATATAGACCTTCTGGAGGGCTTGCTAAAAGAATCCGAAGAAAAACAAACGATTTTCAAGCATAACCTTAGAGACACTAAACACGAGAAAAATGCTTTGAAATAGAAATTGAAATTTTTGAAGATTATTTGTGTAATCGTGTTGTTGTTTATTATTTCTACGTATTTTGTTCATTAGGTTTATTATTTCTTTGTATTTTATTTTTATGTATTTTCGGTTTAATTTGTTATTTTTATGTATTTTGTTTTTACTAGTTCCACATTTTCATGTATTATGTATTTTCTATGTTTTTTTAATGTATTATGTAATCGGCACATTTTATGTACTAATTTATTTGTGTTTTATTTAAAATTGTGAATTGTTGAACTTTTTATGTATTATTAACTCGAATAATCTTATATAAATTAATAATAGACTATAACAATCAAAGCAAATTAAAACATACTAATTTTCTTCAAATTGATGACTCCATCATAAATTAAAAATATAAATTAAATCATGAGTCTACGTGGTTGTGGTGGCCGACGTGGATCCGACATGGCGTCTAACTCACAAATCCGTCCATCCGAGGGCAAATTTAACAAGTTTGCTAACGGAAGGGAATATTTGATATCAAAGTTTGACGGAGGGCAATGTTAAACTATAAATCATAGTTGGAGGGCATATATGACCCTTTTCCCCAAAAATAAATTACAATAGTACCTTTTGCCAGGAAATTCCTGCGCAATTGGACTTAATAGTAACGTCACCGTTAAGTCTTATTGCGCAGGAATTTCTTGTGCAATAGGGATTAATATAAACCCTAAAGAGTTAGCCATTTTCAAGTCACTCTTCACCTTCTTCATTTTATCTATTTTACCATACTTTAGCCCCCCGAAAATCATGTCCCAGAGTTTCAAAACGTCAAACTTTGCTATACAATCCAATGTTTGTGAATGCGATTATTATTGTAAGTTTAAGAAGGACCCAAGATAATCAACATCG
The DNA here is from genome assembly GCA_034509755.1 of Anisodus tanguticus. Taxonomy (NCBI): domain Eukaryota; kingdom Viridiplantae; phylum Streptophyta; class Magnoliopsida; order Solanales; family Solanaceae; genus Anisodus; species Anisodus tanguticus. The sequence goes on from CM067540.1 coordinate 31,504,598, forward strand.
TCATTTTTGGCGTTGTAAAGTGCCTGACGTAAATGTTTTTAGGATTTAGAGTATTTTCACATTATCTACATATTTTACTTTCAAAAACTGATTTTCTTATAATGTTTATAGGGTATGAATGGTTTCAAATATTTTCAATGGGAAGAAGACATTTCCGTGGATAAAACAAAGAGCGGCGAAGTTTAAAAAGCCTCATGTTGATAGAGATACCGCGACTTCACGTATCCCTAGAGATACCGTGAAGTTTGACTTGCAGTTTAGACTTATGGAAGTTCAACAAAATATAGACCTTCTGGAGGGCTTGCTAAAAGAATCCGAAGAAAAACAAACGATTTTCAAGCATAACCTTAGAGACACTAAACACGAGAAAAATGCTTTGAAATAGAAATTGAAATTTTTGAAGATTATTTGTGTAATCGTGTTGTTGTTTATTATTTCTACGTATTTTGTTCATTAGGTTTATTATTTCTTTGTATTTTATTTTTATGTATTTTCGGTTTAATTTGTTATTTTTATGTATTTTGTTTTTACTAGTTCCACATTTTCATGTATTATGTATTTTCTATGTTTTTTTAATGTATTATGTAATCGGCACATTTTATGTACTAATTTATTTGTGTTTTATTTAAAATTGTGAATTGTTGAACTTTTTATGTATTATTAACTCGAATAATCTTATATAAATTAATAATAGACTATAACAATCAAAGCAAATTAAAACATACTAATTTTCTTCAAATTGATGACTCCATCATAAATTAAAAATATAAATTAAATCATGAGTCTACGTGGTTGTGGTGGCCGACGTGGATCCGACATGGCGTCTAACTCACAAATCCGTCCATCCGAGGGCAAATTTAACAAGTTTGCTAACGGAAGGGAATATTTGATATCAAAGTTTGACGGAGGGCAATGTTAAACTATAAATCATAGTTGGAGGGCATATATGACCCTTTTCCCCAAAAATAAATTACAATAGTACCTGCCGGGAAATTCTGCGCAATTGGACTTAATAGTAACGTCACCGTTAAGTCTTATTGCGCAGGAATTTCTTGTGCAATAGGGATTAATATAAACCCTAAAGAGTTAGCCATTTTCAAGTCACTCTTCACCTTCTTCATTTTATCTATTTTACCATACTTTAGCCCCCGAAAATCATGTCCCAGAGTTTCAAAACGTCAAACTTTGCTATACAATCCAATGTTTGTGAATGCGATTATTATTGTAAGTTTAAGAAGGACCCAAGATAATCAACATCGTCATTTTTGGCGTTGTAAAGTGCCCGACGTAAATGTTTTTAGGATTTAGAGTATTTTCACATTATCTACATATTTTACTTTCAAAAACTGATTTTCTTATAATGTTTATAGGGTATGAATGGTTTCAAATATTTTCAATGGGAAGAAGACATTTCCGTGGATAAAACAATGCGGCGAAGTTTAAAAAGCCTCATGTTGATAGAGATACCGCGACTTCACGTATCCCAGAGATACCGTGAAGTTTGACTTGCGCTTTAGACTTATGGAAGTTCAACAAAATATAGACCTTCTGGAGGGCTTGCTAAAAGAATCCGAAGAAAAACAAACGATTTTCAAGCATAACCTTAGAGACACTAAACACGAGAAAAATGCTTTGAAATAGAAATTGAAATTTTTGAAGATTATTTGTGTAATCGTGTTGTTGTTTATTATTTCTACGTATTTTGTTCATTAGGTTTATTATTTCTTTGTATTTTATTTTTATGTATTTTCGGTTTAATTTGTTATTTTTATGTATTTTGTTTTTACTAGTTCCACATTTTCATGTATTATGTATTTTCTATGTTTTTTTAATGTATTATGTAATCGGCACATTTTATGTACTAATTTATTTGTGTTTTATTTAAAATTGTGAATTGTTGAACTTTTTATGTATTATTAACTCGAATAATCTTATATAAATTAATAATAGACTATAACAATCAAAGCAAATTAAAACATACTAATTTTCTTCAAATTGATGACTCCATCATAAATTAAAAATATAAATTAAATCATGAGTCTACGTGGTTGTGGTGGCCGACGTGGATCCGACATGGCGTCTAACTCACAAATCCGTCCATCCGAGGGCAAATTTAACAAGTTTGCTAACGGAAGGGAATATTTGATATCAAAGTTTGACGGAGGGCAATGTTAAACTATAAATCATAGTTGGAGGGCATATATGACCCTTTTCCCCAAAAATAAATTACAATAGTACCTTTTGCCGGAAATTCCTTCGCAATTGGACTTAATAGTAACGTCACCGTTAAGTCTTATTGCGCAGAATTTCTTGTGCAATAGGGATTAATATAAACCCTAAAGAGTTAGCCATTTTCAAGTCACTCTTCACCTTCTTCATTTTATCTATTTTACCATACTTTAGCCCCCCGAAAATCATGTCCCAGAGTTTCAAAACGTCAAACTTTGCTATACAATCCAATGTTTGTGAATGCGATTATTATTGTAAGTTTAAGAAGGACCCAAGATAATCAACATCGTCATTTTTGGCGTTGTAAAGTGCCTGACATAAATGTTTTTAGGATTTAGAGTATTTTCACATTATCTACATATTTTACTTTCAAAAACTGATTTTCTTATAATGTTTATAGGGTATGAATGGTTTCAAATATTTTCAATGGGAAGAAGACATTTCCGTGGATAAAACAGTAGCGGCGAAGTTTAAAAAGCCTCATGTTGATAGAGATACCGCGACTTCACGTATCCTTAGAGATACCGTGAAGTTTGACTTGCAGTTTAGACTTATGGAAGTTCAACAAAATATAGACCTTCGGAGGGCTTGCTAAAAGAATCCGAAGAAAAACAAACGATTTTCAAGCATAACCTTAGAGACACTAAACACGAGAAAAATGCTTTGAAATAGAAATTGAAATTTTTGAAGATTATTTGTGTAATCGTGTTGTTGTTTATTATTTCTACGTATTTTGTTCATTAGGTTTATTATTTCTTTGTATTTTATTTTTATGTATTTTCGGTTTAATTTGTTATTTTTATGTATTTTGTTTTTACTAGTTCCACATTTTCATGTATTATGTATTTTCTATGTTTTTTTAATGTATTATGTAATCGGCACATTTTATGTACTAATTTATTTGTGTTTTATTTAAAATTGTGAATTGTTGAACTTTTTATGTATTATTAACTCGAATAATCTTATATAAATTAATAATAGACTATAACAATCAAAGCAAATTAAAACATACTAATTTTCTTCAAATTGATGACTCCATCATAAATTAAAAATATAAATTAAATCATGAGTCTACGTGGTTGTGGTGGCCGACGTGGATCCGACATGGCGTCTAACTCACAAATCCGTCCATCCGAGGGCAAATTTAAAAGTTTGCTAACGGAAGGGAATATTTGATATCAAAGTTTGACGGAGGGCAATGTTAAACTATAAATCATAGTTGGAGGGCATATATGACCCTTTTCCCCAAAAATAAATTACAATAGTACCTTTTGCCGGAAATTCTGCGCAATTGGACTTAATAGTAACGTCACCGTTAAGTCTTATTGCGCAGAATTTCTTGTGCAATAGGGATTAATATAAACCCTAAAGAGTTAGCCATTTTCAAGTCACTCTTCACCTTCTTCATTTTATCTATTTTACCATACTTTAGCCCCCGAAAATCATGTCCCGAGTTTCAAAACGTCAAACTTTGCTATACAATCCAATGTTTGTGAATGCGATTATTATTGTAAGTTTAAGAAGGACCCAAGATAATCAACATCGTCATTTTTGGCGTTGTAAAGTGCCCGAAATGTAAATGTTTTTAGGATTTAGAGTATTTTCACATTATCTACATATTTTACTTTCAAAAACTGATTTTCTTATAATGTTTATAGGGTATGAATGGTTTCAAATATTTTCAATGGGAAGAAGACATTTCCGTGGATAAAACGATGGCGGCGAAGTTTAAAAAGCCTCATGTTGATAGAGATACCGCGACTTCACGTATCCTAGAGATACCGTGAAGTTTGACTTGCGATTTAGACTTATGGAAGTTCAACAAAATATAGACCTTCTGGAGGGCTTGCTAAAAGAATCCGAAGAAAAACAAACGATTTTCAAGCAAAACCTTAGAGACACTAAACACGAGAAAAATGCTTTGAAATAGAAATTGAAATTTTTGAAGATTATTTGTGTAATCGTGTTGTTGTTTATTATTTCTACGTATTTTGTTCATTATGTTTATTATTTCTTTGTATTTTATTTTTATGTATTTTCGGTTTAATTTGTTATTTTTATGTATTTTGTTTTTACTAGTTCCACATTTTCATGTATTATGTATTTTCTATGTTTTTTTAATGTATTATGTAATCGGCACATTTTATTTACTAATTTATTTGTGTTTTATTTAAAATTGTGAATTGTTGAACTTTTTATGTATTATTAACTCGAATAATCTTATATAAATTAATAATAGACTATAACAATCAAAGCAAATTAAAACATACTAATTTTCTTCAAATTGATGACGCCATCATAAATTAAAAATATAAAATTAAATCATGAATCTACGTGGTTGTGGTGGCCGACGTGGATCCGACATGTCGTCTAACTCACAGATCCGTCCATCCGAGGGCAAATTTAAAAAGTTTGCTGACGGAAAGAGAATATTTGATATCAAAGTTTGACGGAGGGCAATGTTAAACTATAAATCATAGTTGGAGGGCATATATGACCCTTTTCCCCAAAAATAAATTACAATAGTACCTTTTGCCGGAAATTCTGCGCAATTGGACTTAATAGTAACGTCACCGTTAAGTCTTATTGCTCAGAATTTCTTGTGCAATAGGGATTAATATCTATACAATATGGTAAGTGTATATCCTACTTTTGGTAAGTGTATATCCTTTTCTAGGTAACAAATATACTACAATATACACATAATATTCTTTCCTTAATATATACCCATACCAAGGCCAACAAGGTCATTCAAGACTACTACACACAAGACACATGTCTACAAGCCTCTAAAGAGTACACAACATCAATAGGGACGGGACAGGACCCCGCCATACCCATATGCGTATGCAAAAATACTGTACCACGACCAGACTGCAACTCTGAACAAATAGAGTGCTCCAACATCAGCTGAACCAGCAACCTACTAACGTGAACCGTCACCCTCTTTAACTGAACCTGCGGGCATGAAATGCAGCATCCCCGACAAAAGGGACGTTAGTATGACTGATGTACTGAGTATGTTAGGCATGAATAATAGTATAACAGGGATATAGCAATAACTAAAACACAAATAGCCGACCAGCAGTAAATGCCTCTGAGGGTCCCAAATACATATGCCTAAATGTTATGCACAATAAAAATGCGATATGTATATATAAAGAACGTGCAACCCAATCTAGTACATGTCAGTGTTGCGGAACGTGCAGCCCGATCTAATATATGTTAGTGTTGCGGAACGTGCAACCCGATCCAATATATTATATGTGTATAATGCATGAATGACAATGAAATATTTTGAACTTATCGGATGACATAATATCCTTGTACCTTCAGCTAACACTCTGAATATCAACATCTTTTCCGTATGCCTCAATAAGGACTTAGGGACATATTTAGACATGCTTTTAACATAGGAATCAATAACATGAATATTCTTAACTACTAGGAGTAGAATCATCTATGGAACAATATCACGGTTATATTTCGTTACATGGAACATATGCCAAAAGAAAGAAATAATTTGCCTTAACATACCTCGATTTCACTTAATACAATATTAAATTTGCTGGAACAATTTGTTCTAACCCACAGATTGAGAACTTCTCCAATTTTTAGCTCTAATTTGCGAAACAGGAAAAGTAATTTGACACTGTTTTAGTATAGGAATTGAAGACTTCCTCTAATTCATATCTTAGATGAAATGCTCACTAAATTTTAGTCTAAGGGGTGGCTACTGATCACTGCTCATACGAATGGGTATATGTGGTCTCCCCTCCACTAATCATTATTCTCCTAATTTCTATTGATCCCACAAGTTGCCACATACCAATTTGCATTAACTTAGTCATTATCTTAGTCACATAGGCAGTTCACTCACACGCCACATGTAAAATCCCACTCACCTTTGTCTCCCATTTAAATTAATCAATCCCATAATTAACCAATTACACACATAATTAATTTCTTGACCCCAATCAACTTTAATCTTGATGACTTATAAAACCTTCATATACTCAATGTAATATAATCTTGTGATAGGACACTAGTCCATAACCTCATTGGGGATATACAACTATTATTAATTCCCATCGTCACACTTGTTACGTCCAAAATTATTTTGGGGTTTTATCCTCTATATACTAATCTCTTTATTAGCATACGTAAATATAACATAAATTCCCCAAGGCTCAGGTCCACTTACACACGCCTAGCGATTTTACATATGCTTAGCGATTCAAACCGTGACCCAAAAGTATGGGATGTTACAAAGATGTTCTGATTCGGTATGCCGATATGTCCATTCTAGACATAACCCACAATAATATTCTCGTGGATCTGAATATTTCATATTGCAAAAATCATCATTACGCTCTATAAGAAGGTGGGGTTTCAAATCGTCTATCTTGAATTCATTTTTATCAAGAAAACTCATTTCACCGGTATAACTTCTATGATTTGAGCTATCATCACCACTGCTATTCAAATCATTTGGAAGGAATACCAACCAATCTACATTTCTACTACTCGACATTGAATATGTTATATTTTAATAATAAATGAAAGACTACTTATATAGTTGCGAACCCCCAAGTACCCTTGGGGTCTTCATTATTACCCTACCTACCTACTTTATTATAAAAACATTTAATTGGATCATGAGGATTCATTTTCATCGGACATCTAACAGTACGAATCCCACTTGGATCTGAATATGACGTAACCATGTTGACCATATTCTACCATGAGACAACGTATTTTCATCCAATTATTCTCTTCGTGAAAATGGTTAAGAGCACAATTGAACTCTTGTGGTGTTCCACAAGGCATTGACTTAGCATGACTTTTTGGATGTTTGAGTGCGAATGCCCTTAAGTTTTATTCTAGCATTTTAGCCTCCCTAACACGCCAATTCCACTCAGCTGTCATTGTATTATTGTATTCTTGATTATATATGTTGTTTGAGTTATTTGAGTATTTAAAATCATCCTTATCTAGTTCACATGTCCTACTCATTGGTTCAAATATCTTTGCTAGGGTAAGACATGTAATAGAACTAACATCAGAAAATTTGTTCCAAATTGACATAATAATTCGTTTAATGTGAATGCTAGTTGTTCATTATTCATGTTATATACTACTCCTTGATTTGACAATACTATTCTCGCTTTTGACCGCTTTATATGACACACTTATATTGCACAACTTTTACATGCGCAAAATATATATTTTTAGAATGACATCCTTGATTTAACAACACTATACTCGCTTTTGACCACTTTATATGAAACACTTATATTACGCAACTTTTACATGCGCAAAATATGAGTTTTCGGAATGACATCCTTGATTTGACAACACTATGCTCTCTTTTGACCGCTTTATATGACACTTATATTGCACAACTTTTACATGCACAAAAATATGTCACACTTATATAACGGAACTTTCATATAACTCGTTTGGTTAAGAACTTTTATATAACTCATTCGGTTAAAAAAACTCATATTTTAAAATGCCTAAAAAACTTACATTCAATAGTTGGTTCAAAAATAGACAAAAAGGCGAGGGTAGCTCAAGAAGGCCTCATGGTAGGATAGAAATAAACACAAATACAATTGAATCATATTTTGAAAAAGAGATATTAGGATGTTATACGAATTTATCTGATGAAAAATGGTATGGTGTTCTTCGTCTATTTTAAAATCAATAAATTTGTATCAATGTTAATTTAAAAGTTGCTGGACACAATGTAGGGTGATGTAGTCTCCTCAAAAACTCGAAGGAGTAATAATTTCGGGTGAAACGCTTCAATGGGTTCAATTATATTCGAAAAGGTGTGATTATGAGGTATTATGTCGCCGGCATAGTTTAGTTGTGACACAAGCATTGTATGCTACATATTAGACCTCCAAATTCAAGGATGAACAACTGGTTATCCAACACTTGATGAAAGAAATTTTAGAAATGCAGAAAGCACTAGATATGTATCATGCTTTGGACGATCTTAATTTTCAAGCAGCGGATGAAGAAGATCATTGGAAACTGTTAGAAAATAAAAATCTTCATCGAGACTCTTCTTATCCCAGTTTATCCAATAATTCAAGAATGGATAGGTCTTCCAAAATATTTACCACAAACATTAGATTATGGAGTGTCATATTGTTGTGTTAACCAAGCGAGTGCTCATAATGATGATAGTTTGGATCTAGACTACAACAAGGATGATGGATAAAGAAATGAAGGGGAAGAAGATTCAAAAGAGAATGTAAGTAAGGAGGATGATGAAAATGAAGATGACGACAACGTGGTTCCAAAAAGCGACAAAGATTAAATTACTTTTCTAATATTGGTATGTTACGAAAATTTTCAATATAATTTTCTTGATGATAAAATGCCTAATTCAAAATGCTTCATTAAAAAATAATAATACATCATTCATTACAAGAAGAAAAATACTTAAGATTCATAATTCAATACAATTTGAATACATCAATCTGAATTAAAATACATTCATAAAATCATGAGGTTCTTCAACCACAAGAGGCTCTTCCACTATGAGAGGTTCTTCAACCACAAGAGGCTCTTCTACTATGAGAGGTTCTTCCACCACTAGAGGTACTTGCACCACCACAGCCCCGTAGGTTACACAAATGATTATCATGGCAAAAATCCTTATATGTCGAGCACCTTCGAGAGTATGTCCTATCCAAAAGATCATTTTAACTGGGAATCTGAGTTCATGCTTTAACATGTAATTTACGGATACACTCCTTGTTAAAAATCATTGAAAATGGCTCGCTTGGGCAATAAGATTGATCACCAAATGGGTAGAAATAACCGACATACGCTTTACGATATGTTGTATTCCGATGCCACATAATTTGATACCGTTTTTCCAATTGCCTCGAAACAATTGATGGAATGAGAACACGACATGTGGTATGATTGTCACTTACCACAACTACATGTTCTCATCATCTCATAAACAATATGAATGTTTCCTCCCTAACCTTGGTAAGAACCTGTCCTGACTTTAAACACATGTTCAACATGGTTATACTCTACCATCTTGTGTAGCTCACATTTTTTCTTATGATGCTCGAACATTTTTGCAGGATTTGGCATCCATTTCCCACCCTTTGCTAATATGGCTTTGGCCTTTCTTGTTCTAGCCATAAACCGCTCCACAACTTGCTTGTAAGTCATTCTCAACATTGCAGAAACGGAAACCCCCGTGCAGATTTTAGCAAACCATTGAATGACTCTGAGCTATTTGTTGTTAGCATCCCCCATCTCCTACCTTCATCCGCATGTAATATCCATTTGTCAACGTCGAGTGCCTTAACCAATCATATGCTTCCAGCTTCTCTGTCTTGATCATCTCCATCCATATAAGAAACTTTTTTTCTTGATGCTCTATTGCAGTCGCCCACATCAATTTGTTTTGTGTGTTGTTTCTAAAGGCCATTTGAAAATTTGGCTTTATGTATCTTAAATAAAAGTGATGGTAAGTAAATAGAGGCTGCCACCCACCAAATGAAACATATTGTTCAATATGCCATGACGTCGATCAGATAGTATGCATATGCCCATGTGATCCTTAATAACATATCGCCTAAAATGTGTCCAAAACATCTCCCATGTCTCGTTTCTCTCCTTAGCGGCAATGTCGAAAGCAAGAGGGAATATCAACCCATTGGCATCCATTCCTAATGCAATCAATAGCTTGATGTCGTATATCTCGTACATATGCGTGCCATCTATGAATATGACTGGTCGACGATCAGAAAAACTATCAATGCATGGTTTGAATCTCCAAAACACAAAATTGAGAATTTTATTTAAAACTTCCACTCTACAACAGTACAAGGATTGAATTTTTGTAGAGCTGCCATATACTTCGACAACTACTGGAAAGAGCCCTCTTAGGTACCACAAATCATCTCAAAAGCGCGCCTACACACGAGATATCTCTTTCTCTTGCTTATTGTTTTATGATACGCTCTCCCAATATTTATGATGCAATATTTGATGGGGAACCTGGACTAGTTTAAACAAATAACATTTAGCAATGATAATTTAATTAATGTCAAAATTATAATAAATTTGGTCGAATAGGTTACCTTGGTGTCTCGGCAATGTCAGAAAGTAACACTTGAGCAATCATATTTGTATCTAAATTAAAATGATCTACTCGATTCGCATCCATATCACAAGTGTGATGTGGGTGGAATTTTGTGATAGTCCACATACTATCATGAGTAACAATACCCCGAAGCATCCATTGACAACCTTGTTAGTGTCGTCCTGCAAATCAGTCTCCACATCTTTAGGGTTGAATCATCAATCCTAAACTCTCTCATTTCCTTGAAGCTATAAATTTTGTCGGCCCTTTGCAATGCCTTTTTGGATTCGAACATCATGCCTTTTGCAAGGTGATCTGGATCATTTATAAGATCGACCGGTTCTTTCATAATTTTTGGCAAATACAGATCATCTTCTCTGGTGAAGACAAAGGCATCAGCACGACCTTAAATATTATGAAGATACGGAATCATGTCATAATGTCACTGAATTGAGCTTTCTGCCATCTGTTCGTGCTGGTGAATAGGGCTTCCTACCAGTGGTTCTTGCTGGTGTGGCCGACTTTGCATCATTTCTACTAACTGTTCTTCCTGCCTATGAGGATGAACATCAACCTCATTATCTGATATATTTACGTCATCATCATTGGATACCTCTGCATTCGGTATATCATCGCTATCACTCGATGATTTGTCTATATGATTTGGATAATCATCACCATCTAGTAAAGGCCTATTCCTACACAAACAATAGGTAACATATTTTAAATACCAATATCAAAATATATATGGATTATTTAATATCAAGGTGATGAACCTACCGATAATGATCAATATTGTCAAGGTTTGAATAAAGATCAACTGCACTGAAATTAATGTTTGGTACCACTGACAGTTTTGTGAATAATTTTCACTACAGAGGCTGTTCAAGTATTGTAAATACTAAACATCAAAATACTTATATTATTTAATTAATAAAAAGTATACCTACCGATAATAATCAACTGCACCAAACTGAGAGGATTGCCCAATATTACTCATATCAGGTGTATAACCCGTAAAAAGATACACAAAAATATTACTATTACCATACGTATAATAAACATGTGCTACTACATAAAATAATAAATAAATAATGGATATTTACCAATTTTCCCCATAATTTTCATTAAATTGCTGGCTTAGAGTTTCCAGCGGCACTTGACCACTCAAAATGTCTTCATAAGAACTCAAGTCCGTATAAGCGTTACCATGAGTAGGCTGGACTTGAGGGGCTTCCTGACGAGTCCGGCCAAGACTTCACTACGACTGTGAGGTATCTTTTCAACATACATTTCAAGAACATTGAGGGTGATTAACCCCCGATCCGGCCCCCTCAAATACTCCCTCAAAGAAACATCATCAGTGATATTCCACTCCCCATAAAATACTAAACCTTGATGTGAATTGGATATATGCCTATTATACATAATCCATACTTGCACTTATTAACTTTTATTCTTTTGTGTATGGCATTGAGTAATGTTTCGTAATCCAAGGTCGTTGAAAACTTAACATGGTATTGTGGTTTAATACTATAATGAATAATATTATTATCATGAAAAATCTCTCCATCCCAAAATAAAGAAACCTTAACAATTGAAGGAAGAGAGACCATTGTTTTTATGAACTTTGGAGTTGTATTTTTTTTCAACAAATTGAAAAAAGATGACTTAAACTCATGAAATGAATGAGTCTTTACCTCATCCAAAATTCATATTAAATAGAAAAATGGATGGGTTGTCATAGTGTTATGTAAAATTAAGTACAAATGGGTAGATGAATAATTGATTGTAAAATGCAACAATTTATTGAGTAATTAGACTAAAAGTGAAAAACACATGGCTGCTAAATAATACTACCTTTTGCGTAGGAATTTCCTACACAAAAGGACTAATCGCACCCTTTTGCGTAGGAAATTCCTGCACAAAAGGTAGTATTGTAACATTTTTAGTGGGTATTTTTGTTCCAAATCCCACAAAGTGGGTCAAAAAAATTGCGGACTCAAACTTTACTTGTATAGGAAGGAAATGGAAGTTCTGTTAATAATGTAGCTTGTGAAAACGGAAAAAGGCTAAATATAGTAAGCGAAGGGCGAGGAAATAACAAGATAGTAAGGCCACAAGCTACAATAGTTTTCCTACATAGAGGACTGGGCTTCAACATCCCGAAGGATGGCTTGCCACAAACCTGGCTTCAACATCCATAAGGACGACTTGCCAAGCTAGTCGAACAGTAAATTTGATCATAGTTGCAAAAGTTTTTCCTACAAATGGGCTGGCTTCTATATCCCTAAGGATGAGTTGCCAAGCTACTCAACTCGGAAAAACTTTTACATCACTAACAAATTTAGCTGCTATAACTAGGAAAATTTTGTATTTGTAGCAAGTTAACTTGTCCAATATTTTCTAACCCTATATCAAATTAAGGACCAGCCTTTCCATACATTTCAAGAGAAGAACAAGATAGAAATTTAAAAAGCACTTATTTATTGAATATAGAAAAGTTTACAAGATGGAAATTTGATGATCTTCCAAATACTACATAGCATGGAGTTTGAAGACTACTACAAGATAAACCTATATTACATGGAAGATGGGCTCCACTAAACATGTGAAGGGTCATAATAAAACAAGAAAAATATAACCCTAAGCATGACAAACCATGTACAAGCACTTGAAAGCATGTGAAACTGGAAATATATACATGGAAAAGTATGTTACACCATGTACCGCATGTGAAAGTGGGGTCAACTTTTGTCTTCTTTTAGGTAGCATGTTCTAGATTGTGAAAAACATGTGGTAGCATGTGGTGAGCATGTGAAAGTGGGGTAGGAAGATGTGTTTTGGCATGGGTAGTAACATTTATGGGTAATTTGCTGAGGTAAGTAAGGTAAGTGGTGAAAATATTGCATATGTCATCAAGCATCATCCGATGGGACAGTGTTTGATGGTGTTGATGGTGGGCTTGTTTATCCTTCATCTATTCACCATTCGGTGCCATGCTATTTCTTGAAACTTTCTTTGTTTTTTGGCTTCTTTTCAATAACCTTGTGTAGTAACATTTTCTATTGGATGACCCCGCTATATTGTGCTCTATTTTTTGGGAATTCTGAGATGGAATATTTAATTTTATCCTTGTGATAGCCTGAGTGACTTCATCCCTCATGATTTCATACGGTACTTTGTACTCCTTTGCTGCTTGTCAAACTCTTTTTCCAGTGGGAATAGTTACTAGTGTAATTTCAATGCATCCACTCCTTTAGCATATCTTATTTGGAATGCACTTATTTTGCTGGAAAATAATTTGTGTAATTTCAATGCATGCACTTATTGAAATGCACTAATGACACGATGGAGATGGGGAATTTCCACTAGAATGAAATATCCGGCTGTGCATGGACCTTTCCATCAATAATCTTTATCGGCTGATGTAACATGAATATTTTTGCTGAGTAGGAATCTCGAAAACATTGAACCTAATATCTTCGTGGTTTAAACCATTGTGGAAATTTTCTGAGAGCAGGTTCAATTTTGTCAAAATCTCGGAACATGTAGCACTTGAATTTTATAAAGATGTAATACTGGTGACATAAGTACCATAAAAACCATAATAGCACTTGTAGAAAATCATTGTCCAGTGGTACGAATACATGACATAATAGGAATTCTTAATTGACTCCAAAAGGCTTAAGGATGGATCCTCCATATTACCTGAAAATTTGAAGCTCGTAAAAAGTCCTTTCTTTCTTTAAGGATGGATGGATCAAACGGGTCCACAAACTAGCTGAATAATTTTGGTGGATAATTTGCTATCCTATATGAACTGGCTCCTGGTGGCCGATGACCTTATGATAGTAATCGGATAGGCCCTTAGCTTGGGTTTGTTTGGATGACAAAAGTTCCAACTTCAACTTACACCGAGGGAAACCTTAGCTTGGGTTCAATTAGATCACAAAAGTTCTAACTAAACTTGCACCAAGGGTTTGACCCACAAAAGGATCGAGGTTCGGACAACACAAGGACCGATGGCCCACAAAAGGACCAACTAAGATAAACAACACAAAACTCGAGTAACTTAGCAAATGAGTAAAACTCAAATATTTTTCATAAATCTTCCACACCTTTTTACATAAACTATATGTCCTATTTGTACTAGTATTTAGACCTTTCTATAATACATATAAATAGACATAAAACTAGAACCACTTTGGCCCAATGGGAAAGAGAATTTGGCTGAATGGGAAAGGGATGGGATTCAACCAACTCTTGAAGTTCTCTAGGCCATTCCTTTGTATCTTTCATGTAGATGAATGCATGAACTTAAGCCACTCATGAATCATCCCATTGGAATACGTTTGGAAGCTTCCATCTTTAGCATGTTCCTTGGCCGAATAGAAAGGGGAGAATACTCGGCCACCCCTTCATGTTTCCTAGGCCATTCTTGATGTCTTCTATGTAGATAAGTGCATGAACTTGTTAGTTCATGAATTATCTCCTTGGAAGCTCTTCTTCTAGATGATTCTTGTCCTTGTAACCCAATCCTCTTACACGGCCTAGTCACCTTATTACATGACCTATTATATATGTCATAAGGAAGCTAGTAAACTAGGAATTTAAAGACAAGTTAAAAGAAAATGGTCTCGGTCAAGACCTACATAAAGGCCAAAAATAAACATGTCCCCTTTTGGATCTTCACATCCAATCTTCAACTCCACTCAATATTCCATCCAAAATTAAGCATATAACTATATGATAGACAACAATCTTTGGCACTATTTGCAAGTCACCTCTCAATTCATGTTGGGAGCTTAAGCTCGTGGCCTTTCTTTCATCAGTTGTTCTTCGCGATCGCGAGTGACGTGTCGGGTTAGCGATGCAGTTGGTGATCTTTCTTTGCATTCGAGATAGGCCTATCACGATCCTGAAGGCTTAGCGATGGGCCAGATCAGAGCAAGCTTTGCGATTACGAGGCTGGGCCCGCGATCACAGAGAAGGTACTGTTCAATAGGTTTTAACCCCAAAAATGATCTAGACATTTCATTTTCTATTTTTGGGAATTGTGAGCTCGGCCTAAGGGGACCTTTAGAGGATTTTCAAGATATATCACTTGGGTAAACTTCTAATCTTCCTTTTGTAATTATTTCATTAATTAGTAGAGTTTGTATGCTAGATATGCTGATTTGGATTGGGGATTTTGAGGAAGAATAAACCCTAGGCTTGAACTGAGACTTTCTTCAATTAAACATGAATTTGTGGTTGAATTTCATTCATTTTTGGTATATAGACTCTTTAAGTATTGGGTAAATTAATTTTAGAACAAATTTTCTATTTTGTCCTTATAGGCTTGGAATCACTTTTTGGATGACTTTTTGGTTTTGGATTTCAACCATGCTAATATGAGTACCGTTGGGCTCGTGTGATTTTGTAGAGTAATAATTTGACCATATTGACCCCAATTTCCTAATAAAATTATGAATTTAACCTTTGGGGTTTAGAATGGGATTTTGGGTTGACTTTCTAGATCCAAATCTTTCATAAGGTAATATGGGCATCATTTATCTCATATTCTTATGCTTAATATGTGTTTGAGCAGATTGGAATCATTCAGAGGCTATACGAAAGGGCAAGATGACTTTGTGATTTTGCACTCCTATTTCAGGCATGATGAGACTATGAAACTTATCTTAGGCGTCTTATTTAGTCTAAATAAATTTATTAAGGATGGGTAATGGGGATAATAAGGGGGTCTCGATACTTGTGAGGTAACGAGCACTCATATCGGGTACCGGTGACATGTATAGGTATTTGTGTTTTCAATAACTTAGAAGAATGCTATGCTTTGGGCACTAGCTGATTGTATAATGCGATCCTTTGGATCCGTGATTGGGGTATGAAGCCCGTGCTTTCCGCGTTATTATTATCTATCTATGTGTTATGTGGCCGTGTGTGCCCATCATCCTTTTATACTCATTTAAAAGTGACAAAGAAGCTAAAGATTGAGTCTTTACTGTATGAATGACTGAGTTGTAACTTGTATTACCTACATTTGCTTCTTTTTGTTGTGAATATCATAATTATTCTTCATAATGTATGAACCTGTATGACAATAGATGAGTATAAGAGTTGTGTGATTAGAAACATGTATTATGTGAGCCTGCTGTATGATTAAACTTATGTACTGTGTGTGATCCTGAGTGACATATGGACCTCGCGAGTCCCCTTTGGGTCACACTTCATTTATGTTTGAACATGTGTGTACCAGTAGAGGAAAGGAAAGACCTTGCATATTATTCATCGTATTCATATTATTCCATTATACTCTTGATTGATGTTTAAACTCTTGATTCTATTCATGTGACTCGGGCATGTGTATACCTAATTTGATTGAGGGATTAGGTGCTATAACTTAGGCTTGAACTCCACAAATGAGTATATTGCAATATGGCTATTATGTTGGATCATTTTGGTAGTTGGTATAGTGGTAGCAGTTGGTAGACTATCCCTCGTCTTTGTTTATGATAGGGTCGGTTGGCGATGCTGCTGAGTACCCGTGTTTTTGTACTCACACTACAATTGCTGCATCCTTTTTGTGTAGCTATAGTTCCCAACACTAGTGGGACTCATGACTACCCAGCCCGTTGAGTAGGTGCTAGGAGGATCTATGGGGTGAGCTACCAGACAATCTTTAGCCCAGATTCTCTTTCTTATGCACTTATATTCTATCATTCATTTTAGACATTTTTATGTATTTCGAGACATATGTATTCCCAAGACTTGTATTGATCTTTAACAGCTCTTGTACTGTGACACCCGATTTTGGGGTAATTCTTATTTCAAAATTTTGACTATTCTATGGATTTATTTAAGGACTTAAAAGTTGTTTCTTATTAACTTTCTGCACTTTATTCTTAGTATCATAGCTTTAAGTTCATCAATATCACAAGTACAAGAACAATGTCTAGTAGAGTCCTGCGGATCGGTACAGAGATATCTGTACTTATCTTCGAGAGGCTATGAAACATCTAGGAAAATTCTAATTTTCATTTCTTATCGTGCATCCTTGATTCTAATGGTTTCTAAAAGGTTCTTATTTCATTCTCTCATAGATAGTGAGCACACGTTCAGCCATAGTAGGAGATCAGGAGTTACCCGATGTTGGTACTATTGCTCGAGGGAGAGGCAGGGGATGTGGTAGATTTCACGGTAGGGCTAGATCTAATTTTACTATGCCACCTAGAGGCATAGCACCAATTGCTGCTCAGGCCCATGTTTGAGAGTTGAGTCGAATCCAGAAGAGGTTCCATAGGAGAAGCTAGTGCCGGCGGAGGAGTTTGGACCCACCCAACCACCTGATGGATTTATTGCTATTCCTTTTCTTCAAGATATCCTGGCGCGCATTCTGAGAGTCTTTGAGGGTTGGAATAGTTAGGATCTATGTCGTTCTCTCCAGATGGTTCACATACTAGAGTTGGGGGACAGACTCCCAATCAGACAGCTGTAGGGTATGGGACCCCATAGGAACAACCAGATGATGTTGTGGCTCCTCAGTTTTCAGGTCATTGAAATCAAGGTATTGCTATTCATCCAGTTATTCAGCCTACTATGACATTTGAGGAGCAAGAAATAAGTTTGATAAGATGAAGCCACTACAGTATGATGGATATCCTAATGATGATGCTTATGAGTTCCTAGTTAGTTTCTATGAGAGGTTGCACAATCTAGGGATGGTTTAGTCCAACAGAGTTGATTTCGTAGCTATGCAGATGGTTGGCCCTTCCAAGTAGTGGTGAATGGTATTTATTGAGACTAGTCCAACTGGGTCACCTCCATTTACTTGGGTTGAGTTTTCTTGGGTTTTTATAGAGAAGTGGGTTCCCCTAGCTTAAGGTATGAGAGGAGAGAGAAGTTTGACAGGTTGGAGCATGATGATATGTCTATGATTGAGTACGAGATAAGGTTCCATTCTTTATCTCGCTATTCCTTGTCTATCTTACTAGATAAGACAGAGAGGATACACAAGTTCATTCGAGGTCTGTTCCATCATCTTAGGGTTGCAGTGACGCATGTGGCAGCATCAGGATGTACCTTTCAGGCAGTAGTGGATGCTGCCTGGAGTGTTGAGGCTATCAGGCGTCAAGAGTTTGGACACAGATTGGGCAATAAACCCTGTTGCTCAGGCAGTTTTAGAGGTACCTCGTCTGGAGGTAGAGGCTATTAGGGTAGGGGTAATCGCCTCTAGTTTAACATGACAATTTAGATAGTAATTCAGATATCGACTAGTGGTTCTTTTGGTCGTGGTGGTCACAACTCAAGTTAGTTCTTGGGGTTCTTATTCCTGACCTGGAGGTCGAGGTGGTCATTCTAGTTCTCCCTAGCCACCGATGTCTTCTCGTGCATGTTATGAGTGTAGAGAGTTGGGTCATTTTGTGAGGGACTGTCACAGGCACATACAGAGTGGTCAGTACTTTGGTTCTTAGGGTTCATGATCTATGGCATCAGTTCAATAGACTAGAGGCAGTGGACAGAGTGGCAAAGGTGGTTCATAGTCAGGTAGGGGTGGTTCTCATTTAGGCCATGGTGGTAGCCGCTGAGATTCTTAGGCCGAGAGTGGACGTGCTTAGTATTATGCATTCCCAAATACTAGAGGCTGAGGCTTCTAATGTTGTCATCACATGTACTATTTCAGTCTATTGTCGGCCAACTATAACATTATTTGATACAGGTAGGCTCTACATACTCTTATGTACTTACTTATTTTTCTTCAAGTCTTGGTGTGGTACCTGAGTCGCTTGATTTTCTTATTAGCATTTCCACTCCTGTTGGGGATTTCATAATGGTAGATAGGGTGTACCAATCCTGTGTTGTGACTCTGATGGGCTATGACACTTGGGCGAATTTGATGATTTTAGACATAGTAGATTTCGACATCATTTTAGGCATGAATTGGTTATCTCCTTACCATGCGATCTTGACCTGTCATGCCATGATAGTTACGTTAGCCATGTCAGGGATTCCTAGGTTAGAGTGGAAGGGTGCTATAGTTGTGCGTCGAAGAAAGTAATATCTTACTTGAAGGCTAGAAGGATGGTTGAGAAGGGTTATTTGGCCTATTTGGCGTATGTTCGTGATACTAGTATGGATACACCTCCTCTTGAGTCAATACTAGTAGTTAGGGAGTTTCCTGAGGTATTTCTGATGGACTTGTCGGGTGTTCCTCCGGACCGTGATATTGATTTCTGCATTGACTTGTAGTCGAGCACCAAGCCCATTTCTATTCCTCCATATCGATGGCACTGACAAAGTTGAAAGAGTTGAAGGAGAAATTACAGGACATGTTGAGTAAATGGTTCATTAGGCTAAGTGTTTCACCTTGGGGTGCTCCAGTATTGTTTGTGATGAAGGATGGGTCTATATGGATGTGTATTGACTATCAGCAATTGAACAAGGTCACCATCAAGAATAAGTATCCCATTCCCCGTATTGATGACCTATTTAATCAGCTTCAGGGTGCAACGATCTTCTCTAAGATCTATTTGAGGTCCGATTATCACCAGTTGAAGATTCGGGTAGAGGATATCCCAAGACGGCTTTCAAACCCTCTATGGTCACTATAAGTTCTTGGTTATGTATTTCAGGCTGACTAATTCCCCAATAGCTTTTATAGATTTGATGAATGGTGTCTTTAGGCTGTATTTAGATCTCTTTGTGATTGTTTTCATTGATGATATTGTGATAAACTCTCGGAGTGAGGCAGAGCTTGAGCAGCACATTTGAGAATAGTGCTTGGAACTCTGAAATAAAATGAGGTTTATGCAAAATTTTCGAAGTGTGAGTTTTGGCTCAATTCTGTGGTATTCTTAGGCCATGTGGTGAGTAAGTATGGAATTATGGTGGATCCCAAGAAGATTGAGGTAGTCAGTGATTAGGTCAGACCTACTTTAATGATCGAGATTTAGAGTTTTGCTGGCCTCGCCAATTATTACCGGTGTTTTGTGGAGGGTTATTCATCTATTGTGTCTCATTTGAACATATTTAATCATAAAAATGTACCCTTTCAGTGGTCGGACGAATGTGAGGCGAGCTTTCAAAAGCTTAAGACTTTATTGACTACAACTCTGATCTTGAATCTTCCCGTGGAAGGAGAGGGATTTATTGTGTATTGTGACGCTTTGCATATTAGCCTTGGTTGTGTGTTGATGTACAAGGGGAAAATTATAGCTTATGCTTCGAGGAAATTTAAGGTTCATTAGAAGAATAATCCTCCCATGATTTAGTATTGGCGGCAGTGATGTTTGCTTTAAAGATTTGAAGACAGTACCTCTATGGTGTCCATTGTGTGGTGTACACAAATCATAAGAGTCTTCAACATATTTTCAATCAGAGAGATCTAAATTTGAGGCAGTGGAGGTGGTTAGAGATTCTTAAGGATTATGACATATTGATTCTCTATCATCCATGCAAGGCCAATGTAGTGGCAGATGCCTTGAGTCAGAAGGCAGTGAGTATGGGTAGCCTAGCATGTTTACAGGTTGGGGAGTGATCTTTGGCTATGGAGGTGCAGTCTGTAGCAAATAGGTTGTTGAGACTTGATATTTCTGAGCCTTGCAAGGTTCTCACTTGTGTTGAGGTGCGGGTCTTCTTTATTAGAGCTGATTAGGGATCGATAGTTTGATGATGCTAAGGTTTGCAAGATTTAGGACAAGGTATTGAAAGGAAAGGCTAAGGAGGCAATTCTTGATGATGAGGGTGTGTTGCGTATCAAGGGTCATGTATGTGTTACTCGGGATAAGGATTTGAAAAGTTGATATTGGAAGAGGCTCATAGTTCGAGATATCCCATTCATCCAGGGGCTACGAAGATGTACCAGGATTTGAAGCAGCACTATTAGTAGTGTAGTATGAAGAGGGACATCATAGAGTTTGTGTCTCGGTGTTTGAATTGTTAATAAGTGAAGTATGAGCACAAAAAACATGGTGAACTTACTCAGATGATGCCTATACGTGAGTGGAAGGAGCAGATTGCTATGGACTTTGTAGTAGGGTTACCACGGACCTTGGGAAAATTTGATGCCATTTAGGTGATTGTGGATAGGTTGACGAAGTTGGCTCACTTTGTGCTAGTTCAAACTACTTATAATCAGAGAAGTTGGTCAGAATCTACATTCGTGATATAGTTCGGCTGCATGGAGTGCCCATTTCTATTATTTCATATCGGGGCATGCAATTTCCATCCCATTTTGGAGATCTATACAGACGAAATTAGGTACTCAGGTGCAGCTTAGCACAATATTTCACCCTCAGACAGATGGTTATTCCGAGCGGACTATTCATGTCCTTGATTTTGGAGGTCATTGGGATCAATTTTTTTACCTTTGGCTGAGTTTTCTTACAACAAGAGTTATCATTCTAGCATAGAGATGGCACCGTTTGAGTCATTGTATGATAAGAGGTGTCGTTCTCCTGTTGGTTGGTTTACTGCATTTGAGGTTTGGCCTTGGGGCACTGATTTATTATGTGATTCCTTGGACAAGGTCAAATTGATCCAGGAGAGACTTCTCACAGCTCAGAGTCGGCAAACGAGTTATGCGGACCGAAAGATTTATGATCTAGAGTTCATGGTTGGTGAGCGAGTTCTGTTGAAGGTTTCATCCGTGAAGGGTTTGATGAGGTTTGTAAAGAAGGAAAAGTTGAGCCCCAGGTACATTGGTCCATTTGAGATTGTGCAGCGTATCGGCGAGGTAGCCTATGAGTTGGATTTGCCTTTGAGATTATTGGGTGTTCACCCTGGGTTTCATATTTCCATGCTCAAGATGTATTGGTTGGATGGTTCTCATATGATTAAGTGGGATTCAATATTTCTTGATCAAAATTTAACTTATGAGGAGGAGCCGATGACCATACTTGATAGACAAATTTAGAAGTTGAGATCCAAGGAGATAACATTAATAAAGGTCCAGTAGAGACATCGTCCGGTTGAGGAGGCTACATGGGAACCGAGACTGACATGTACGCTAGATACCTTCAACTTTTCAGTGATTCACGTATTTCTTTTTCCATTCATGTTCGAGGACCAATATGTGTTTAAGTGGTGGATGTTGTAACGACCCGTTAGGTTGTTTTTGATTATTTTCTCGCAAATAACCATTCTCCTAGACTTATTGTGATGATTTGGATACGTGGATAGATGGCACGATTTCTGAGGAAATCAGATGAGAATAATGGAAGAAAATCTAAATTTTGAGTTTTGAAAGTTTTATGTTTGGAAAGTTTGACTAGGTGTTGAATTTTGAGTAAATGTGTTCAGAATTGAATTCTGTTGGTTCTATCATCTCTGGAACATGATTTATACTTAGGTGGACTATTAGAATGGGTCCCAAGTGATTTGAGAGAGTTTTAGGTAAGTTAGTAGAAACTAAAAGTCTTAAATTAAGAAATAAGCTTTAGTTGACTAATGTTAAAATTGAGGGCGTTTGTGCCTTTTCATAGTTTCGTTGACTACATCAGGTCTGAAATGTCAAACATGGTCTAGTCGAGCCTTTGGTTTGGTTTTCGAGGCTCTCGGAAGTATTTTGGGTGTTGAGTTGAGATTCTAAGTCTTATGAGATTTTATAGGGGTTTTGGTCAAAAATTTTGTTATGATAACCTCGTATGATGATTGCGAGTGTGCGAGCAGATTCATTATGTGTTATAGGAGTGATTTGCATGTTTGGTTTGTGTCCGTAGGATTCCGGATGAGTTTTGAGGGTCAATTACGAGGTTGGATCACACCAGAAAAATCTAGTGTAAACTGAATGGTGTTGTTCTTCGTGATCGCAAGCCACATGTCGCATTCACGATGTAGCTCATGATCCTTCTTCATGTTCGTGATGATCCTATCACGATTGCGAAGGCTTTGTTATGGGTCGGGTCAGACCAAGCTCCGCGATCACAGGCCCAACCTCTGATTGTGGATGAGGTATTGTTTAGTGGGTTTTTAACCCCAAAAATGATCTAGATATTTCATTCTCCATTTTTGGGACTTGTGAGCTCGGCCTAAGCTGATTTTTGGAGGATTTTCAAGATACATCACTTGGGTAAACATCTAATCTTCCTTTTGTGATTATTTTATTAATTTGTGGAGATTTTTATGCTAGATATGATGATTTGGATTAGGGATTTTGAGGAAGAATAAACCCTCGGCTTGAACTTAGACTTTCTTCAATTAAACATGAATTTGTGGATATGTTTCATTCATTTTTGGTAAATAGACTATAAGTCTTGGGTAAACTAATTTTAGAATAAATTTCCCATTTTGCATTTTTAGGCTCGCAATCACTTTTTGGATGAGTTTTTGGGTTTGGATTTAAAGCATGCTAATATGGGTACCGTCGGGTTTGTGTGACTTTGTAGAGTACTAATTTGACCATGTTGACCCCGATTTCTCAATAAAATTATGAATTTAACCTTTGGGATTTAGAGTGGGGTTTTGGGTTGACGTTTTAGACCCAAATCTTTAATAAGGTAATATGGGCATCGTTTGTCTCATATTCTTATGCTTAATTTGTGTTTGAGCAGATTGGGATCGTTCTGAGGTTATACGAAAGGGCAAGATGGCTTTATGATTTCAGACTCCTATCCCAGGCATGTTGAGACTATGAACCTTATCTTAGGCATCTTGGTTGGTCTAATTGAATTAATTAAGGATGGGTAATAGGGATAATAAAGGGGTCCTCATACTTGTGAGGTAACGAGCACTCGTATCGAGTACCAGTGACATGTATAAGTATTTGTGTTTTCAATTACTTAGAAGAATGCCATGATTTGAGCACTAGCTGATAGTATAGTACGATCATTTGGATCCGTGATTGGGGTATGGAGCCCGTACATTCTGCGTTATTATTATTTGTCTATGCGTTATGTGGGTGTATGTCCTCATCATCCTTTTATACTCGTTTAAAAGTGAAAAAGAAGCTAAAGATCGAGTCTTTATTATATGAATGACTGAGTTGTAACTTGTATTGCCTACATTTGCTTCTTGTTGTTATGCATATCATTGTTATACTTCAAAATGTATGAATCTGTGTAAAAATTGACGAGTATAACAGTTGTGTGATTAGAAACAGGTAATATGTGAGCCTGATGTGTGATTAAACATAGGTATTGTGTGTGAGCCTGAGTGGTATAAATACCTCGCGAGTCCCCCATGGGTCACACTTCATTTTTGTTTGAACGTGTGTGTACCGGTATAGGAAAGGAAAGACCTTGCATATTATTCATTGCATTCATATTATTCCATTATACTCTTGATTGATGTTTAAACTGTTGATTCTATTCCTGTGACTCAATCATGTTTTATACCTGATTTGATTGAGGGATTAGATGCTATAACTTAGGCTTGAACTCCGTTAATGAGTATATTGCAACGTGGATATTATGTTGGATCATTTTGGTAGTTGGTGTAGTGGTAGCACTCGGTAGACCACCCCTCTTATGTGGTTAGGATAGGGTCAATTGATGATGTTGTTGAGTACCCATATTTTTATACTCATGCTATATTTGTTGCACTCTTTTGTGTGCTGGTACAATTCCCAGTACTAGTGGGACTCGTGACAACCCATCCCATTGAGTAGTTGTTAGGAGGATATACGGGGTGAGCTACCAGATGATCCTTAGCTCCAAATTCTCTTTCTTATGCACTTATATTTTGTACTTCATTTCAGTAGTTTTTATGTATTTCGGGACATATGTATTCCCAAGACTTGTATTGATCTTCAGTAGTATTCATATTGTGACACCCGATTTTGGGGGAATTCTTATTTCAGTATTTTGACTATTCTATGGATTTATTTAAATATTTAAAAGTTGTTTCTTATTATCTTTCCGCACTTAATTCTATATTGATTTCTGGGTTGTTTAGGTAATGGTTGGGTTACCGACTCGTGAAAGTTGGTGCCATAATGATTCTCGAATTTGGGTCGTGACAATGATGGTAATTGGGAATAGTATTTTGTGTCTGACAAAGAGGATATGGACTAGTGTTATATCACATGATCATGATAACGAGTTTATGAAATATATTTAAAATCATTATTATTTAAGTGAATTGAGATCAAACAATAAATTACATGGGTAATAAATTATGTATTGAATTGTAGTGGGGGACAAAATGATAAATTAAGGAAATACCTGGATTTATATTAAGGGGAAAAGATACCCACGTGGCATCACAAAGGAAGAGTAATTAAGTGACTATGCATTTTTGGGTGATTAGTGGCATCTTTAAAATGGATAAGAATTTGACTTGTTATCATGCGGATCCCATGGTCCACAATGATAAAGCCAGACTTGAGAACTCATTTCTCATTTTACTAGTATACATCTGCAGTAATCTATTTAATTAATTAGACAATGGTTCGTAGTCAAATTTAGCAACAATTACATATAAAAGCAAGTAAGGATATTTGTCTTTCTCTTTTTAGTAACCATGAGGTGCAACAAGAACAAACTTTAAGTTTCAATTCGCAAGAATTATCTCACGATCTCTAAGGTTTCTAGTGGTGAAGTGCAGTGGCGGGAGGCCTTGAAGGAGAAAGCCAAGGTTCGAATCGTCGTCTATGACCTTCTACGAGCATGTATAAGCATCCAAGGTTAGGCGTCTATAGAAAAGATTAAATTAGTGTAGCCATTCAATGATAGATTCGAGGTATGTAATGGCTATCACTTCTTTCAATAGCACGAGCGTACCTGAAATGACACTCGATAGAAAAGTATAAAAGAAGTATTCAGAAATGAGCATGTGCCTCTTATTCAGACATCCTTGAGATGCTATTGTTTGTCCCTTGTCGGGAGTTCTTTCTACCTTAGCGCTTATTTTCCTCATTAGTTGAGTGTATCTATCTTACGGACTCAATCCTTGGTTGACGAGAATTATTTACCGCTTTAAGCTATGTTTGATTGTTTAGCACCTTGTTACTTATTCCATAGAGCCTATAGAAGGCCTGGTATGTTGTATGCTTATTCTACAGAGCCTTGTTATGTCTGGTATGTTATATTTATCCCACAGAGCCTCGCTACGGCCTGATACATTGCGTACACCACAGATACTCGCAGTAGTGGCCTGGTATGATTTATGATACTTCGCATAGAGCCTTGTTAAGGCCTGGTATGTTATACTTTCTCATAGAGCATTGTCAAGCCTTGGTACGCTATACTTGTCCACAGAGCCCTGATAGGGCCTGGTACGCTGTTGATATTACTATATAATGCGAGCATGGAACATGTAGATATATCCTCAGATTTCCATTCTATCTCTCTGACATATTTAGCTATTATCCTTATAGTTTCAGTTTAGCTTTCAGTTATTCAGTTGCCTTACATATTCAATACATCTATTCATACTGACTTTCCTTTGCCGGGGGCGATGCATTTCATGCGTGCAAGTCTTCATAGACAGATAGATATGCCTCCTCAGTAGGCGTTGCCGAACTCATCTTGATTGGTAAGCTCCATGTCATTCAGAGATGCCAGTTCTAGAGTATTGATATGTATACATAGATAATGGGTAGAACGGGGCCCTATCCCAACCACATCACAATTATCATTCTATAAAGGCTTGTAGATGACGCATGTGTATGTCCATTATGTACAGTATGGCCTTATAGGCCTTGATGTTGTAACTTGGTTATATAGGATGACCTTGTCATCCTTGATTGGTTACTTGTTGTGCTGACTAAGTTACATAATCCATAGTGTCCTTGATGACCCGCTTATGTAATTATGTTTTTGGGTTAAGACCCCATATAAATGATAAATCAGATTGACTTACAGAGTTCCATCTTTTGATGCGATTCGGCCTTGTTGGCCAAATATGAGTATTTATGTTCAGTATTATAGATGGGTATGCTCGGCAAGTAAGGCACCGGGTGCCGGCCACACCCCTTCGATTTGGGATGTGACAAACTTGGTATCAGAGAAGGTCATGTTGTAGGGAGTCTACAAGCCATGTCTAGTAGAGTCTTTCTTATGGGTGTGTTGTGCACCATACTTATAATCAGGAAGCTCCATGGCTTTTTAGATTGATTACCCTTCTTTCTGATTCCAAATCGTGCAACAGAATTGAGTCATACTTGTAATAAGTAATGAGCGATACCTACCAGATTATATCTGCACCAGATGTGCAAGTATCATGATAAAGTTTCAAAGTGTGAGAATTGTCTCACCCATTCATAAAGAAGGTAATGAAAGCCTAGAAAAGTAAAGTACGGGATTTGGAATACAAAGGAAGTAAAGCGAAACAGGTAAGAAGTGCCTGAATTGAGTTATTGTAAGGTAGTTGGCATTCAGACAGAGAAACACAAGCATTGCTATCCCACTTTCAGCAGTAGTATAATTACAGTAAGTAGCATTTAGTCCAGCTTATGATTTATAGACGTCGACAGACGTAGTCTTAGAAAGGAGTGAGATTTCTAGATCTAGTAAGAGTTAAGAGTAATCCTTAGCATTGGATAGATTGTTAGAATTGAATGGAAGTACAAAATAATATTATGAATATGTCGATAGTACCTCTTTAGGTGATATATATATGATGTACCCGAGAATGATTATTCAGATACAACTTCTTGAGTGTTTTGAAGATCTGGGCTAAGTATTTGAATCTTTGTATACTAGGTGTGTGTTCCCCTTAGTGTCACTTATGTCTGTGGTAAAATAGAAATAGTAATTGCCTAGAGAATAAGGACGGTCGAAGAGAAAGAGGTTAAAAGAGAAAGAATGTCTTGTTGGAATTATCCATAATAAGATAAGAAGCGACGAAATCAGCAAGGGGTTGGTAGAAAGATAAGTGGAGCACATGAATAGGTATGGGAAATGATCGAGAATCTTAAGATAAAGTATGATAATGCGAAAAGTTTGTAGCCAAGTAAAACAAAAGGTAAGAGAGAGTAAATGCTAAGAGAGTAATAGTAGAAACCTCCTATCCAGAGGAGTTAAGCAACAGTTAAAGAAGCCAGGCATAGAAGGCTAAAAAAAGACTAGCATGAAGTATAACAAAGACAGAAGCATATATAGGCCCAAAAGGGGTTATTAAGAACAAATGAATGAAGAGTCAGTTGAGATGACAATCAAAATATGATTTATGTATGCCTAGAAAATGGCTATGAATGTAAGAAACTCCAATATGTTGGAGACCGAGATAACTTAATGCATTCTGATATGCGTATTTAGAATGAATAAGGAAGTGATATCATTTATGCTTAAGATCGACTGGGAAAGTCAAGAAGAATTACGAACCCATGACTTAGGGTTGGTAACAGTTAAGAACATATTTGTGATATGGCATGATGTATTTTATAACCATATAAACTTCCAGTATATCTTCAAGCAGAAGTAACTGAAGTCGGGATGAGTTTCACCTATTACACTAAAAGTGTCCTCTGGGTTGAGTCACGATTGTACAAAGGCACACAAGTCTTCTTAAAGTAAGTAATAGACATTGGGATTGACATGTAAGTAAAAATGAGCCAAGATGATTGAGTTGAACATGATCCTCCACTGGAAGGAAATGATTCGGAAATATAAACAACAAAAGAGTATTCCACAAAAGTGGTGGAATAGTGATAATATAGAGTTGCATCAACCAACCAGTTTGAGGGCCCGACTATTAGATCAAGATAATAGCAGAGCCACCACTCAAAACTCACTGGTATCACCCTTAATAGTAGGAGGAAAGAGTAACAATATAAGGATTATGTCATGTCAAAAACGTCAATCATTTATGAAATTGATATGAAAAAGAGTAGTATTCTTACCTTAAGTTCTAATGCACAACATAAGAATCAGATAAGTGATTTTTTTAAGAAGCATATATCCTCCCAAGTATTAAATGTGGCATGACTGCACCTCCATACGTAGGACTCTACACGACATGAATATTGATTTTCTAGGAAAACTAAACCTGATTGTTCACACCCCCAAACTAAGGTGTGACATAATTGGCTCCCTACATATACTACCTATTGAGTGGACCATATTCTAACTGGCTGATGGCTATTAATAAGCCATATATGACCATAAATATAACTAAGTTCTCTAATTAATATAGTCTGAAAATCAAATCACATAATAACGTAAAAATGATTGAAAGCTAAACCCATTGTCAAGTTATGAGCTCTACATACGGAATCTAAATACATGTCTAAAAGCATTCCACTAGGAATAATGAGAATGTCTAAAAAGGACATAAGTTTATTGAATTTAGCTATTGTTGGGAATTCTATCTAATAATGAGAATGTAACTACCGAGTCTGGATCTAGCCATATGACTCATCACCTATAGTATGAACACCTGGCATATGATGTAGTAACCCAAATGGGATAAGTGTCACGACTCAATTCATGAGTCATGATGGGATCCACTAGGCCCCCTTGGTAGGTGAACCATCCCCAAGTTGTCAATTAATTAAAACAAGAAAATGAGAAAGCTTAAATACATCAGAAGTACTAATTAACGGTCTTAGTATATATATATATATATAAAGTGCAGAAAGATAATTTAGTTTTTACAATCCCCAAAACATGATCTAACTTGTACAAGATCTTCTAATTATAAATACAAGTCTTAAAATTACTACATATAAATTTGTCTTGAAAGATAAATAGACAAGATGATCATAAGAAGAATCCATGCCTAAAGATCCAACTAGTAGCTATCCTAGAATCTAGAAATGGATGGCCTGGGGATCAGCCACGAGGCCTAGTTGTCATACCTCAAACTAGAGGGGCGGGATTAACACCCAGGCCTTACCTACTGAGCACCAACATACATTACTTAACAATCCGATCTGAGCAGTAATATAGGTCGACAAGGCCGTCATATAACAATCTGAATTAAAAGAAAAGACTATCCTACAATCAGCAAACCCAAGAGGCATGCATATACATATATATATATAGGTCAATGAGGCCACTATGAAATTCTATACATCAGAAAACAAGGTTGACAAGACCAAATAACTGACTAACCATATGTCACACATCTATAAGCCTCTAGGAGTATACAACTATCATAAAGTCAAGATAGGGCCCTGACATACCCATAACATATATATAATAGCATATCGACTCAACAAGGCAACTACATGAAGAATGGAGCTTGCCAACCACCGCTGAACTGGGACAACCTATTTTGGAGGTCCATCCATCTGTCTACTTGGACCTGTGGCAATGAAACGCAACGCTCCCGACAAAGGGATGTCAGTACGAATAATGTACCGAGTATGTAAGGCAGAACTGAAACATAACAATCAGATAGCATCAATGAGAGGGATAAAAATCAACCTAAAACCTCTAAAATTTCCACTTGGGCCATGATATACATTATGTATATACTTATCTGGAATGCTACTCTATGGGCTAATATCAATATCATAAAATCTAACTGCCCAACTGATCAGTTATAACTAGACAACCTACCGTAGCTCTATGGTAAATGCATAACTGACCGACCGGCTGTAGCTTGATGGTAAATACATGATTGTCAAACCAGTCGTATCTCAGTTGTAAGGGATACATAACTTCCCAACCGGCCGTAGCTTGGTGGTAAAGTAGGAATACTATAGCCATTCCCTTATAGGTACTGTATATACCTATATAATGCCATTACTCATTTACATACATACATACAATGAATGAAGATCCTTTCGGATCCTTAAAACATCTTTCATATTGGCCTATAGCCGTTCTTCCTCCGATTACGTTATGAACGTTAAAAGCTTTGTCATATGCCTTAATTGGGACTTGAATATATTTAGACATGATGTGAAATAATTTTCATAGGAATGAATAACATGAACGTCCTTAACTACTAAGAGTAGAACCATTTATGGGATAACATTATGTTTACATTTCGTTACTTGGATTATGCCAAAAGAAGGAAAGATTAGACTTAACATACCTAGGTCGATTCACTTGAAAATGCATCCAATGAAGTCTATATAGTACCTCAATCTTATATGCCAAGAACTACTCTTCTTACACCTTACATCACTTCGAAGAAATCCCAGATTCAACAATACGACAACATTGAACAACGAGATTAAGCGGTGTGCAAAATTCATATATTGTTCTTGAGAAGAATTACACGTTGCTTTATTGAAATTACAAGTGAAGTTGCTGCTATAACAACATAAATTACATTGTAGCCCTATACCCATGTAAATAAATGTTGTAGCATTTTTATTTTCCTTAATATAAAGCCAAGAATGTGATATAGTAGTGTGATATAGGAGTTTAGGTGAGTTTGTCCCTTTTACACGTGTCATTTGGCACTTATGTGCCATTGACTCATCAAAAATCAATTAAGACCATTTAATGCCACCTATTGTCTGATTAATGCCATGTGACGGCCACCAAAAATAGTTATCCATTTAACTTTAATTAATATCACCATTAATTTCTTACTCTCCCACTTTATTCCAACGTTTAACCAATTACCCACATAATTAATTTCTTGATCTCAATTCACTTTAAATAATAACTATTTTAGCATGCTTCATATACTCATTATTATACTCATGTGATATAGCACTAGTTCATAGCCTCATTTGTCACACATAAAATATTATTTGCAATCATCGTCATCACACTTTTCTGTCTTAAATCATTTCGGAATTTGATTCCTTTCACACTCCAAGCTCTTGATTTTCATGCTTGAATATGACCAAATCTTCCGGGATCGCGTATATTTGCTCATATTGGACAGTTCAATTTCGTAATCCAAAAATATGAGCTATTATATCTTGGACCTTATTTCATTTAAATAAATGGCGAACCTCGACGACACCTATTTTCTGCGATTCGTTTAACTTCTAATCCTTACAACATATCCGTACTATCATTCTAACCACCTATAAGTTTGGGGATAACCTCATTTTCTGCTACTTATGTTGTCTAACTTGATTTCTAACGCACGAAAACATGTGATGTAACATCCTCCCCCTTTAGAAATATCCGTCTTCGAATGTAGAGGTGCATTAGCGGAGAAACTAATTCTAATAGATTTTTCAATTTTTTTTACAGAGTCTCCCCTATAATAATAGGGCACTATCCAAAACTTGCAAACATCTAAAATCCAACCGACGTGCCCCATAGGGTCATACAATATTATGTGTACATATCGGGCCTCACACGGTTGTCATATATCAAGAGAAACATTTTAAGTCATAATTTACCTTATAAGCTAGGTCATGTTCTAGTCAACCCTGATTACTTCCACTCCCAACCTTATTCTAATAGTGTTACCTTCAAACATAACTTTTAAATGCTTGCCTCGTATCCTAGGCTCAATGGTCCACTTCTACTTTTGAAATCCTTATACTGAACTTTATATGCTATCGCTTCTGTCTGGCATACTCTTTTAGGATCGTAATTGTGTTTTACAAAACTGAAACTTCGTACACTTGAATCCCATATGTAATTTTGTATAATCTAGTGACTTGTCTATGAATTTTTGTCTCGCCACATCTAGGCCTTTCACAAGTCAATTACCAGTTGTTCGAATTGAACTATCTCCCATATGTGAGTACTTCCTCTTGGGGCCATAACCTTCCGCTTTCACTTACATCTCATACAAAGTTTCTAAGTCTCAAATGCCCGACTGTGCTTACAAGGAGTTGGCAACTCTATCCAGGTAGTTGTTATTGTCTCCTTGCTAGAGTTTGTACTTATGTATAGTTTAGAGTTGCGACACATCTGTAGTGTTTGAACCAACATCGTATCATTTGTTGCCAACCCTTTTCCTTAATCCTTCTTGCCATTCTATCGTTAAACTTCCATTTGCTCCAGATATGAAAGAAAAGAATGGGCGCAACACTTTATTCTCTTCTACCGCTCTTTGTTTACTTTTGGCCTTCCCGAACGAATGCATGATTCTATCTCGATGCTTCACCCCATTATCTCCCCACTTGGGAGAATGGTTAATATCTCATGCTTAAAAATTATATTATTGTAAAGTCACATTGCTACCTCTTCCCTTTTTGCCCAACTCTTCATGCGTTTGATACCTATCGCGTGCCTTACTATTATCTTTACTTGTTGGGGCCAGCTGAATGGCCTACACGCATAGAGTGCCATTTATTCCTAACTAATATGGTTCGATCTTAATGAACTTAACCCCAACTCGTGAGACGTGTCTTAGGGTTATCTCCTTTAATGACTCTCAAAGGTCATTATTTTGTCATACGCCCCTTTGATACCTAATTGTTTGATTATAATTGTCGCAATCTGAATTAAAGGAAAAGGCTCTCCTGCAATCAGCAAACCGTATGACAATCTAAATTAAAGGAAAAGACTCTCCTGCAATTAGCAAACCCAAGAGGGATCCATATACCTTATATATTCTATACATCGAAACACAAGGTTGACAAGGCCACACAACTGTCTAACCACAAGTCACACGTCTACAAGCCTCTAAAAGTATACAACTATCATAAAGTTGGGATAAGGCCCTGACATACCCATAACATACGTATAATAGCATATCAACTCAACAAGGCAACTCCAGGAAGAATGGAGCTTGCCAACCACCACTGAACTGGGACAACCTACTGTGGAGGTCCGTCTGTTTGTCTACCTGGACCTGTGGGCATGAACCAAAGTGCCCCATAAAGGGACGTTAGTACGAATAATGTACCGCGTATGTAAGGCAGAACTGAAACATAACAATCAGATAGTATCAAAGAGAGGGATAAGAATCAACCTAAAACCTCTGAATGTCCACTAGGGCCATAATATACATGATGTATACACTTATATCGAATGCCACTCTACGGGATAATATCAATATCATAAACTCTATTTGCCCAACTGATCAGTGGTAACTACCCAACTGGCCGTAGTTCAGTGGTAAATGCATAACTACCCGACCGACCATAGCTCGGTGGTAAATACATGACTGTCCATCCGACCGTAGCTCGATGGTAAATGGGGATACATAACTGGCCAACTGGCCGTAGCTTAGTGGTAACGTAGGAATACTATAGCTATGCCCTTATAGGTACTGTATATGGATATATAATGCCATTACTCATTTACATACATACATACAATGCATGAAGAGCCTTTAGGATTATTAGAACATCTTTCGGATTGACCTATATTCGTTCTGTCACACCCAACCTTGGGGTGTGTGGATGGCACCCAGCACCCGAAGGACTGAGCAAACCAATTGTAGTAACTAGACCTGTAATATGAAACCTGGACCGACAAGGCCTCCCAATAACCATAACACGACAAGGGTGTATGACAACATGTATGTAAAAGAGTCCCAATGCAATATATATACAGATAACCAAGGCCGATAAGGCCACAAAAGGAGTATCATCATTACAAGAAGGGCCGACAAGGCCACAAAAGGAGTATCATCATTACAAGAGGGGCCGACAAGGCGCGACATAGATATACATACTATACACTAGTCCGCAAGACTCTAAGAGTGCTATAATAAAACACAGGTTTGTACAGGGCCCCACCATACCCAAAATACCTGAAATATGTACAACAACACCTGTCGACTCCTTTCTAGCAACTCCAAGAGAGAGGAAAGTGTGACGATCAGCGCTAAAACATGCAACTTACTAAGAAGAAACACCATCTTGCCTATCTGCACCTGCTGGCATGAACACAATGCCATAGAAGGGACATCAGTATAAAAGATGTACTTAATGTGTAGGGCATAATCAACTGTAAATAAAGTAACAATAAATCAAGGAAACAAGAGATACCACTTGAAACTCATAAGTGTCACATTAGAGCAACATGCATGTATGTATAAATATTTGATCGTGTATATAACGCCATAGGACTCTATGGACAATACTCTGTACATAATAGATCGTATATTTAACGTCGTAGGACTCTGTAGGCTATATCCCAGTGTAATATCTGTGTAACCATGTATATAATGCCATAGGCATCTGTGGGCAATGTAAATACATAATATATGCATATAAGAGCCATACCAAGCCTATGAAGGACTTATCAACTCATCGAGGTGACGTAAGGTTATTATATCCCGACTATCCTTATGCGAACACATAAACACTCTTTACTTTGGTATGATCCATAAGAAAGAAAACTTCTTACCTTTAGTTTTTCAATCATGAAGTGAATAACCATTGCTTTACCCATGGACATGGAATAACATCAAAATGAAACATAACCTTAACAAAGGACGAATATGTACACAATCAAGGAATGGAATAGCCTCAAAAGTCTTCTTAATTAACTAAGAATAGTGTCTTTACTAAGACATGTTTGTAGTGATTGTTATAGTGAGGATCATGCCATAAAGGAGAAGGTAAGCCTTACATACCTTGTCGATGAAGTTGGTTACATTTTGCGGACTCTCATATGGGGTATGAATGATTATCTACATTAAATGAGGGATTTGTATCAATATCAAGCTCATGTCTTATAAGAGATTTCATTTAGGCAATTCATCGAACAACTTATGTACGTGAAGTTCTAGAGTCATTATCTTATGGTTTCTCACTCATATTGACACTACCATCATCCATAACTCTCTTACTCATCTCACAACCTGACCAACATGATTCAATACTTATATTTACTCTCAATTTCAATCAACAACCCCAAACAACAAGTTAACATAATCTTCATACATTAAGAGGTGTTCTTCAAGATCGTACCTACCATACATTCATAATTCAAAGGTTATCTCCACCAACCAATCAAGATATGTTAAGAGAAATTAAAGGTCACATAAAAGTGATGAAAACTTACCTCAACCAGCCAAGAAATCTCCCACAACAACCTTCAACTCAAACTCAAAGAAGCTCACAACTTTGCCGAACCAACTAATGAGGATTTTGAAGTGTTCTTGATTCTTAGAAGGAGAAATCACTTTAGATTCTGGTAGGTATGTTCTTCAATGATGGGGGATGCCTTGGAGAGTGTTTGGAAGGTATTAGAATCTCAATGGTCGAAAATATGAAATAAGAATGAAGCTGGCCGACTTTGGACTTAAATAGGAGAATCCACCGCCTCACATATGCGGTTGCATATGCGACCGCATATGGTGGCAGTGATGTAGGGAAATGGTGCTTAATGGTGCCGTTGGAATGATCCGCGTGTGAAACACTTAACGTTCATCGTTCATCAATCTTCATCGGTGGAATGGCATCCAACCTTCCCAAACCATTCCTTAACATCCTTATATGCCATACAAACCCTTGGTGATTTCAAGAAACACTTAACCAAGCTTATAGGTTACTTGGCCGATTCTTTGAATAATTTGATACGTTCTGACGTACCTGGGGCTAAGCTTGCCCTTTTTGCCGAACCTCATCATGCCTTTCATAGGTGATACCTTTAAGAACACCTAATCTCTATCATTGAACTCTAAGTCTCAACGTCGATTGTTTGAGTAGGACTTTTGTCGACTTTGAACTGTTAATAATCATTCCTAGATCACCTTCACTTTCTCCACAGCTTGTTACACTGAGTCAGGTCCTAGTAACTTTGTCTTGGCAACATCAAACCAGCCAATAGAGGACCTATATTTCTATCCGTATAAGGCTTCATATAGTGCCATTTGGATACTAGAATGGTAACTATTATTATAAGAGAAATCAATAAGTTTTAGGTGCTCCTCCCAACTTTCTTTGATGTCTAAAACGCAAGCTCACAACATGTCTTAAAGCGTCTGAATAGTGCGCTCAGCCTGCCCGTCGGTCTGTGGATGAAAGGTTGTGCTAAGGCTAATCTTAGTACCCAATCCTTTCTGAAAGGACCTCTAGAAGTTAGCCGTAAATAGGGAACCTCTATCAGATATAATAGACACCGGAACCTCACAACGTCGAACTACCTCTTTAATAAACAATACAGCATAATCTTCAACTGAATAAGTAGTCCTGACTAGTTAGAAATGATCTGACTTTGTAAGTCTGTCCACAATGACCCATATAGAATCGAACTTCTGATAGAATTAGGTAATCACGAAATGAAATCCATATTGATTGTCTGCCATTTCCATGTCGAAATTTCCATATTCTGCAGTAATCCTCCAGGTTTCTGATGCTCAACTTTAACTTATTGTAAATTCGGGCACTGAGCAACAAATTCTGCGATATTCTTCTTCATATTGTTCCACCAGTATAGTTGTCAAAGGTCATGATACATCTTAGTAGAACCAGGATGAATAGAATACATGGACTGGTGAATTTCTACCAAACTCTACCCTCAAAGTCCTCCAATATCCAGTACATACAACTGGCCCTTATACGTAAGAACTCCATCATTTGATAGCTCAAACAACCGCTTCTTTTGAAAAGGAATGCCTTCTTTAATTCTTACCAAGGATGGATCATCAAATTGTCGTGCCTTTACTTCTTCCACTAATGAAGATTCAGTGATGTTATGGACTATGACACCCCCGTCGCCTGCATCAATCAATCACATGCTTAAACTAGCCCATTGATATAGATCTTTTGCCATCTCCAACTTGTTGACTCCCACATGTTTCAGGCTGCCATAGACTTCCGACTTAACATGTCGGCTACAACATTTGCCTTGCCTGGATGGTACAAAATATCCACATCATAGTCTTTCAGTAGCTCAAGCCATCTTTGCTACCTCAGATTTGATTCTTTCTACCTGAATATGTATTGCAAGCTCATATGATCTGTAAATATATCAACATGAACTCTATACAGATAGTGACACCATATCTTCAGAGCAAATATAACAGCCGCCAACTCAAGGTCATAAGTCAGGTAATTCTGCTCGTGTTTCCTTAATTGCCTTGAAGCATATGCAATGACCTTGCCATGCCCACTCTAGATGCATCAAAATACACAACATAGCCCTTTGATCCCTCAGGAAGTTCTAGGACATGTGCTGATGTTAATCTGTTCTTCAACTCATGTAAACTCTTCTCGCAAGTATCTAACCACTGAAACTTAGTTTCCTTATGCGTCAACTTTGTTAGTGGGGCGGCAATAGAAGAGAAATTCTCTACAAATTTCTGATAGTAACTTGCCAGGCCCAAGAAACTATACATCTCAGTAGGAGTTATGGGCCTTGGCCAATTCTTTACCTCCTCGATCTTCTGACTATCAACCTTGATTCCTTTATCCGATACTATATGACCCAGAAAAGCCACCGAGTTCATCTAAAACTCACATTTAGAGAACCTGGCATACAACTTACGGTCCTGGAGCATCTATAACATCGCTTGTAGAAGATTCGCCTGCTCTGCTTCTGATCGGGAGTACACTAGAATGTTATTAATAAATACCATTATAAAGATATCCAGAAATGGCTTAAACACCCGATTCATCAGATCCATAAAATTCGTCATTGCATTAGTCAGACTAAAAGACATAACAAGAAACTCATAATGATCATATCTGGTTCGTAAAGTTGTCTTCAGAATATATTTCTCCTTAACTCTAAGCTGATGGTACCCAGATCTAAGATCGATCTTTGAAAATGTCACACGCTAACATTGGGTGGTATGGTCGACAACCGGTGCCATAACATATAGGCCAACAAGGCCTCTGATAACCGATTCTTTGAATAAAGACATAATT
Source organism: Anisodus tanguticus (assembly GCA_034509755.1). NCBI lineage: Eukaryota > Viridiplantae > Streptophyta > Magnoliopsida > Solanales > Solanaceae > Anisodus > Anisodus tanguticus. The sequence continues at coordinate 31,543,540 of CM067540.1, forward strand.
ACTCGCACGCAAAAAAGGCCCAATCTTTGCAATAGATATATATATATATATATATATATATATATATATATATATATATATATATATATATATATATATATATATATAACAAGGCCGACAAAGACAAGATGATCACAATAGTCTATTGAAGAGGCCGACAAGGCCACACAAGACTATCATATACAACATGACTGTCTACAAGCCACTAAAGAGTATATCAAAAACATTTGGTCGGGACAGGGCCCCGCCATACCAAAATATATATGCATTCATACACATCATACCTATCAACTCACTAGACAGCTCCGGAAGGAACGAGTGTGACAACCTATAGCTGAGTTGAGTCACCTACTGTAAGGAATCTTTTGCATCTCTATTTGTACCTGTAGGCATGAAATGTAGTACCCTAGAGAGGGACAACAGTATGAAAGATGTACTGAATATGTAAGGCTAAGATTGTAAATAAGTATAATGGTGTAAATGAAGTATAAGCTGAAACGGTAACTAAAATGCATAGCTATAAGATAGAGCAATGGAAAGAAAACATGTACTATGAGTGCCTCTGTGGTCCAGAATATACATAAGTGAAATATAATCGCATATATAATGTCGTAGGCCTCTGTAGGCTATATCATCAGTCTCATATCTGTATAAACTACGTATATAATGCCATAGGCCTCTGTGGGAAATATCAACAATATTATATTTGTATAGCTGCATATATAATGCTATAGGCCTCTAAAGGCAATATAGATATATAATACATGTATACGATGACCTCTTTAAGGATTACCGAATACTCTTTGAACTCGTCAGAGTGACATAAGGTCATTACACCTTTGACTCCCTTATGAGGATTAACACATCACTAGTTACTCTTTCGACGACTCCATAAGAACCATAGTTCACATTATTAGCTTAGCTTTTAGGAAACAAAAAGAGTTGACTTTTATTGACATCAAGCGAATACTTTGGCACGAGAACGTAATATTGATAAGGAATAGTAACACACAACAACAAACTTATAGGAGAATCACCAGTACCTTTGTAAGGACTTTAGAATAGAGTTTTTATCGGATTTCTTTTTCGTAATAATTGTTTTAATATGATCATGCCAAATAGAAGGAAGTGAGCCTTACATACCTTATCGTCAAAGCTATTTAATTTCCATTAGTCCTTGAAAGCTCTACATATAGTTATCTACATTATACGAATGGTTTGCATCAATATCTAATACATAAAGGAGAAGAAGGTAAGCCATACATACCTTGTCGATGAAGCTAGTTAGAGTTCGCAGAGTCTCGTACAGGGTACGAATGATTATCTACATTAAATGAGGGATTTGTATCAATATCAAGCTCATGTCTTATAAGAGATTTCATTTAGGCAATTCATCGAACAACTTATGTACGTGAAGTTCTAGAGTCATTATCTTATGGTTTCTCACTCACATTGACACCATAACCTCACCAACATGATTCAATACTTATATTTACTCTCAATCTCAATAAACAACCCCAAACAACAAGTTACCATTATCTTTATCCAATAAGAGGTGTTCTTCAAGATCGTACCTACCATACATTCATAATTCACAAGTTATCTCCACCAACCAATCAGGCTATGTTAAGAGAAACTAAAGGTCACATAAAAGTGATGAAAACTTACCTCAACCATCCAAGAAATCTCCCACAACAACCTTCAACTCAAACTCAAAAAAGCTCACAACTATTCCAAACCAACTAACGAGGATTTTGAAGTGTTATTGATTCTTAGAAGGAGAAATTACTTTAGATTCTTGTAGGGATGCTCTTCAATGATAGAGGATGCCTTGGAGAGTGTTTGGAAGGTATTAGAAGATTAAGGGTTGAAAATTGAAATAAAAATGAAGCTGGCTGACTTTGGACTTAAATAGGACAACCTACCGCCTCATATATACGGTCACATATGCCCTTATGCAGCCGCATATGCTGCCACATATGGTGGCAGTAAGGTGGGGAAATGGTGCCTTAGATCTGCAACCATATCTACGATGTGAAACACTTAGTGTATCATCGAAACTTCGTCAATCTTCATCGAGTTGTACTTTCTTTGGTCCTATTGACTTCCAACCTTTTGAAACCATTCCTTAACATCCTTATATGCCATACAAACCCTTAGAAATGATTTGAAGTTCTTCACGCTCAAGTCGACTTACTATACTCTCATTCGGGTGCAAAACTACGGGAATAACACGTTCTTCCTACGATTACATTATGAACGTTAACATCTTTATTATATGCCTCAATAGGGACTTAGGAACATATTTAGACATGATTTGAAATAAATTTCATAGGAATGAAAACATAGACGTCCTTAACTACTAAGAGTAGAAATATTTATGGGATAACATTACATTTACATTTTGTTACTTGGATCATGCCAAAAGCAGTCAAGATTAGCCTTAACATACCTGAGTCAATTCGCTTGAAAATGCATCCAACATAGCCCATACAGTACCTCAATCTTATATGCCAAGAATTACTCTTCTTCCATCTTACTTCACTTCGAAGAAAGACTAGATTCAACAATATGACAACATGGATCAACGAGATCGAAGGGGTGCACAAAACCCGTATGTTGTTCTTGAGAAGAATTACACGTTGCATCCTTGAAATTACAAGTGAAGTTGCTTTTATAACAACATAAATAACGTTGTATCCCTATACCCATGTAAATCAATGTTATAGCATTTTTATTTTCCTTAACATAAAGCAAAGAATGTCATATAGTAGTGTGAAATAGGAGTTTAGGTGAGTTTGTCCCTTTTACATGTGTCATTAGGCACTTATGTGCCATTGACTCATCAAAAATCAATTAAGACCACTTAATGCCACCTATTGATAGATTAATACAATGTGGTGGCCCACCAAAAATAATTATCCATTTAACTCTAATTAATACCACCATTAATTCCTTACTCACTCACTTTACTCCAACGTTTAACCAATTACACATATAATTAATTTTTTGATCTAAATTCACTTTAAATAGTAACTATTTTAAACACACTTCATATACTCATTATTATACTCATGTGATATAGCACTAGTACATAGCCTCATGTCACGACCTAAAATTCCATTGTGCCGTGAGGGCACCTACACTAACCTGTAGGTGAACCACATTCATATAACATAATATAATATAAGTAAATGCAGAAAAATAAAGGAACAACAAAAGTATTATTAAATCCTGGAACTTAATACATAAGTTTACAAATAAATCTCCAAAAATCTGGTAGTCATGAGTACAGAGCTCTAAAGTTCAATACAAGTCTGAATAATGAAGTACAAATATTGTATGAAAATAACTAGGACAAAATCATAATATAAGAAGGAGATCCAGTGCCGGGATGGAATCTGCGGCTCACTTTAGACTCCAAGATATAATCTCTAAAGGATATGTGTCAAGCTGCTCTGCTCTGATCTGGTTCAGTACTTGCACATAGAGTGCAACAAGTGTAGAGTGAGTACGGGAAGCACGTGTACCCAGAAGCATCATCGCTCGACCCTAACTATAATAGTGGCGAGGATTGATACTTTCTGATACTTCTCTACTAGTTAGTAAACAAAGTATAAAGACAGTTCAGTTATCCAAGCCTACTAGTAGTTTTTGTAGTTCAACAAAGTACAAGAGTTATCAAGGTTTACAAGTCTTATCATTGTTCCTAACAATATTACCAAATCAGCCTAAACCCCATTCAGGGCGTCTAGTCCCATCAAGTCTCACAACTCGACCTCACAACATTTATAAGTCTCAAGTCTACCAAAAATCAACACCAAGTACACACATCATCAGATACATATCAAATATATGAATGAATTCAATGTAGATAATATGTGTGCATGTAATGGCCATATGTACCCAATATACACATGCTTATGCAGTAGGTGTCACGTGACCCATGTGGGACTCATGAGTTCCATATACCCATCCGATCCCATCAGACACTAGTTTTGTGGCTGAAGTGTCATCATCAATCATCACTCTTGTATCATGTACCATATCCAATAATCGGCCTCCAAAGCCTCTTTCATCAGTATCTCAACAGTTCAAAAGCCAAATATAATATGTATGAATTATATGGATATGAGTACACCATCTAACAACATAATCAATAAACATTATTATCAATTTCTTTTCAAGTATTTAGATGAGATGTAGAGTGATGAATGCATGACAGGTCTAATCGATGATAAGATATCAAACATGGCTATGAGCCCAAATAGTCAGCAATCATACAAAACCTAAGAGGATTTATGCACCGCGCTCACTATCCGAAGGCTAAACACATAATCTCTATCACTATATCATTCTGAGTTCATTAAGTTACCCTTTAAGTACACTGTTACCCGTACAAGTGCTCGTTACCACACTAGTATCGGACCCCTAATTACCCATTAATCCCATTGTTTAACATACATCATACCAAAACATAAACTATATTAGAGTCTAATAAGTCTCAACTTGCCTGTTTCAAAGCCGATGAATCACGCAGCCGCCTTACCTTTCGTTTAAGCCTCCTCACGAGCCAACTTTGATCAATTATATTAATTAGGTAAGATTACGGGTCTAACGGTACCCATAATGATAAATAAGTCTAGAATCCCTAAGTTGAACTACAAAGGAACCCCGGGCCAACAATAATAAAATACGAACTTTATTACCTAAATAACCCAATAACATGCTAACTAGTCATAATGTCAAGTTAATTTAATAACTAAGGCCGATTGAATCCTCAATTTCAAGTTAAGGCAAAAGCCCAAAATTCTAAATCCTAGAATTTCCCATATTTTCCAAAAGGGTTTCTAACATGAATTTAACCAGTTAAACATCCTCCTCTATCATGGATTAACACTAGTTAACATTATTGTCATCAACAAATCAATATCCAATCCCTAAATCTCAATTCTCATCCTATTATCTTTAACAAGACACTAAGTCATAACTTCTGCAATTAGAAGATTACACTAAGATAAGAAACTTAAAGGCTTAAACAATAATCAAAGGATGGAAATATACCTCTATTGATGATCTGTCCTTCAAATCTCAAGAAAAAACCCTACTACTCGAGCTCCAACCCAAAGGAAGAATATTTGGAGAACGAGAATATTTTTGGCCATTAAACTTATATAATATGAACAGTTATTCCGCTTCAGCGGGATCGACTTCGTTGGCACGGACTCGCTTCGGTGGAAAACCCATCCGCTGAGGTGACGTCACTTACTGTACTATGTATCCACAAGGGTGGAAGGAATTCCGCAGAGGCGCAATTGCCTCTGCAAGGAATTCATCTGTAGAAGCATAAACTCCACTCGAGGGCAAGTCTCGCATCTACGGTGGACACGCAGAAGTGGACAAGGGGCCGCTGGTGCAAACAACAGAAACCAACAACAATCCAATTTCATCAAACTCCCCATCAAATATCTGAAACACTCCTGGTACTTTTTGGATACAAACCAAACATGCATTCCTATTAGAAAACACATTCCAGACCTACCCGAGCACTCAGAATTCCTGAAAAAGGTCTCTAATGCTTGGATTTGACTAAAGTCAACTCTTAAATTCTAGTTTCATAATTTCACAACCAAACCCCGAAAATACACCCGGCTGTCTCGGGAACTGAACCAAAGGCTCGACGAAGTCATAAACGTCATTTCGGAGCTAATGAAACTGAAAAAACTATGAAAAGAGCATGTTTACCCAATCAACTATGAGTCAAACTCCTCTATTCTCTTAATTTAGCATTTTCCAAACTTACCAAAAAGAGTCTAATAACTACCCAATCACCTAGGGAACTGAGCCACCCATCCCTGGAAGTCACAAATAATCAAATAAAGTCTCGGGAAGGGTAATTCAGGAATTTCTAGGCAAAACAAGTAAAATGACTTTTTGAGTCGTTACACCTCATTTGCAATCATTATCGTCACACTTTTCTATGTTAAATCATTTCGGGACCTCATTCATTTTACTCACTGAGCCTTTGATTTCCATGCTTGAATATGACCAAATCCTTCGGGCTCGGGTAAATTTGCTCATATTGGACGGTTCAATTTCCTAGTCCAAAAATACAAGGTATTATAACTTGGACTGTATTTCATTCAAATAAATGTCAAACCTGAACAAAACTTATTTTCTTCTATTTGTTTAACTTTAATCCTTACGACATATTTGTACTATCATTCTAACCACCTATAAGCTTGGGGATAACCTTATTTTTTGTTCATCTAACTTGCATGCTTTCTAACGTACAAAAACACGGGATGTACCACTAATGCTAGAATGAGATTAGTATCTGCACCAAAAAGTACAATAAGTTTTGTATGAGTTCAAACCACTAGTACTCTATAGGTATCAAAGGGCGATAATGAAGGAAACATGCATACAATATATAAAGACTGAATCTAAACACATATTAGACAAGTTTGGCTGAGCTTTTCTAGTTATCACCAAGAATTCATAATTCACAGGAAAGACATCTAAGCACATATCACATAGGAAGGATAATAGAATAGATGGATGAATGAATGTATGAATGTTAAACATTGGCCAATATCAATCCTAGTACACATATGTTAGCGGTCCTTCTGTCTAGTCATGACCCATGCGAGACTCGTGAGGTCCATATACCTATTTCGGTATGCAAACTGATCATATATTGTGGCGTGCAATCTGATCTCATAATCTGTATATGTTGCGGCATGCAACCCGATCCTATAAATCATCGCATATATGTAACCTCAATATTACCTTTTTAGGCCTTAAAGACCACCTTGTATCTCCTTTTCCACAACTCATCCATCAAGTATGTAAGTATAAATGATTAAATGTATGCAAGATTTCATATGCCAAAATATTATGAGAGTATAGAGTGGATAAGCATACATCATGGAATTACATAAGCTAAACTCGAGTATTAATAATGATCATTCTTTTGTAATTTATACGAGGCATGGAGTAATAAGGTAAATGAGTCAATAATTGCAAGTATTCATTAAACATGACTATCATATCCCACATAAATAACAATCATACCAACCTAGTTGATTTATGCACCACCTCCAGTGTCCGAAGGCTCACATCCACTCCCTGTCACAATTATATTTCCTTTATATTAATTAACCACAAAAATACACCGGTAACCACACAAGTGCTCATCACAGTACTAATGTGACACCCCCTTTCACACCTAATATTTCTTCAATATTTATAAACTATATACCCCTCTAATAAGAATTTAAAGAGTAAACTATAACCTACCTAAAAGACGAATAGAAGCCACAAACCCTCAAGCCGGAAACCTTTCCCTTTCAAAGTGCTTCCAAATGATCAAAATCTATCAAATTAGATTCTACATTATAATATGAATTTGTTGATACCCATATTTCCATGCTTTTAGCGAGAACCCAAAAACGAACTCCAATTAGCCAAACCCGAGCCCCAAGGGTAAAACTAAAAAATAAATTATAAATCCATCTTACTCATAGTCTGAATAGTCATAATCATACAAATCATGAAATTATAATCACAATTGAACCTTTAATTTCATTAATTTCTACTAAACCTAATTTATGGAAAAACCCTTATTATACAATCCTAAATCACGGATGGAATTGATAAACAATGAATGGAATTATGAATAATTACTTAGATTATGGTTAAGAACTCACCCCAATGAAGAATCTTTAAGAAGACACTTGATTTCACCCAAAATCAAGCTCTAAAATTTCAAATATTTGAAAAAGAAGGTTTCCCATCATTTTTTGGAATACGATATGTTCAACTAAAAACCCTCTATCATGATAGAGATGGCTCATGCCCCAGCCAAACTAATTTGGAATTCACAAATGTGAGTCTGCGCAATATGGACTGAACTAGCCCTATTTCCCCTTAACGAATGTGTTAGGGCCATTTGAACGAGAAGAGTACGATCGCGGTCCCTCCATCCCGAAAGCGAAGAAGGAGACCAACAACTGAACATCATAATTTTTTGGTGCTTCCTAGATTTGGAATCGACACCCGAAACTCACCTGAAATCCCCCGGACATAAACCAAATATGCATTTTAGTCATAAGACATGATAAAAAAACCTACTCGCGCACTCAAAATTCCTAAATGAGGTTGTCTTGACCAGTTGTTGACCATGGTTAACTCCAAATCTTTAAATTTATATAGTCAATCAACGATCCAAAACATGCTCGAATGACTCAAGACTCAAACCAATAGCTTGACTAAGTCATAAATGACATTTCAGACCTAATAAAATGGATAAAACTTCAAAATGACATAATTACCGATGACGTTGACTTTGGCCAAACATCTTCATTTCTTTATGTAATGACCCATTTGGTCGTTTAGGTATTTTATCCTTTTACCCCTATTGGCCCTTCTCGTAGCATCGTTAGAGTGTATTTGACTTTTGGGGATGGGTGGAGCGATCTCCGAGACTTTCGAAGGAGTTTTGGATAAGGAACATGATATTTTGGAAATCGTTAAGTCAAGAAATGAAGAAGTTTGACAAAAGTTAACATCGGGGGCAAATGCATCTTTTTCAAAGTTTTGTTGATTTCATTAGCTACATAATGCGATTTATGACTTTAACGTAGGCTATGATTTAGTTTTTTAAGACTTCTATAGAAGTACGTAGTATTTATAATATTGAGGGGTATTGGGCGTGTTTGGGATCCCACTCTAACGATTGTGATGAATGGTTTAGTGGGTACCGGTGTGGAATTGTGTTGATGGGTGATTTGGGGAATCATCCTTAAGCTGATTCTGACTACTGTTATGTGGGCTTGTCATCATTATTTGGGCTCATCACCATATTTGATATTGTTCTATTTATTCATCACACATGCTTGATATGATATCCTGATTGTACTTGGATTATTGTGGTTAGACTGTTGTACATGATATCCTAAATGTACTTGGATTCTTTTGGTTGGACTGTCTAATATGATATCCTGATTGTACTTGGATTATTATGGTTGGACTATTTAATCTGATATCCTGATAGTACTTGGATTATTATGGATGGACTGTTGAAATGATATCAGGATTGTACTTGGGTTACTTGTTGAATTCTGAAAACATGTGTTATGCATCCCCTATACTTGGCTGCATCTCATACATCCTGATTTCTTGCCTTGTGTTGTCATTTGAATTCATACACTCATGATTCTGATGATATTGATATGAGCGTGGTATGAAAATGTTGTGGGTCCAAGAGACCGGGAAGTCAAGGTACTTATGAGATTATTATAAACATTGAGATGATGATAACATTACGGATATCTCGGGTTGTATGACGCAATAGATATGATGATATGCGGGGATAAAGTTGCATGCATGTAACGTGATATTATTACAGCCAAGAACCGAGCTTCATGATTCGATGATTTATTCTGGAGCGGAGGGGTATATAGACTTCGCAGGTCCCCCATGGGTCACCTTTATATGGAAACCCCCTATAAAGTGTGTATACCAGTTGATGAAAAGGTACCTAGCATATGCATTGCATTCATATCATACACATACATCTCATTTCCTTGATTATCTGTTGTTTGGTAATGTGGATCAGTTGTTGCCGTGATTGAACTTGTCTATGTGGATACCTGGATAATTAGATTTGTGAACACTTGGATAAATATTGAATTGGTTGTCATATGTGGCTTGATTTTTTATGCATGTGTTTGTGATTATAATTTGTAAGTTTAAGTCATTGATGTATACTACTACTATGGTCGGGAGAGTCAATATGTTAGGACTATTCTCTAGGTCGAGGGAAATATGTGCATTGTGTATTGTCCAGTAATTGACTGTGTGATTGGGTATTGAGTCTAGTGAGGAGCTTGTAATAAGTGTTGCTATTGGGAAAGTGGACGTGGAATAATTTATATGTGTCAGACTGTAATAGTATAGGGACTTAACTAAATCTAAGGCTGAAAAGTATAAATGAGTTCATGTCATCACGGTTTTTTTAAGTGTAATTCTTTTGGAAGGCGTTCTAAATGGGTTATTGCGATCTAAGTGTTGACTTGTTTATTGATGTGTTAAAGTTGTGTAAATGGGGTTAAGCTTGAATATGACTTGGAGAAGAGAGTACTAGTTGGTAGGCACTATGATAGTAAGGTCTCTGTATATGTGAATGAATTGATTATACTTGATTGTGAATGGAACCTTATATGAACATTGTGACTTCTTAAATTAGTGTATTGATATATGTACAATGTGACTTATATGGGCTACTGAATTGTCTAGTGTAGGCTTATCTGGAGTCAACTTGATATTTATCTCTATTACGTATCATCCGTCGTTGTCGGCCTATGATGTCTACGGGGGTACATTGTGTACTCATGCTATGCTTGCTACATCTTTTTTGATGTAGATATAGGTCTCTCTACTAGTTTGCGAGCTCGAGTGTGAGTCTAGGTAGGTGGATTTTGGCGTTCCAAGGTGAGGATGCTTCTTCCGGCATGCCTTGGATGCTTATTCTCTTACTCTTTCTTTACTTTTGGAACCAAAAGACGTAGTTAGACATTTGATTATGTTATTTAGTTTTGGCCTTGTTGCCTTCATTCAGACTTGTATTCCGCATTAGTGCTCTTGTATTACATACCAGATTTTGGGGGTGTATTGATATATTTGATTATATTTCTGCATTTCTTTCATATTATTTTGTTTATATGGGAAGTAGTTCGCCTACCGGTGGGAATGTGTAGGTGCCACCACGATTCCTGAAAAGGGGTCATGACACTTTAACTTAGAAACATCTAAAATCAATCCAAAACCAGCCTAATTGCCACGAAAACTGCACCACCCACCCCCAAAACTCATAAAGACCAAAATAAAACTTCGAAAAGGGTATTTTGGGGAAAAGAGATAAAAATCCCAAAATGACCGAATGGGCGTTTCATAAGAACCACAGATAGAGTACCTAGTAAGTCTCATTAACAATACAATGAAAATACATTAATGAAATGAAACATATTATATATGAAAAACCGAAATGAAACAAGAAGTTTTTGGGCTAATTATATATAATGAAAATACAATAATGAAATACAAGCAATTTATATATAAAATACTAAATTTCTAAGTTGAAACTGAATATGAGATTGGTTTATGTTCTGCATTTAATCATATATGAAATCACTTATTCTAAAAAAATGTTTCGCAAATAGTGGCACCTAAAACTGTGGGGACAGTTGGTCTACCCCCAGATCTGTTGCAATTCACACTTGGGGAGATTGACCACACAACCATGCTAAAATTCTAAAAGAGTTTCACAAGAAATGACACATGTAAGTATGAGGTTTTAATGATCCGTTCAGTCATTATGTATGTTTTGACTATTTTATCCCTATTGACCCAATTCCCGAAGTTACCGGGCGATCCTAGTGAAAATTGAAAGACTTAGAACCTTTAAGTGCAAGATTTGACCAATAGTTGACTTTTGAGTAAACATACCTTTTTTCGGAATTTCTTCGATTTTGTGAGGTCCGAAGGATCGTTTATGACTTGGTGACATAGTCGGTTCGGTTCCCAAGGCTCTTGGGAGTGTTTTGACCATTGGTTAGAAAGAAGGATTGACCCGGTATTATAGACCTTCGATTGAAATTCTGAGGCCATGAATGAGTCTGTAGCGTATTTTTACATGTGTGTGCATATATGGTTAGTGTTGGGAAGGTCTCGAGTGATTGTCAGTTTTTGGGATTGAGTTTTGGAAATTTTCTTGTGTCTATTACTCGTTGGGGCGAGCGTATGGCCACTGGTGCGATGATGGGATTTTGCTTGAATCGTCGTAGAGGACACTTGACTTCTACAGTGAGATATTTGTTGTTATGGTGAGCCGTTATAGCGAGCAGCTCGAGTGCGTGTGCGGGCCCGCTACAGTGGACCTTTGACCGCTGCAGCGGACGATGGGAAACCATAAACCCTTTTAAAGTGTATAATTAGACCCTTCAAATCCCATTCCCAAATTTATTCCTCCAAAGTATCTCTAGGGAAATTTGAAGAGTTTCTAGGTGGATTCTTCTTGGGGTAAGTCTCTTTAATCTTGTTTCCTTTATTTTACCTTTCCTAAGCTTTAATTCATGGTGGGAAAACCTAGAAAACTAGTTAAAGAGGTTGAGTTATACTTACATGGTGTTAATTGATTATTAAGCCTTAAATGTGAGATTAATTGTTGGCATGGATTTCATTAATTGGTAACTAGTAGGCTTGAATCTTTAATTTTTGTTGAGAATTATTCATAGAAAACCTAGGATTTATGCCTAATTTGGGGGTTTTGCATTGAATGATGAACTTGATCAATAATTTAACTAATTTATCAATTGGAGAGTAAATTTGAACTTCTAGAATGTCAGGTTACCAAGTTCATTCTCAAATTATCATTTTACCCTTATGGACCCGTTTCCCTCTTTTTCTCATAGATGGTCTTGGATTCAAGGAATAGTCTAGTGATATGGGTATTGTTAGTTTCCATTTCTAACTTAGATTTTAATAAGACTAGACTACCAGTATAATCGAGAAACACAGAGAGGCAAGGCTCCAATGTGATTATTTGTGGCTCCCGCTTCGTATCCAGGTGGGTTACGACTTACCTTCTAGTTAGACTTCGGTTAGCGAAGCATATATAGAGTTAGTGATTGTCAGAGAAAGCATGTTACACCTTTGGGTATGAAGTTGGGATGGATTACTTAGGTTTGGTATTATTGACTGATTTGTGGGCTTATTGCCTCTTTGTGATTTATTAGCTATTGCCATGTGTGTGATATTGGACTTGTACTTAGTTTCCATATTGTGATTATGATACGGTTATCTCTCACTTGTTTTGACATATCAAGGATAGAGGAAAAGACTTGACCTGATATTGATATTGTGATATGTGACCTTGTGTGGCACGATTGGGATTTGATTATGATTTAGACAATAGATTAATACATGCATATCATTAATACACATTCTATATGATTCATTGTTGTGAACTGTGATTTGATATTAATAATGATAAGAGGGAAAGTGAAACATTTGAGGCTTCCTATTATGGTATTTGCTACGTGCATATTTTATATGCATATATAATTGGTGTTACCTATGTGGTCCGAAGGGAAATTGTTCTGGACGTGGCATTGTACAGATTTGGGAATAAGTTCATTTTGGTAGTTGATTTACAAATGTTGTTATGTTTATTCACCTCATGATTATTGTTGAATTTGACATTCATGCATGCATTTCATCTTGCATTTCTCATGATATTGTGAGGTGGTTCAATGAAAGTAAAGGATGGAAAGTCATCTCTGTGTTGTGTGCGGAATGACTATGGACATATTTGATATAGTAGCCATCTCTGGGTTGTGAGTGGAATGGCTTGTGATCGGTGGCTGGTGTTGTAGTGAGAGTCATCTCTGGGTTGTGTGCGGAGTGATTGGTACATAGACTTTACGGGTATCCCATGAGTCATGACTATCGAGACATGGAGGTATTCCGTCCGTAGCATGTGTATACGATATGAGACAGTTGGCCAATGCATTATATTGCATCACACTTACATTCATAGTACATTCACTCATATCTCTGATTCTGGTTGTTGTATTCATTGTATTACATGATGCGTATCAACCTTGATTCCTTGGTTGTTGATTCAATTGAGATGTTGTGTGCTTGTTAATCTCTTACCTAGACACATGATGGATTCGAGGACTAGAGGTTCCTCCTAGGCTATGACTGTAGACTACTTAGATCAAGTGTGGTTCACTTTACTGCAAGTCTTACATGGATGTGCTTAGTAATTACTTCATCCTCGTACTTTATGGATTCTAACGTGATACTTCTATATTTGAGTTGTTGTTCTTGGACTGTGTTGTATTGTACTTGATTTCGAGCATGTCTATTCTTCAGTCTCTTACTTTATATATGTTAGCTAATTGTTGCCGGCCTATGATACCTACCAGTACATAGTGTTTGTACTGATACTACTCTTGCTACACCCTTTTCTGGGTGTAGAGTTGTTGCAGATACATGAGTGAGTTTCGATTACCCTTCAAGGATCTCATGGAGTTCATCTAGACTTTTTTGTGTATTTCTCATTCTAACCAGAAGTTGTATTCAAGTTGTGGTTATAACTTTTATTCCAGTTGTATACTTAGAAGCTCTTATACTATTTAGACCAGATTCATTGGGTAGTTGTTGTATTCCGCATTATCATATATCTATATTTTTAGGCTTTTATTGCTCTTATTATTTATTTATGTTGTTGGATGAATCTATAAGGGACGGGTTCGCCTACCAGGTGGGAAAAGGGTAGTTGCCTGCATGATCAGTAATTTGGGTCATGATAGAGGTAGTTGTCCTACCTTGGCCAAGCGACACTCTCACTTGGGGAGGTTAGATACTTCTCCTACGCATAACTAATATGTGTTAGAACTTGCAAGTGTGGGGTAGCTAACCTTGGCTTCTATGTCACTCACACTTGGGGAGCTTGATCACTTCTCTTCACGCCGTATGTTATCACCTTAGCTGAATCTAAATAATACAAGCAATTACACATATAACATTTATTAGACCAATGCAATTTAATTACTTTTTGATATTCTGAGTTATCTATATATGTATGTGTAGCAAGTTTCTCTCTAAATTTCCTTTTTGAAATTTATATAGCAAACATTTTGATTTCATAGAATTAGGTATTTACTTGCACCCACGATATAATTTTAAATTTATGTTTAGCAATTTATCAAACATGTAGTATGCATTTTCTTGTCCATATTCTTAACATAGGATAGAAGCCTCAACCTACCACTAAAGTAACCATTCAACTTCTCATTCAATAAATCTGTTTACCCAATTGTTTGAATTCTACAATAAAGTAATTCATAACATTAGTTTAACTCATACCATACACTCAATTCTTAAATCAAGTTCTTAGACATCTATTAGTGGCTTCATAACTCTATCAATATTACAATCTGGATTCATTATACAACACAAAGTAACTGACTTTAGTGACAGGAAGTAATGAGAATTACGTTGAACACCTTCTCACAAACCCTAGGTTTTATATTCTTGAAGAGTTCTGAATATTTTCTTAAAATCTAACAAAATCTCATGATTTCAATGTTAGAACTCATATTAATCATTTCCTGGAGATTGGTGACTTTCTCCAGGAGGAGGGCTATGACGTCCTCATGATTTTTAATTGGTAAAGGATTGAAAAAAAGAGACTACCTAGAACCTAAAACCCTAACACACAGAAAAATCTATATCGCCGGCCACCATGGCTAATCTGGCCGGTGGACAGCCTCCCCGGAGGTTGTTCCACCAACACCCGCATCCGTTCTTAATCTAGCCACTCAACCATATGCCGCTCAAACTGTAAACCCTACAAATAACTTACCTATCCACGCCGAATATGCGAACCTACTGAAGCCTACTACGAATACAATTACAACATTAGTTCCCCCAAAACCAATGGTTTATTTACATGGAGATCCACATGTGACATGGAAATCATCGAACGTAAAGCAATTAATATGTAATGGCCCATCCCACTAGTGATATTGTCTACTTTGAGCCAGGACCCGTATGACTTTAAAACGCATCACCAGAGTATTGTCACGACCCCTTTTCAGGAGTTATGGTGACACCTCCACATTCCCCAACGATAGGCGAATAACTTCCCAAATTATCAACAAAATCAAGAAGAATTGCGGAAATAGTAATATTAGTAAGCTGTCTCATATTTCTACTAAAGCGGAACATAAGTCTGAATCATCAAATACAACCCCCAAGATCTGGTCAATAATACAAAAGCGCTAATACGGACACAAGTCTGAATAAAAGATCTCATAAGCCAAAACTGAACTACATAGTCTGAAAATATGAACCATATCTCTCGAATCAAGGTAAAGACAGAGTAAGAGAATGAGCATCCAAGGTATGCCGAAAGTTAGCGTCCTCACCTTGAATACTGGAAGTCAATCGGCTTGGACTCAAACTCCAGATCTCAAACTGGCAGAGGGACCTGTATCTGCATAAAAAAAGATGCAACAAGTGTAGCATGAGTACACAACGTACTCCCATACACATCATAGACCGACAACGACAGAAGATACGTAATAGATATAGATATCAAGTTGACACCAGATAAACCTATACTAGACATTTCAATAGTCCATATAAGTCACATTGTACACATATCAATTCACCAATTCATCAAGTCACATTGTTCACATAAATTTCCAATCACAGTCGAGTACAATCAATTCATTCACGTATACAGGAACCTTACTATCAGAGTACCCACCGACTACTACTCTCTTGTTAAAGTCATACTCAAACTTAACTCCACTTATCCAACTTATCACATTAAACAAATGAGTCAAACTTACATCACAACAACTATTTTAGAACGTTTCTAAGAGTGTTACACCTAAGCTAAACATGATGACGTTAACTCCTTTATTAACATTAGCATTTACATTTAGTTAAGTCTCTATACAGTTACAGTCTGACACACATAGATCGTTCCACATCTACCTTTACACTAGTGGCACTTATCACAGGTTCCTTACTAGACTCATTACCTAGTCATACGATCAATTACCAGACAACACACAAATGCACATAATTTCCTGGACCTAGACAATAGTCATGGCATAATTTTCATTTCCGACCACCATAGTAGTTGACATCAAACACTTGGACTTGCAATTATTAAACCGCAAAAACCCATACACTAGGAAAAAATCCACACACAGCAACCAAATCAATTCAACAAACTCAACCATTTATCCAAGTGTTCATAGAGACCAACATAATCATTATTTCCAAGTATTCACAAAGACAAGCTCAATCATATCGACCATTCCGGTACAATACAATCAATTCAATCCCAGTAAACCAAGGTTTCACCTAAGTTCCAATAACCAACTGTATCTCAATACCAAATAACAATTAATCAATGTATAGATGTATGTATGAAATGAATACAATGAATATGCAAGGTACCTTTCTCAACCTGGTATACAGTACATTAAGGTTTTATTATGATTCGTACACCCATGTGGGGACTCACGAAGTCTATATACCACTCCTAGCCAGTCGAAATTCAACCCATGAATCTAGCTATAGCCCAAGACTCATTTGTCTAAATAATATCATATTGCAGGCGTGCAACTCTATTCCCCGCATATCAATATTTGTTGCGGCGTGCAACCCAAGCCATCTGTATTATCATCATCTCAATGTTGCAATAATCGCATATGTGTTCTTACCTTTCCGGCCTCTTGGGCCAACAACATATCCCTACCACTCTAATATCAATATCACAGAACCATGAGTGTATGAATGCAAATAAAAATATAAGGCAAGATATCATGATATAATGAGATGCAACCAAGTAAGGAGATGAAATATCACATGCTTTCAAGAGTTCAATAACACACATTTAATCCAATACATTGGATTTCATATCAAAGCAGTCCATAAACCATAATCCTCATAAAATCAGGATATTATATCAAAGCATGTCTGATGAATAAACATAACAATATTAAATATGGCAACGAGCCCACATAATGGCGACAAGCCCAAATAACAACAGTTGGAATCAACATAATGCTGGTCCCCAAATAACCCATCATCATAATACAACACTGGTACCCACTCAAACGTTCGTCACAATTATTTGAGTGGGACCCCAAAATATGCCCAATACCCCTCAACATTTATAACTACTACATACTTTTATCAGATTCTCAAAAAGCTAAATTGTAGCCTACCTCATTGCTAAACAGAAGCACTACCAAATCAAACCTCGGTGATAGCCTTTCCCTGCTGATGCGCCTCGTGATAGTCGAAGTTTATCCATATACATATTATTTGTTAATACAAGCTTTCATAACATACAAGGAGAAAGACCTTACAAACACGACTTTCAAATATCAACTCGGGCCCACGTCACCAAGACTCGAACTTTAATACTCAAAACCCTTATTACATACTAAGTAATCAAATCCTTAGGTTCATTAAAAATCTAAACACAATTGAATCCCTAATTGAACAATAATTAAAAAGACCCAATTTGAAACCCTAGAATTTTCTCCTTTGAAAACAAGTTTCTATAATCAAGTTAATCTTAAAAACATGATTATCTATCATCACCCAATCCTAATTCACAATAATATCACTTTTAATTCATAAACCTCCATTAAAATCAATCATATAACTCTCTTATTCTCATTAACACATGAAGGTATTTTCCCCAACTTAATATCAAGCTAAACCACCATTAAAAACTTTATAAACATCACTTAAGTCAAGGCGGCACTGGTTTCGAGGGTTTGTTATTTAGGGAAAAGATATCTGACCTAAAATATTTATATACCACCGGAACAGTACTTTCTCCCCAGCGGAATCGAGTCCGCTGGAGCGGACCCGCTGCGACGGAAAAATCTTTACTGGGGCGAGAGTCACTTGACACCTCACCCCTCGCCACGGCGAACCCGACTCTGCCGTGGCGGACACCAGACACCAGCAAAGGAAAACAACTCAAATCCTCCATTGAACATCTGAAACACTCCCGAGACCCCCGAACATAAACCAAACATGCTCGTCTAAGGTAAACAATGCTACGAACTCGCTCGTGCCCTCAGATTTCACATATAACCGGATAAGGCATACTGTTCTAAAGAATTGTCTGAGACTAACCAAAAATCCAAACATTACAAATAAGTCCACATAATATATTTGATTGCCTCGGGGAGCGAACCAATGACTCGACTAAGTCATAATGACCCTTCGAGTCTACCGGAAGTGACAAATCCTAGAAACGAACTCATCTAGCCACAAGTCAACTTTGAGTCAAACTAACCAAATATAAGCTCTTAGACTTGGGATTTTCATCTGAGACTCATATAACTGGACCTCAGGATTCGTGCCACCCATCTTCGTGCATCATAAACCCCATATAGAGTCTACGGGAAGGGTCAAATAGGCAAATAAGGGTCTTTAACTGAAAATGACTGAATGGGTCATTACATTAGATACGAATTAAAACAACATTCTTCCTCAAACTGAGAGAAAGTAAATGTGGAAGACAACGAGCAACAAAGGAATCTCCTTGATAACCTCATGAAAGCCCCAACCGATAAGAAATAAATCGATAGCACCGCCTATTCACTTCGTCAATCAAACTACTATAACTTACCTCAACACCCTAAATTTCATAATTCTTCATAATCGAAATTTCCTCAACATCTGATTCTCGAATGTAAGAAGTGACTCTTCTTAATTCCCTAACTTGATCATAGTCATACCTCTATCCGCACCTAATTGAATTCATAATTACCACACTAGTTACCAACATCCCTTAGTTGCAGCCTCAACTGTCATCCATCTTGTACTGATAACATAGTCTGATAATACTAGTCTTCCTTCTCAACTATCAATTTTGTCCTTCGTACCAAGATTCCTTAGAACACATAAACACACATCACAAGTAAAACCTTGAATTTCCAAACCACCATACTATAAACATGCCTACTAATTACTTTGTCGTGCCAAATCTATAGAAAAATGACTGATACCTCTAAAGACATCCCATAACCAATTGTATTTCCTCAATGCAAATCATTAGAATTGTTTGAATCACTATCATCCAAAAATTATCATCAGTCTTACTTGCAATTTCAAGGGGAGTCGATAACACCGTCATACTTCTATTTCCACAACAAAATCCCTCGAATCTTTGTTGGTGGTTTACTATAATACCACAAGTCCTCCAGTCAATGTAACATATGCCACCAGCCCTAAATGAACAAATATGTCCCGGAATAAAATACTCAATTTCTAAATCATCGTTAGCCACTCGAACAGATTCCAAATGAACTAGTAAGTTTTTCATAAACATGTTATGATTTCTTCCATCTCTTTTCCTCATGAACAATCAAGCACGTGTCGTCACCCATATCTTTCAAGTTGGATTCTATCCAATTCATCAATTGAGCACTGACGAACCATACCCTTGATTATAATCTCCAAGTTCTTCAACTTCTACTGATACGCAAGTTTGATAGAACCACAGGAACTCTAAACACATCATATCTTCCTCGTACTTTCTCTTAATTCACCCACAACTATGGACACCTTGTCGAACCTCTATCTGTCATATCTCGCTAATTACCAGCCTTACCAATTTATGACGTATCAACCTTACCTTTCATTTACCTACCATTGCCAAATTTCTCCCAAGTTCTAATACTCGAATACTCATCTATGCTATCAATCAACAATGTCTCAACACAGTCTACCACCTGTCGCCCAATATAAACCTCATGGAACATTCTTTATAACACTTAGTCAACTACAATAGACCTACTCCTCCGAGTGTACCAAACCATTTCACCTGATCTTAAAGTCGCGACGATAATTCCCACATAATTCATAACTAACCCTAGAGTTTCCATTCCTCAAATCCAAATTCTCCCCAATCCCTGAAGAGACACCTCACTCATCCCGAATTAGCTCAACACACAATTATCGATTTCTTACATTTCCATCTTTTCTTTCAATCACAATTTCCACTGTCAACCGACCCTTACTCGAGCTTGTCCTGGAGTGTACTGAAATATCGAAGGCATCACACAATAACTGAACTGATCCTTAATCCGACATTTAATCCTTAATCCATTACTGAACTAGTCCTTAATCCGACATTTAATCCTTAATTACCGAACATATACCCTTGCTAACACTCTCATATAATTTTGTCGAAATACCTTTGCCAAAAATCCTTGACCGAAATAATCTCTTTCTATACTAGTGCATGCATTCACCGATCCGATCAGCGATATTGAAGCATTTCATAATTCAAATTAGATCAAACTGTCGTCAACCCATTACCATAAATATTCCCATTGACCAACACCTTAAATATCTTGCCCACAAATATCCAAGAACTAAATGTAACACCTGGTAATCCCTTGATAGAACCTCACACTCATCCAACGCAGGAGTTATTCCTATTAGTCGATCAATGACTCCCATTAGCCTACGAGGACTCCAACATACCAACGCATATATGACTTTTTCACTCTCTCGATACTCAACAACTGTCAAATAACTCACAACTCAACCATCTCTTGTTCTCAACAACTCCTATCATCACTAACCTCAAAATGCCAAGTGAACCCATGAACACCCTCTTAGGTAAAGAAATGCTTAGGTATATTCCATTAAGCTCCACTCATCACCAAGTAAGATTGCCATATGATATCGAACAGAAAACCATTTTCTGAAAGAACTCACCACTAATTCTACTCTGCTATCACAATACTATCAAATCGAAGTTAACTCAACATTCCATAGCCTATACGACATCCACCCTCGTACACCTTACAACATAACCTATCAAGCACGTCAAATACCAATTTTTTTCCCTTTATATAGCGGAGATTGATCAATACAATTTCTTTCCCTTGCATCTCTGAGTTATCATTCCTACTCTTCAAGGATATCACCGAACTGAGAGGTCACAATCAGAACCCCAAATCAACTAAACCTTCAAATCGTAGATGAATACTGAATCATGGTAACACATCTTATATCCTACTGTGCGACAATCATAGCAAACCACTTAAATACGAATTAAAGAGTGTGTTACCACTATTGGTGATAGAATAGAAGGAAGAAGTTTAGATACCAATTTGATTCAACTTAGCACGAAAAGAATGAAGGAAGTGAAGTTTCCTAAATGTCCCATAGCCTGTTGAATATAAGTACGGACATCTTCGCACCAATCCGCAAGACTATACTAGACATTGCTTTTGTATTTAACATCATTTAACCTAAAGCTCTAATACCAACTTTGTCACGACCCCTTTTCAAGAGTCGTGGTGGACCCTACACATTCCCCACCGATAGGCGAACCACTTCCCAAATTATCAACAAAATCAAGAAGAATTATGGAAATAGTAATATTAGTAAGCTATCTCATATTTTTGTAAAAGCGGAACATAGTTCTGAATCATCAAATACAACCCTCCAAGATCTGGTCAATAATACAAGAGCGCTAATACAGATATAGGTTTGAATAAAAGACCACATAAGCCAAAACTAAACTACATAGTCTGAAAATATGAACCATATCTCTCGAATCAAGGTAAAAACAGAGTAAGAGAATGAGCATCCAAGGTATGCCGAAAGTTAGTGTCCTCACCTTGAATACTGGAAGTCAATCAGCTTGGACTCAAACTCCAGATCTCAAACTGGTAGAGGGACCTGTATCTGCATAAAAAAAGATGCAACAAGTGTAGCATGAGTACACAACGTACTCCCATACACATCATAGACCGACAACGACAGAAGATACGTAATAGATATAGATATCAAGTTGACACCAGATAAACCTATACTAGACATTTCAATAGTCCATATAAGTCACATTGTACACATATCAATTCACCAATTCATCAAGTCACATTGTTCACATAAGGTTCAAATCACAATCAAGTACAATCAATTCATTCACGTATACACGAACCTTACTATCAGAGTACCCACCGACTACTACTCTCTTGTTCAAGTCATACTCAAACTTAACTCCACTTATCCAACTTATCACATTAAACAAACGAGTCAAACTTACATCACAATAACCATTTTAGAACATTTCCAAGAGTGTTACACCTAAGCTAAACATGATGACGTTAACTCCTTTATTAACATTAGCATTTACATTTAGTTAAGTCTCTATACAGTTACAGTCTGACACACATAGATCGTTCCACATCTACCTTTACACTAGTGGCACTTATCACAGGTTCCTTACTAGACTCATTACCCAGTCACACGATCAATTACCAGACAACACACAAATGCACATAATTTCCTGGACCTAGACAATAGTCATGGCATAATTTACATTTCCGACCACCGTAGTAGTTGACATCAAACACTTGGACTTGAAATTATTAAACCTCAAAAACCCATACACGAGGAAGAAATCCACACACAGTAACCAAATCAATTCAACAAACTCAACCATTTATCCAAGTGTTCATAGAGACCAACATAATCATTATTTCCAAGTATTCACAAAGACAAGCTCAATCATATCGACCATTCCGGTACAATACAATCAATTCAATCCCAGTAAACCAGGGTTTTACCTAAGTTCCAATAACCAACCGTATCTCAATACCAAATCACAATTAATCAATGTATAGATGTATGTATGATATGAATACAATGAATATGCAAGGTACCTTTCTCAACCTGGTGTTGTAGTACATCAAGGTTTTATTATGATTTGTACACCCATGGGGGACTCGTGAAGCCCATATACCGCTCCTAGCTAGTTGAAATTCCACCCACGAATCTAGCTAGAGCCCCAGACTCATTTGTCTGAATAATATCATATTGCAGGCGTGCAACTCCGTTCCCCGCATATCAATATATGTTGCGGCGTGCAACCTGAGCCATCTGTATTATCATCTTCTCAATGTTTCCATAATCGCATATGTGTTCTTACCGTTCCGGCCTCTTGGGCCAACATCATATCCATACCACTCTAATATCAATATCACAGAATCATGGGTGTATGATTGCAAATGACAATATAAGGCAAGATATCATGATATAATGAGATGCAACCAAGTAAGGAGATGAAATATCACATGCTTTCAAGAGTTCAATAACACACATATAATCCAATACATAGAATTTCATATCAAAGCATGTTTAATGAATAAATACAACAATATTAAATATGGCGATGAGCCCACATAATGGCGACAAGCCCAAATAACAACAATTGGAATCAACATAAGGCTGATCCCCCAAATCACCCATCATCACAGTACAACACTGGTACCCACTCAAACATTCATCACAATGTTTGACTGGGACCCCCAAACACGCCCAATACCCTTCAACCTTTATAACTACTACATACTTCTATCAGATTCTTAAAAAGCTAAACTGTAGCATACCTCATTGCTGAACAAGAGCGCTACCAAATCAAACCTCGATGATTGCTTTGCCATTCCAATGCGCCTCGCGATAGTAGAGTGTGGGGAGGTTAGCTACTTCTCCTAAGCATTAGCATTATTAATATGTGTTAAAACTTGCAAGTATGGGGTAGCTAACCTTGGCCTCTATGTCACTCACACTTTGAGAGGTTGATCACTTCTCTTCACGTCGTATGTTATCACCTTATCTGAATCTGAGTAATACAAGCAATTACACATATAACATTTATTAGACCAATGCAATTTAATTACTTTTTGATATTTTGTGTTATCTATATATGTATGTTTAGCAAGTTTCTCTCTAAATTTCCTTTTTGAAATATATATAACTAACACTTTGATTTCATAAAATTAGGTGTTTACTTGCACCCACGATCATATAATTTTAAATTTATGTTTAGCAACTTATCGAGCATGTAGTATGCATTTTCTTGTCCATATTCTTAACATAGGATAGAAGCCTCAACCTACCACTAAAGTAACTATTCAACTTCTCATTCAATAAATTTGTGTACCCAATTGTTCGAATTCTACAATTAAGTAATTCATAACATTAATTTAACTCATAACATACACGCAATTCCTCAATCAAGTTCTTAGACATCTATTTGTGGCTTCATAACTCTATCAATATTATAATCTGGATTCATTATACAACACAAAGTAACTGACTTTAGTGATAGAAAGTAATGAGAATTACGTTGAACACCTTCTCACAAACCCTAGGCTTTATATTCTTGAAGAGTTCTGAATATTTTCTTAAAATCTATCAAACTCTCATGATTTCAATGTTAGAACTCATATTAATCTTTTCCTGGAGATTAGTGACTTTCTCCAGGAGGAGGGCTATGACGTCCTCATGATTTTCAATTGGTAAAGGATTGGACAAAAAAAACTCCCTAGAACCTAAAACCCTAACACACAGAAAAATCTATATCGCAGGCCACTATGGCCAATCTGCCCAGTGGACAGCTTCCACGGAGGTTGTTCCACTAACACCCACATCCGTTCTTAATCCAGCCACTCAACCATCTGTCGCTCAAACTGTAAACCCTACCAATAACTTACGTATCCACGCCGAATATGTGAACCTACTGAAGCCTACTACGAATACAATAACAACATCAGTTCCCCCAAAACCAGTGGTTTATTTACATGGAGATCCGCCTGTGACATGGAAATCATCGAAGGTAAAGCAATTAATATGTAATGGCCCAGCCCACTAGTGATATTGTCTGCTTTGGGCCAAGACCCATAAGACTTTAAAACGCATCACTAGAGTATTGTCACGACCCCTTTTCAGGAGTCGTGGGGACACCTACACATTCCCCACCGGTAGGCGAATCACTTCCCAAATTATCAACAAAATCAAGAAGAATTGCGGAAATTGAATGTGGCAATTGCATTGCATATTTACTCATCATTTCATTCATATACGTGAATCCTGACTTGATTCTCTATACTTGGTCGGTTATTCTTGGACGGTGATATTACTTGTACCTGATTGTGAGCATGTCTATCTTTCAGTTTCTTTCTTATACATATGTTATCTAATTGTTGTCGGCCTATGATATATACTGGTATATAATGTTTGTATTGATAATACCTTGCTACATTATTTTGAGTGTAGAGTACGTGACCGGTTCTACCTCTACCCCTCGAGACTGATCCGAGGCTGCTGTTGAATCTTTAGGGTGAGCTTGATGGATGATCCGCTGCCCGTAGACTCCTTCATATTACTTGTCTTTACTTTGATTCTAGGACAGTATTTCCATTGGTACTATGTAGTATTTAGACTTTTAGATTTATTGGTAAGCAATTCTTGTACTATGTCAGACCATTATCCTTAGATGTATTAGCATTCGTACTTCCGCATTTGATATTTATGATATTATTTAGACTTCTATTATTTCCACTTAATTTCTTTACTGGGCTGAATGAATGATTAATGGAAGGGTTCACCTACCGAGGTGGGATAGGTAGGTGCCCACACGATTTAGTGATTTGGGGTCGTGACAATAGGTCTATTGCAACGGTTTTGGGTTCGTTGCCCCCCCAAGGCAGTGCAACAGTTTTAAGCAACAGTTGCAAACCCATCGCCATAGGGTGGGTTGTTGCAATGGCTTGGACCCGTTGCCATAGGTCTATCTATTACAACAGTTATCTATTCTAACGAAATGGTTCAGAACCCTTGCAATACCATTTTATGCAACGGTTTTTTTGAGTTTATAGCAACGGTTTGGATTACATATTGCAACAGTTATTTGAGCTTTTGCAATGGTATAATAATGCAACAATGAACTGATCCACATACAATAAAATTTCTTTAAATCACAAAGGAAAACTAATAATTGTAATCCAAAATGTCCAAGTTGTAGTAGCCACAAATAAACACAATAGATACAATAGTGTTTGACAATTCAAAGAGCTAGCATACAAGTTTGCAACAAGTTCTAAATAAAAAATTCCCGTGAACATGAGAAAGTCTAGCAATGATCAACCGATAATAAGGTCTTCATTGCTTTCGTCTTCCCCTTGTTCATTTGCTTTACCTACAAAAGATGATAAATATATGATTCAACAAAATTTTCACAAAAAATATATTTTTAATAAATATTAATGTCACAACACGTCGCATGGTAGAATATACAATAAGAAAGCACAACAAAATCCAGGTCTTCTCTATAGTACATATTATATTTAATTAGTAAGGTAAAAATGTATGGTTAAGAAAGTTCTAGCTAAACGATAGAATGTTTCCTCATGTAATCTTAGGAATATAATACTAGCTGGGATGAATAATGATACATTGTATCCTGATGTAGGATGCTGTCTTACTAATGAGAGGATAAATAGATGTTGAATTGAGCATTATCCCAGCAAAGAGACAACTCAAAATTTCTATTCTTGTTGTATGAGAACTAAAATGTTTATATAACATTATGATCCAATTTCAATTTCAATTTCAATTTCAATTTCAACATTAGAAAATATTGAGCAAATGCATTTTATTGTGTGGGTACTGTTGACTTGTGCTACTTCTCTTAGTCCCAACTTGCACTCCCCGTCAGAATAAAATGAAAGCAAGATCACAAATGATTGATAGCAACATCTTGTGTTTATAAAAAAACATAGCAGTATAATAATAATAATAGATCCAATGTCCATACCAAGGAGAAAATTCCACATTATTAAATTACATTAGGCAGACACAGATGCTAAAGTCGTAAAGAAAATAATTCTTCAAATACTTTTCTAAGTAACATCTTTTATATAAAAGCTGTAAGTGATTTAGAGTAGTACTTGTCACATACATGATTAATTTTTTATTACGTAGCCCAATCATATTTGAGAACAAGTGAGTGAGTATTATTTCAGCATCAATCACTAGGTAAAGGAAATTAAGTAAAATTTAAGAAGATTAGTAAGAGTACCTTAGGGATGCTAAGAAGTAAGAACATCAGGAAGTGCAGGATGTCATTGAAAAGGTAGTTTTTTTTTCGGGTGGCTGCATAATACATTAAATAGTAATAAAATAAGTAACTTCCAAGACAACAAAAAACTTACTCGGTAGTTGTGTGAATTGGCAAAAAAACTACATTCACAGATATACTGCTATTGATATTTATCGCGAAAAACTTACTCCCTTAAAATAGTACTGATGCCCCTTCATAAAGAAATTATGATTATAAAAAAACACCTTCTAACATGTGATCCAGGGAGCACAACTGAAGATTTCATATGCCTATTGTTCATTCTACTCTAGACTAGAAACTCATATCCTAAACTTTCACTTTTAAAGAAGACTATATTCATCAAAATTCAAATTTTTCATGAACATATACCACCTAGACCATTACCCGTGATTAAGAAAATTGAAGATAAAGTTATGCAGATGAAGTGACAACCACATAACTTATTGTTTGTCAATCAAACCATTATAAAGAGGAGAATAATTATATTGACATACTTCAATATTAGCTTGAAGTTCGCATTGCCAGCTGGAGCAGGTGTTGCACGAACAACCCGATCACAATGTCATGTTTTCTTAGCGCCTTCTCCTTGAGCTTTAGTAACAGCTCTTAACCAGCACGAAACATATATAATCGGCAATTACAACAGATAGGTCACTTGCTGATGCAAGATGCAAAACTGAACTTCAAGTGAAGTTTATTCATTGAACCAAATATGTAGAATTAGAAATTTTCAAGCTATTCCCAGTAGTAGTTATATTCCCAGTTGAAACTACTGGAGTATGTATTTAAACATAAAAGACAAGAATGGTGCAGAAGAGATAACATACTAATACTAGTTATTCATCTACAAAAATACTTGATATCTGAGGACTACAGAAAAGAGTGATCAACAAGAAGATACTTGGCACTTCATCTATCAAAAATCCAATTATAGACGAATAGAATTATCACAATCCTTGTGCATAGACGCTAGTAGATTGATCATCACCCGTTTATAAAATTTCAACAACACTCTATAATTGCAAATGATAGAATTTAACATTGAATCTGGATAGATCTCATACATTTCCGATTACTCCTCTGTGGGTTTTTATCCCTTCTAAATTATCATTCGTTTTATCAAGCATGTGAATGACTAGGTAAACCTTGCTATTCTGGAAAAAGGAATCAAAAGCTCTACAAGTTCTGTCACGCTTGTTCTCATCAAATGTGAAGTCCAGAGTTTTCTACTTTAATGTGGCTATAGTCAACATTGATTTTCTGTTTCATGAGAGACAAAAATAGAAGGAAGAAAGAAAAGGAAATAAATCACCTAATGAGCGAAAATAAACCAAAAAGAATATGAGACATCTTACCATTTTATTGCAAAGTCAAGAACCATAGCAAACAAAGTTCAGCACCACAGAGAGTTCAATCACATTACATGTTTTACCTTAAACTTTTGTAATGAGAACCAAATGAGAAGTTAAAAGAATTGAAGTAAGGAAAAATTTCTATCCAGAACTCCACATTTTAAATTTATCAACATTTATATATCATGAACTTAGAAAGAACCTAAAATTATAAAAAATTTAAATCAATAGAAACTTACTTGCCTAAAATATATAAGGTGTAGATAAACTAATGCTATCTATAAGCCAAATATCAGTGGAACTAATCAAGTATCTGAACAAGGCATATTTTTATTAAAGTTATGAAGGTTTTGATTTTGAGTCCATTAAATTGAGAAAGATAAGATATCATTGTGGCAACCATATCTGACCAAACTCAAGTTTTTTATTATTTTCTTTTTATTCTAAAGCATGATCTTATTGATGAGTGTGATTAACAGTGTCTAATTCTTGCAATAAAGAAGAGAAATAGAAAAAGCCTATTGCCTTTAATGCGTCAGACATTTTGTGGAACAACTAGGGTGCAAGATGTATCTAAGCAAACTTTGAACACCAACAACAAAGCAACTCCCATCGCAACATAAAAAATCCCTTTCAACATCAGGTACTCAAAACCCCTTTCACCCAAATAGCTATACACTAAAAAGTGGATATTAACTATGGTATTCTATTCAACCATTTAAAGGAGAGATAATCAATTAACTAGAATAAAAAAGAGGAAGAAATTATTGGACTTACCTTGAAGTTGAGAAACGGATAAAAGCAGAAAATAAAAACCTGAAGGAACTGAAACGTGACCCACAATGAAGAAAGATGACGAGGAGGGTTTCAAGCGAAGGAACTAAAATGAGGTGTGAAGAAATTCGTGGGTTTGGGAGCATTGAACACAGTCTATTTTGGTTGTGCGTGAGATGGAAGACGTTAGGGTTTGAGCCGGCGGTGATAGACAGCTCCGACGGAGGGTTTTTCGGAACGATGAAGCAAAGGGGGTAAGTGATTCGATGTATTTGAGGCTAAAGAGAACTGTGTATTTGGGAGTATTAAAATAAGTTAAAAAGTTACTCCTACTTAAAAAGGGGTGAATTGTAGAAATTAAAAGGGAAAAATACGAGGGAATCAAAAACCGTCACAATACATTTATTTCAAGGAACCGTTGCCATAAAGGTATCTATTGCAACAATTGTACACAACCATTGTAATAGACACCTCTATGGCAACGTTTTTTGCCTAATACGATGGTAATTATAAAAGTGTCTTAATAGGTCTAATTAGCTTATGCAACGGTCATAACTGTTGCTAAAACAATTGTTGCAATAGGCTTAATTTCTAGTAGTGTCTAAACTAAAGGTAATGACTACATAAAAGAAATAATTGAATAAGAACATCTATGTCCCACCAAAAGCAAGAAGTGGTAGAAAAAGCACAGGAAGTGAGGGATCTCTAGCTTGTAGTCTGTTCGTCTGGAAAACTGGCCCCTATGTTGTACCGCAGACCAACGTAGGTTTTCAAAAGAGAACGTCAGTACAATCCACCGTACTCAGTAAGTCACAATATCCCCTCACTAAAGTTAAAATGAGATTTAAATTAACATGTATGCAATAACATAATCTCTTAATGGGAATAGTTCATAAAAGCTGATCATGTAAATAATATAACATTTATGAAACCACAACTAAAGTACTTCTTGGTTAAGTACATTATTTCATTCTTTCTTAATCTTTTAAATAGTTTTAGTCGACTGAAATTTTCTTATGTCAAGATATGTCGATTAGTAACCCTTTATACGGTTACTCGTAGCCCTTTATATGACTACCAAATCTTATATGATTGCAATATTATCAACCCTTTGTATGCCTGCTTGTAACCCTTTATACGGTTACCATTCATGTTGTACCTCATTATGGAAAAATTAGTAATCCTTTGTACGGTGACGTGTATCCCTTTATACGACTACCAAATCTTTTGTACTTTATTATGTAATGTTAGCAACTCTTTGTATGACTGCTCACCCTTTATATGGTTACCATTCATGTTGTACCTCATTATGAAAATATTAGTAATTCTTCATACGGTTACGCTTAGCCCTTTATACGACCACCAAATCTTTTGTACTTCATAATGCAATGTTAGCAACTCTTTGTACGGTTGCTCGTAATTCTTTACATGATTACCGTTTAATTATAGTTTGGATTAAATATCCAAGATTTCAGCTTTGACATGGTTATGATATTTGAAGTACATCATAGCATTCTTCATGTAACGACTCGAAAAGTCATTTTACTTATTTTTCTTAGAAATCCCTAAATTACCCTTCTCGAGTCTTTATTTTCTTTTCTGTGACTTGCTGGATGGGTGGCTCGGTCCCAAGGTGATCAGATAGGTTTTTTACCCTATTCGGTAAGTTTAGAAATTCCTAAGTTAAGAGAATATGGTGGTTTGATTCATAGTTGACTTTTGGATAAATGCGTTTTTTCATATATTCATCGGTTCCATTAGCTCTGGAATGACATTTATGACTTATTCGAGCCTTTGGTTCGGTTTCTGAGGAGACCGAGTGCGTTTTGGGTGATTGCTGGTGAAATTGTGAAACTAGAACTTAAGGGTTAACTTTGGTCAAACCTAAGCCTTAGAGACCTTTTTCAGGAATTCCAAGTGCACGAGCTGGTATGGAATGTGTTTTAGGATAGTGATGCATGTTTAGTTTATAAGCGGGAGGTCTTAGGAGTATTTCGAGTGTTTAACGGAGAGTTAGATGAATTTGGGCTGTTGCTGGTGTTTGGAGTCTGCACCAGCGACCCTCCATCCACTTCTGTGTGTCCGCCTTTGCGGAGGTTTGGCTCACACATGCGAGAATTGTTCATGAAATGAGTTCCCGTTTTTGCGGATGATTTCCTCACACATATGAGTACGACTCTGCGAATGATTTAATCACACATGCACTAACGAAGTCGATTCCACTGGAGCAGAATCACTGTTTCTTATAAGAATGATTAATGCCCTAAAATGGTCCCATTCCCCGAAAATACCTTTCTTTGGATTAAAGCTAGATCAATAGAGGTTTTCTTGAAATTTTCAAGTGGGTTGTTCAATAGAGGTATAATTTCATCCTTTAATTATTATGTAATTAATTAAGTTCACTATCCAAAGTGTAATCTCTAAATTGGGGGAATGATTGTATGGTTTCAAGATGAGAAAAAGATGGTAATAATTGTGATTTAGGGATTGGTTATTAATTAGTTGATGTAAATATTGTAAACTAGTGTTAATCCATGTTAGAGGATGATGTTTAATTGGTTAATTGAATGTTAGAAACTCTTTTTGGAATTGGGGATAATTCTAGGGTTTGGAATTGGGGCTTTTTGCCTAAACTTGCAATTGAGGATCCAATTAGGCTTAGTTTTCAAATTAACTTAAGGATATGATTATTGAGTATGTTATTGTACCTTTTCGGTAATAAAATTCGAATTTTGCTATTGTGGGCCCAGGTTTCCTTTTTAGTTTAACTTGGAGATTCTAGCATTATATATTGATATGGGTACCGTTAGACCCATAATCTCATCTAGTTAATGTGATTGATCAGAGTGGGCTTGTGAGAAGGCTCAAAGGAAGGGGAAATCTATTACGTAATTCTTCAGTTCCAAAATAGGCAAGTTGAGACTTACTACACTCTAATTTAGCGTTTATGTGTTAGTATGCTAATTAATGGGAGTAATGGGGAATTGAGGGTGTTGTACTAGTGAGGTGACGAGCACTTGTATGGGTACCTATGTACTTAAACTGTAAATAATTGAACTAGTTTCTTATACATGATAGAGACTATATGTTTAGCCTTCGGGCTGTAAGCTTGGTGCATAAATTCACTTAGGTTTGTATGATTGCCGAATTATTTAAGCTCGTAGCTATGTTTGATATCTTATTATGATTTGACTTGTCATGCATTCATTAGTCTATATCTCGGCTAAATACTTAAAAATGATTTGATAATACTGATTGTATTGATTATGTTGTTGCATAGTGTACACATATCCATATCATTCATACACTTTATTATTGGCATTTGAACTATTGAGATACTGATGAAAGGGGCTTGAAAGTCGGTAATTGGATATGATACATGGTACGAGAGTGATGATTGATGATGACACTACAGTCATAGAGCTGGGATCCGATGGGATCAAATGGGTATATGGACCTTATGAGTCCCTTATAGGTCACGTGACACGTGCTACAGGAGCGTGTGTATATCGGGTACATATAACCACTACATGCACACATATCATTTGCATTGCATTCATTCATATATTTGATATGTATCTGATGATGTGTTTACTTGGTGTTGATTTCTGGTAGACTTGAGACTTATAAAGGTTGTGAGGTCGAGTTGTGAGACTTGATGGGACTAGACACCCTAAATGGGGTTTGGGCTGATTTTGGTAACATTGTTGAGCTTAACTCTAGTTATACTTGGTATTTGTGGTAAGACTCGTGAATTTGATGATACTTGTAACATGATTGAACCATAGAAACTATTGGTAGCTTTGGATAATTGAACTATTTTTATACTTAGTTGCCTAACTAGTAGAAAAGTGTCGGAAAGTACCAACCCACGCCACCTTTATAGTTAGGGTCGGTCGACGATGCTGCTGGGTACACCTGTTTTCCGTACTCACTCTACACTTTCTGCACTCCATGTGCAGGTACTGAGCTGGACGGAAGTGGAGAAACTTGACACTGATCCTTTGGAGATTATTCTTGGAGTCCAATGTGAGCCATAAATTCCATCCCAATACTGGAACTCCTTTTATATTATTATCATTCAATCATTTACATTTTCAGACAACAATTTATATTTCATTTTCAGAATTGTAATCTAAATTTAGTAGCTCGATACTCGTGACTACCATATCTTAGAGTTGGTTTTACAAGTTTATGTTTTAAGTATCAAAGCTTGACAATACTTATGTTGTTTCCTTACTATTTCTGCATTTGCATTTGTATTGTTATGTTTTGGATGATTGTGGTTCGCCTACAGGTTAGGGTAGGTTCCCTCACGACACAATGAGATTTTTGGGTCGTGATAAATTGGTATCAAAGCACTAGGTTCAATGGTCTCATGAGTACATGAGCGATGTCTAGTAGTCTTGCAGATCGGTACGAAGAGCTCCAAAACTATATTCGAGACGCTATAATACATTTAGGAAAGTTTGTTTCTTTCATTCTTTCGTGCGTTTCGACTATGATTGGATTCTAAATCTCTTTTGTTTCACTCTTTCTCACAGATGATGATGACTCGATCAGCCGCAGGAGGAGATCAGGATCCCACACTAGAACTCATACCCATTGTTAGAGGTGGTGCATAGGATAGATGGTGAGGTAGAGGTACAGCTGGACCTCGAGTGGTAGCACCAGCCTGAGGCCGAGCACCTACAATTGCTTGGGCTCATGACAGAGCAGAGTCTCCAAAGCTAGGGGTTATTCTGGAGGATGATCAGGTTCTGATAGATAAAGATGACTAGGGTTATGCTGATGGGACAGGGTCAGGATGATGGGGCAGGGCCAACTCAGGTGCTCCTGGATTTTTATAACGCCTCGAACCATAGCCTGGACGAAACACGACATTCGGTGCCTGACTACATCTGAATGAATGAACCACATAGTTTGCTGATCATCATGGGCATCAAAACATGATATAGTAATTACTTTAAAATATGTAAAACATAATATTGTAATTGTAGTATGATATAATCATAGTGGAAATAATCTGAATATATAATAAGTCTGAAAAGCCAATGCTGACATGACATACTAAACTAGTCTAGTGTATGAAACCTCTGACAACATAAGTCTGCAAAATTTTCTACCAAGACAAAGCCCTGACATACCTCTACTAATAATGCATAATCATATAGATAACTAGACTGACACGCCGAATGAGATGGGGCTCACCAAATAGTTGATACTAAAGTTCCTACTAAGCAGATCCATCTTCCTGAAACTCAACACCTGCACGGTGAAGTGTAGGCCCCATGAAAAGGGATGTTAGTAAATTTGAATTGTAATGTATATAAAACAATTGAAGAAATGAGCAGGCACATGGAATAATAGGACATGAAATTGAAATTGTAACATGAGTATGATTTGTCATGAGTTTAAAACATGTGTAAAATATGTAAAGCTGTGTATCTGTATATCTGTGGGGAGATCAGTAGCATAACTGACAATATGAAACACCACGTGGGTACATAGATCCTGGTACCTGGCCCGACAAGTAGAGCAATCACATACCTTACCAGGGTATGAGACATGAACATGACATGAAAAGATCCAATCTGTAATTTGAAGGTATCTTCCTCTAGCGGAGCGACCCTTATCCTATGGTGGTATACGTAGTTTCAGGCTATCTGAGCCTTCTTGGTAAACTATGCAACTCCCAAAATATGTACTTGAAAATAGTGGCTTGTAAGCCCTTGGGTTTCATGAAAGTAACTTGTAAAGCATGGTTAGAAATCATAATTTAGCATATGAAATAGACATATCATATAACTTAGATAAATCATGAAAAACATGTATAATTTCATGGACTTAGTAACATTGATCATAACTTGTAATTTAGGAATTCATGGAATTTAAAGATATGGGTATTCATGGATTAAGGACGGGTTCCCAATAACCATAATGGAGTATCAAGATCACAATAATGAATTAATAATATAACATGGTATATCATGATACATGTAAATTAGGGTTATCATGAAATTGGAACAAAACCCTAAACTTATGAAGAATTCGTGTTTCATGGAAAAACTTGACGTGGGGAAGAACAATGATATTCCCACACGTGGATAGAAGCTCTACATACCTTGTGTGTTCCTAGTCTTGTCTTAAAGAACCAAACTTTGAAGAACTCCAAAAATTGAACCATAAAACCTTGAATTGGGTTTAACTTGAAAACCCTAGGTTAAGAAAAATGAATTTCTACTTAGAATGCATGTATGTACGTTAGAATTTACTTAGAATCGCGTGAAAGAGACATACATTGATGTAGGAAGATGATTGGAGAAGAAAAGCTTCATGCTAGGGCTTGGGAAGAGTGAAAACTGATTTTCAGGACTAAGCCTCATACTTATACTATTTCCAATTGGTAGGATTTGACTGCCAAATTCGACGGGACGTCGAATTTTATACGGTCTGCCAAGGGACCGTAAAATTATATACGGTTCGTATAATCGAAGTGTCTTGAAATTTCTAATTTTACAAGGTTCTGCAAAATTTGAGAGGATTTGACAGTTGGAATCGATGGGCCATACAAATTTATACTATCGGTAGAATTTACAGAGTGCCATCAATTGCAAAAATGAAATCGACGGTTCATTTTGATGGATCGTAACAATTTCTATGGTCCGTATAATCGAGCAAAAAAATTAATCTGCAGAACTGAAATGGGTTTTCAACTTTATACTTCCCATTTTGGTTTTCTGAACTCCTGAATCATGAACAAAGGTTAGTTTGAATGTATGAGGTATTATATTATCTCACCCTTGGGATCATTCGTCCTCGAATGATGGGTCATGGTTAACAATGGACCTAAACATAGCGTGAGTACATGTGCGTGAAGAAACATGGCATAAAGCATGGAAACTGAACTGACATGATTACATGAAAACATGAACATGGATACATGGCACATGAGTATTGAATATATGAACGTGAAACATGAGACATGGATGCGCAAGGGACTAAACATGAATACTGAAGGCATTTACCTTGTTCGTTTTCTACTTGCTCCTCAAATACGTACGGATATCTGGACTTCATGTCTTATTCGGGTTCCCATGTAGCCTCCTCAACATTCTGACTTCTCCATAACAGTTTCACTGAGGCAACTTCCTTAGTTCTCAACTTTCTAATTTGACGATCCAAAATATCCACAGAGATATCCTCATAGGTCAAACCATCCTTAACTGTAATGGAATGGTAGGGACAACCAACGACGGGTCTCCCACACACTTCCTCAACATGGATACGTTAAACACTGGATGCACAACAACTAATTCTTATGGCAATTTAAGTTCATAAGACACATGGCCAATTCTCCTCAAAATCATGTATGGTCCGATATATCTGTGGCTGATCTTCCCTTTTTTTCCAAATCTCATGACATCTTTCATAGGTGAAACTTTAAGAAATATCCAATAATCAACTTGAAATTCTAAGTCCCAGCGCCTCACATCTGAATAGGACTTTTTACGACTCTGAGCTATTTTCAAATGCTCCTAAATTAGCTTGACTTTATCCAAAGCCTGATGGACCAAGTCTAGTCCTAACAACTCTGCTTCACCAACTTCGAACCAACCAACTGACGACCTACACCTTCGCCCATACAGAGCTTCAAACGGTGCCATATGGATACTGGCATGGTAAATGTTATTATAAGCAAAGTCAATGAAAGGGAAATGATCATCCCGATTACCTTTAAAATCAATGACACATGCCCTCAACATAGCCTCAAGAGTCTGAATAGTACGTTCTGCTTAGCCATTTGTCTACGGATGAAATGTTGTGCTGAGATTTACCTTGGTACCCAATCCTTTCGGGAAAGACTTCCAAAAGTGTGTTGTTAACTAAGCATCACAATATGAAATAATGGACACTGGGGTCCCATGAAGCCTGACAATTTCTTAGATATACAACTTAGCATAATCCTCCACTAAATCGGTGGTCTTGACTGGCAAGAAGTGGGCTCCAACAAAGAAGATTGTGCCTCCATATAGTCTAACACTCTATCGGGCTCCGAAATATCAAGTCACGTAAACCGATTTGCCAAAGACTGAACATC
Organism: Anisodus tanguticus; assembly: GCA_034509755.1. Classification (NCBI taxonomy): domain Eukaryota; kingdom Viridiplantae; phylum Streptophyta; class Magnoliopsida; order Solanales; family Solanaceae; genus Anisodus; species Anisodus tanguticus. The sequence goes on from CM067540.1 coordinate 31,581,317, forward strand.
CATAGCCATAGCAGGCTTGTTACATCCCGCATTTTTGTATGATAAGTTACATCATAAGTTATTCAATACAAGCTCGAAGTATAAGATTGTCTTTGAGGTTATAAGTGTTTATACTATGTTTAAGAAGTGATAAGTAAGTGTCATTGTAACACCCCATACTTTTATGTTTGAATGTATCATAATTAACCAATATGAACCTACTGGAATAAAGTGGTGTTGAAGTATATAGATAAGAGCTTAGCCTATAAAGGAATGAAGTCCCAAATAATTTAGGACTTAACAAGTGTGACGATGATGATTGAGGATAATATTTTGAGTGTGACAAAAAGGCTATCGACTAGCATTATATCACATGATCATGATAACGATTTTATAAAGTGTGTAAAAAAGGTAATTAATATTTAAGTGAGTTGAAATCAAGAAATTAATCTTGTGCATAATCGGGTAAATATTGAATTTTAGTGAGAGATTAATAAATTGATTAGGGAATTATGAGTAAAGATGTAAGGGGACATTGTCCACGCGGGGGTCCAAAATGAATAACTAATGACTAACATTTGTATAGGTGACACATTATGATGTTGATGGAATATTATTAATAAGTGGACCCCATGGTCCATTAATAAAAAAAGTCTTGTCTACTTTAGATTAAAGAAATATATGTTGAGAAATTATTCATTCATATATAGATATACTTATATGCTACAATTATGTTTCCAATAGAGACTACCTAAATACATACATATATATATATATATAGTAATTTCCATTTAAGGAAAGCTAGCAGTAATATTTTATCCTCCAATTTTAAAGAGAAAAAGATATTTCTTTGGAATATAATAATTCAAAGAATGAGTTGAAACCGGTTACGCCCATGTTAATTAAGTAATTCAACACCAATTTTCATCGGGTTTTAGCTAAATTATGAGATGAGAATTACGAAATGAATGGAGGGAATCGTATAAGTTGTTGTTAGTGGTGTGGGGACTGATTTGGAGTGTATTCTTGAGTTGTTGTTACTGGAATTCTAGGAATATAGCTTTTGTATGTTGTTTGTTGATTATGTAGTTCTTGATGTTGAGTTTAGGAAGTAATAATAGTAAGGGAAATGCTGCCCGAATCTTTATGGAAATGAGTTATCATTTGATATGGTAATGGAAACGAGTTATCCTTTGATAGGGGAAATATAATAATTCTTTATGAAAGATTATATTCTTTTAGGGTTTTGGCTTCATTCTCAGTCAAAATTGGGAATGGATTCGTACTTGAAGAAGGATTTAGAGGTGGGAATTGTGAAGAAGGAACAATTTCTAGGCAAGCCACCACTACTGGATGGCTGCCGGCAACCACCATACAACTAGGAATTATGCTATCTTAGGGTTTTGCATGGAGCCACCAGCTATTTCATCCCGTCGCAGTGCACTATCACCGAAACCCTAGAATCTTTCATCACCAGCGACAAATGCCGACCATGCCTCCCCTCTCCTCCCCCTCTCTCTTCTTCATCTTCTTCTCTCTTCTCCTTTCATTCCCTTTCTTCTTTTTTATCTGTGGTCTATTTCTAGCGAGCCTTACCCTATCTCGTCGGAACCCTAAAATTGACCCAGAAGCCGAGAACGTCTAGATCTATACAGGCATCTTCTCGCTGACTAGGGAATTCAAAGCAGAGGACATTGTGCTTGCAAATCAGAGTAAAGAGATTTTCGATGGTGAATTCCGGCAGAGAGTAATGATTTTATGCGGGTTTTCTGGCAGTGGACAGGTGCTATCCACCTGGATTTGGTACCTTCGGTGGCCTATATTCATTATTTTCCTGTTATTTTTGTTGTTAAACGTTGGTTCAACTGGAGTTGGTACCTCCAGTTGCTCATATCTATTCGTGTCCCTATCTCTGTATATAAATTTTGAGCTTTAATGTATTGCTTCTTGCCTTTACGTTCTTGCATTTACTCTTCTTGCCTTTAGTTATATCATTCTTGGCGTTCTTGTTTTACGTGTAAACCTTTGATTAGTCTATTAGTTTATATCTGCTTTAGTGCTTTAGTGTCTGATGGTAGACTAGGGTCATGTTCTCGATCAGAAATGGGGGCGAGGGTTAGGGGGTGTAAGTGGGGTAAAGAGATGGTAGACTGAGAATATGGTCTTGGAATATTAGGACTTTAACGGAGAAGTCCATAGATCTAGTTAAGATTCTTAAAAAGAGGAAGATTAATATAGCCTATTTCCAGGAGACCAAATGGGTAGGACCTAAGGCTAAGGATGTAGATGGGTATAAGTTATGGTTCTCCGGTAGATCGAGGTATAAGAATGGGGTAGGTATTTTGGTCGACAACGAGCTAAGGGATCAGGTGGTAGAGGTTAGGAGGATCACTGATAGGATGATGATGATTAAGTTGGTAGTTGAAGGGTTCACTATGAACATTATTAGTGCTTACAGCAGCAAGCGGGCTTGGACGAGGAAGAGAAGCGACGCTTCTGGTAGGATTTGGACATAGTGGTGGGAGGTATACCACCAACTGAGAAGTTATTTGCAGGAGCGGATTTCAATGGACATATCAGGTCATGTCCAGGGGCTTATGACGACGTGCATGGAGGCTTTGGCCTCGAGCACAGGAACGGTGGAGGCGTCTCACTTTTGGAGTTCTCTAGACCTTTTGGGATGGTGATAGCCAATTCGAGTTTCCTGAAGAAAAAAGAGTACTTGGTGACTTTCCATAGTTTGGTGGTGAAGACTCATATAGACTTTTTGCTCCGTAGGAAGGTTGATAGCAATCTTTGTAAAGTCTGCAAAGTTATTCGGAAGGAGTATCTTACAACCCGACATAAGCTTTTGGTGATGGATTTGGAGATCAAATGGAGAAGAAGAGGAGGGTTGTGAATGATATGTTAAAACTCAAATGGGGGAGTTTGACCATGGCTAGTGCAAAGGATATGGGGAAGAGGTTGATGTCCAAAGAGGCTTGGTCTTGGGGGAGTAGTGGGGATGCGATCGGTATGTGGGACAAAACGGCCAGTTGCACTCATGAGGTAGCTTGAGAAGTACTAGGGATCTCGTGGGGTAGCCGTGGTGGGCATCGAGGGGATTGGTGGTGGAATGGTAAAGTTTAAGAAAAGGTGGAAGTGAAAAAAACAATGTATGCAAAATTGGTAGAAAGAAAGGATGAGGTGCAGAAGTGGACGAATAGGGAATTGTCTAAGATGGCAAGGAATGAGGCAAAGCTAGTGGTAATGCCGGCGAAAATGATGGCTTTTGAATGCCTCTATGTGGAATTGGAGAAAGAAAGCGGGGTTAAGAAGTTGTACAGTCTAGCAAAGGCGAGGGAGAGGAGGGCCCATGACTTTAAGACTATGGTACCCCAACATTCGAGGATGAATATTCTTAAGGGGGGAAGGATGTTAACACCCCGTAGTTTCGTATGTGAATAAGAGCGTAGTTAGCCGACTTAAGCCCCGGTGACCCGAGATCTTTTATGAGAGTCTTGTATGACTTACAAGGGTGTTAAAGAGGTTTACGGAAGGTTAGATGTCGATTGGATTGAATAAAATATAACTCGATGAAGTTTGACAAAGATAAGAGAATACACTATATGTTTCGCGTAGCGGAACAAATTTCACTTCGCGGATCAGGCCGCGGATTAAGGCCACTCTTTTGCCACCATTTGTGGTGGGAAATGCAGCCGCAGATGGTGATCTGCACCGCAGATCCCTCCACAGATTGGAGGCAGTGGGTTGGCTAGATATATGTTAATCTCGAAGCTTCACTTGTCTAATTTCATTTTCAACCCTCACTCACCCTAGAAGACCCCAAACACTCTCCAACTATTTATATATCATCTAAGATCTATCCCTTAAGTTTATGAAGTCAATTCTCCCTTAGGAAGGCTAGATCATCTCAAATATAACACCTAGTTGGTTGGATTGAGTTTGGAATTTCTTGGAGTTGGAAGAAGGCTAGGGGTTGAGGAATCCTTCGTTGATTAAGGTAAATTTTTCTACTGGTAAGTATTCTTAATCGTCTCCTAGTCTAGATGGATCAATTGGTAAAGATAGCACATGAGAATTGAGTTAAGATTCTAAGATAGAGACATGTTAAGTATTAGGTTGATTTGATTGAAATTCTTGAGATAGTTAAGGCTAGATCTCATAGAAAATAGAAGTTGTGATCTTGGTATTTTTGTGGCAATTGAAGAAGTCATGAGGGTAGCTTGAATTGCCATAAAAATGATATATGGAAGTCGCGCATGTTAGATGTTCGATAAAATGTCATTATGAAATAATCGTGAAACCGTTGACTTGATTTTTACCCGACTTTTCTCTATTGCTTAGGTTGATGATTGTAGAACAAGTGAGACGACGTAGGAGTAACGTTGATCAACGATAAGGTATGTAAGGTTTCCCTCTTTCTTCTAATTGACATGATCGTAAAGCAGTGTTATTGAAAGAATAGCCCATACCCCACTTCCATTCTTGAATGTAGAAACATGTTTCCTCCTATTGTGAAAGGTTGTAGAAAGTACTCATTTCCTTCTATTAAAATCTCTTGATTCAACCCGTTATCAGGATTGTTTATCACTTCTTGATATTACCTGCTATATGATTAGTTCTGAGCTTTAGGTTGGATTATAACTATGTACCGGTAGATATCGTAAGCCGACAATAGTTAGCCAACATATATATATAGGAAAGAAACTGAAAGATAGACATGCTCGAAATCAAGTACAAGTAATATCACAGTCCAAGAATAATCAGCCAGTATAGAGAACCAAGCTAGAAACAAAGTATATGAATGTAATGATGAGTAAATATACAATGAAATGGCAATAAGCAGTCTCCGAACACACATGCTGCGGGTGGAATATCACTATGTCCCAGCAGTCATGACCCATGGGGGACCCACGAAGTCCATGTACCAGTCATTCTGTATCACATAACCTAGAGATGAATCTTCAACCGAAGACCCCGCTAGTCACTCCATATCACACAACATAGAGATGGGTACGCAATCAATATGTCATAAAATCATTGTTGTTTCCTTCCCATTTATCACTATCACGCCAATAAAAGATAATATCAATATATCATGGAAATAAGGGTGAATGTAATGCAATGACATGTATCATATGAATCCCCAACCGTTCCACACATGGACACATATCACAATATCAGTATCTAGTCAAGTCTTTTCCTCTATCCATGATAATATCAAGATAAGTTAGAGACAACTATATCACAAGTATGGTATGGAAACTACGTACATTTCTAGTAATCACAAAGAGGCAACAAGTCACATTCAGTCAACAATAACCACCCCAAGTAAATCCATCCCAACTCTATACCCGAAAGCCTACATGCTTTCTCCAACAAAATGTAACTATACATACACTTTGCTAATCGAAGTATAAATAGAAGGTAAACCGTAACCTACGTGGAATGCCGGGTGGGTGTCATAACGATCACACCTAAGCCTTTCCCTTTCGAGGATCATGGTAGTACTTGAAGTGTAGATATTATCAAAATCCGTGTTAGAGAATGAAAATAACAACACCCAAACACTAGACTATTCCTTTTAATCCAAACCGAATAGGGGAGAAGGGGAAACGAGACCACAAGGGTAAAACTATCATTTTAAAAGTGAAATATGAAATTCAATATTCTAGGAGTCCAATACTACTAAACAATTGCTTAACTAGCTTAGGACTATGCCAATTTCATCAATTAATACAAAACCCCCAATTTGGGTATGAATCCTAATTTTCCGACCTTTAAATTCATCACATAAATGGAAGATTCAAGCTTAACGATTATGAAGTAGTGGAATCCATGCTCATACTAACAAAACCAATCAATTAATCTCACTTTTAAGATTAACAATCAAATAAATCCTAACTAAGTAGAACTCATCTTCTTCACTAGTCTCTTGGTTGTTCCCACCATTAAATAAACTTAAGAAAGTCAAAGAAAGGTAATACAAGGCTAAGGAGGCTTACCATAGGAAGATTCCACCCAAAAATGCTTGAAATCACCCTAAAAGCGCTATGGATGAGTATTTTTAAAATGGGAGAAATGAAGGGTTTATCACACTTAAAAGATTCTGGAAATCCAGTCGTTTGCTGCAACGGCCAGAGGCAGACCCGCGCCCGTGCTCCCATACAAAACCTCAACCCTTCATTGCAACAGATCGCCATCCGCTGAAGAGGTCCCATTTCGCTGGGGTGTATTGAGGCTCGCCCCATCGGATACACCAGAAACTAGAAGTTTTCATCCTTAAACAATTTCAACCCAAAATCTGACAATCACCTGATACCTCTCCGACACAAACCAGATATGTACACATTCAACTATTGGTCAACACATTCACTCTTTAAGGTTCTAATTTCTCAACTTCTACTAGAATCATCTGATAACTTCGGGAATCAAGTCAACGGGGCTAAAATAGTCAAAATGCATATAACGACTGAACAAGTCGTTACATCAGATACTAATAAAACAATCGAGTCCTCGAGCAACGAAGAGAGAATAGGGAGAAAAGTACCTGAGTCAGCAAATAACTAGGGATATCTAGCACACATATCAGACATGGTCTCCCATGTAGACTCCTCAATGGGATGATGCTTCTATTGTACCTTCATGAAAGTTATATTTTTAGACCTCAACCTCCTAAACTGCCTATAAATAATCGTTATAGGCTCCTCCTCATAAGACAGTTTCTTATCAAGCAACAATGAATCCCAAAGAATGATATAAGAGCCATCTGAATAGTACTTCTTCAACATAGAAATGTGGAAAACTGGATGGACACCCGACAAACATGGTTGCAAGGCAAACTCATAAGAAACAACACCAATACCATGGAGAATCTCAAATAGACCAATGTATCTCGGGCTTAACTTTCCCCTCTTCCCAAATCTCATCACATTCTTCATGGGTGATATCTTCAGAAGAAGCTACTCACCCTCCATAAACTCTAAGTCTCAGACCTTCCGATCTGCATACATCTTCTGTCGACTCTGAGCTGTCAAAAGCTTTTCCTGAATAAGATTCACCTTGTCTAAGAACTCTCTTAACACATTTGTGCCCCACGGTCAGACCTCAAAATCATCAAACTATCATATTAGAGAACGACACCTCCTACCATATAAGCCTTCAAATGGAGCCATATCAATACTGCAATGGTAGCTATTATTGTACGCGAATTCAGCCAAGGGTAAGAATTGGTCCTAATGACCACAAAAATCAATAACATATGCTCTCAATATGTCCTCGAGCACCTGAATATTCCGTTCAGACTATCCATCAATCTGGCGATGAAAAAAGGTACTAAGAACCAACTGAGTACCCAACTCTGCCTCCAATATCTGCCAGAAATGGAAAGTAAACTGAGGACCTCGATTGGAAATAATAGAAATAGGAACCCCATGCAATCGCACATCTCACGAATAAAAATCTCGACTAACTTCTCCTGATTATAAGTAACCTGAACCGGAATGAAGTGCGCAGACTTGGTCAGCCTATGCACAATAACCCAAATTGAATCAAACTTGCCCAAGGTCTTTGAAAGACCTACAACAAAATCCATGGCAATCCTCTCCCACTTATACTTGGGAATGGGCATCCGCTGTAGCACACTGCCAGGTGTCTGATCCTCATATTTAACATGCTGACAATTCATACACTAGGCAACAAAATCTGCAATATCCCTCTTCATCCGACCTCACCAGTAGTGCTGTTTCAAAACACAATTCATCTTAGTATCACCTATGTAACATCCCGTACGTTCAGGCCATAGTTTGAATCGCTAGACGTACGTAAATAGACCCAAGCCTTGGAGGATTTATGTCATATTCATGTACGGAAATCAAGAGCTTAGTGTATAAAAGGATGAAGTCCCAAAATAATTTTGGACTTAACGAGTGGGGCGACGGTGATTGAAAATTATATTTTTGTGTGTGGCAAAAGAAGTTATGGACTAGTGTAATATCACACGATTGTGATAATGAGTATAAGAAGTGTGTTGGAAATGATTATCATTTAAGTAAATTGAGATCAAGAAATTAATTAAGATTATGGGATAAATATTATGTGGATCCAAATCAATGGGAGTATCTTCACTTTTAAGCAAAAACAAAGGAAGAAATTGTTGAGGTGTATGTTGGACGACTTGTATGAGACGTGGACAAAGTTAGTCCCTATGTTTATCCCATTACATTACCATTAAGTGGGCTCATATGATAAGATTTTGTCCCACTAAAAAGGCAACAAAAGTTTCCAAACTTTCCACTAATAAAATGAGACAAATGGGATTAATACTCCCAAATGATGAATCACTTTGTTGGTTACGTGTGACTTCATAAAGGTGACACTTTAGAAAATTAATGTTGCTATTAAACATGGGCATCATCCAACGTTTTAGCACATATGGAGACTATACATATATATTCCTTTTTTAGTTCTAGAATATAGCAACCGACAATTCCATGTTTAGATGTTAATTTACATTATCCATTCTTATCTTAGCAGCATATGAAGATTCCTAAAATTTGCAACAAGTTTCAAACATTTGCCAAACATTTTCAATCCAACAACAATAAGATTCTTGCACAGAGGATTTTATTTTCCAAGTTTAATATCAGATCCTCAAAACTAGGATCACTCTAGTGATTAGGGTGGCCAAATATCATATCTCTTGTGTCAAATTGTTAAACTCAGAGTCGAGATTGGCATATTTAGAGTCGTTTGGAACATGCAGGACTATCGTTAGCTCGAATTTGAGGTATATTAAGGCAAATTATTTCTTCTTTTGGCATGTTCTAAGTACGAAACGTGAACGTAATATTGTCCCACAAATGATTCTACTCTTAGTAGTTAAGAATGTTCATGTTATTCATTCCTATTGTCAAAACATGTCTAATTATGTTCTTAAATCCTTATTGAGGTATATGGAAAAGATGTTAGTATTCATAATGTTAATCAGAGGTGAAGTGACATTACATCACTCCGACAAACTTATAGTGTCTTATTATCATATCATTCATGCATTATATTCATGTACATACCTTGACCTCCAACTATAGTATATGTATGCATTATATATGTATGGAGTATGGGAAAGGGGAAGGCATTTTATACGCACACCACCTGCAGCTGGTACAAATATACACAATGATGATTATGCCCACGGAGGCCGATATGATATGATGGGATGCCCACATAGGCTTGATGGCGTTATATACGCATATATATATGTATGACAACATTGTGCATGGCATTTAGGCATATTATGGCCCTCAGAGGCACTCCGGACAGACATGATACTTATGCATATTATGGCCCTCAGAGGCATTCTGCACAAACATGATACTTATGCATATTATGGCCCTCAGAGGCATTCTCTACTGGTTGGTTGTTTCTTGTCTCATGTTACTTTCAGGTCTCTATTATGCTATTCTTCATGTTGGACATACTCGGTACATCAGTCGTACTGACGTCTCTTTTGTTGGGGGACACTGCGTTTCATGCCGGCAGGCTTAGTTAAATAGGGTGACAGTTCGCACTAGTAGGTTGCTGGTTCAACTGATATTGGAGCACTCTATTTGTTCCAAAGTTGTTGTCTAGTCGTGGTATGATACTTTTTTTATATGAATAGGGGTATGGCAGGGCTCATTCCCGACCTTATGATATTAGATAGTCTTTAGAGGCTTGTAGACAGATGTCCTGTGTATAGTAGTCATGTATGGCCTTGTCAGCCTTGGTATGTACATGTATATAGGTTGGGTCCTTCTGTTTACAGGATTTTACATAGCTCTTTTTCAGTTTACTATTTCCATATATTAGCAGGGTATCTCGTGGTGACCCTCGTGCACCATGAGAAATTATAGTTATGATAAATATATAATTAGTGGTATTCGGCAGGTAAGATCTGGGTACTCGTCATGACCCTCCGATTTGGGTAGTGACAAACTTGGTATCAGAGCAGGTCTATCCTAGGGAGTCTACAAGCGTGTCTAGTAGAGTTTTATTTATAGGTGTGTTGTGCACCACACTTATACACAGGAGGCTACAGGGCATTTAGAATGATGGTTACCTTCCTTCTTGATCTAGAATCATGCTATAGAGTTGAGTTGTAAGAATTGTCTTTGTAAATATTATCGTGTTTATGATTACAACATGCCTTTTTCAAATAGGGCTATGATTAGTAGGGGGATTGAAGTTGGATTGAGTGTAAATGTGAGTAGTATACTCTCTATTAAGACAGATCCGTCAGAGGATATGAGTAAGTTTCTTTCCAAGGTATCGATGAATTTAGTAGTACTAGAGGAGTTGAGGGAAGCTCCGGTATCATCAGTCCTACCACCGGCTCTGTCTGACAAGGATGTAAGGAGAGCGGGGTAGGTATTGAATCAATTGGTTGCCTATCAGAAATGACTTCATCCTAGAGTATCTGATATAGATAGGCCCTTGAGGGGTCAGGGAGCTCATAACATTGAGTTTATTAGTCAAGGATCGCCGATATTGGTCAAAGTTGTAAAGGTCTAATGAGACCGCCCCTATCATCTTGTAGTCACTGTGGTCTAACACATGTCGGATTATGTCGCAAAGGTACAAGGGGTTGGTTTAGTATGACAGCCATGGCCACAATGTTTTGAAGTGTCCCAAGTTAATGCGCAAAGGTAAGGATAAGATGATTATGAGTTGTACAGATGAAATACAGAAGAAATAATTAGAAGGTTTAGTAGGTTATGAAAATCTACACATTTTACAGTGACTCATGCTGATTAGAATGAGGGAATATGTTATATACGTGCGACCTAAATTGTAATGTCTTACCGAGAATAAATTGGGAATTGTCCCATCATTTAATTAACGAGAATGGATTGCCACAATCGAATCATCTAAAGAGTGACCATCAGTAAATTTAAGAAGATCACGAAAAGTGACATACCCAGAATGGTGAGCCCTAGTCATATATATAAGAATCGAGTTATCCACGGTAATGGAAGGGGACATAAGCCTCTCATTTGTGAGAAAGGGGTTATACCACGTATCATTGAGAATTACATATATAAATATTAGTAAGCTAAGGCATGATATTGGTATTGGACTGGTATGGTCTTTGGCTTCATTGTGCAGCATGTTATAATTCTAAATAACCTCTAAATAACATTAGCTTGTTAGGTCAATTAATGATGGAAACTATGGAACAATTAAAGAATGGTTGTAAGAAATATGAAAACAGTTAATAAGTATGAACGGAATAGTATGATCAAGTATCAAGGCAGAGATATTTTTCATTTAGTGACGAGTAAAAGAAAGGATTATGACAAGAAAGATAAATGTGAATGAGATTATAGTTATGCAGGTTTCACAAAGGTATGATTACTCCAGAATAGCGTAAGGGCCAATGGTAGATGAGGGACATTACGAACTCTTCGGCCAAAGGTGACGAACCTCTGATGTTCAGGAAGATAGTATGAGAAATACTTTGAGATAAGAGACCCACAAGGCAACTTGAAATGGAAATGTAAAGGTAAGGCGAATGAGCACTCAATCAATGGGAGATCTAATAATAATAAGACAAGAAAGCTTGACAAGTCATTTGGATCATGTAACACTGTGAATTGGATCTAACCATACGAAGCATCAGTTCCATAACATATGCAGTAATATCTATCAGAAAAGATGTAAATGGAAGTAACATTTAGTAAATCTCGAGATTAGCACCTAAACAGGTGAAAAAGGGCCAATGACGCCTATGGACACAAGGTAGTCATTAAATATATATGTCAAGAGATAATGACATTATAATGAAGATAAAATGTTAGGTAAATACAGATTTCTATGAGCATTTTTTTAACTGACCAAAGGTTCTACGAGATAGATAAAGTAACAGGTTTACAGCTTAACCAGATCAAGAAAATCTTTTCCCAAAGCGCCATTGACAGAAAGTCTTAGCAATAAGGCGAGTGAAGGAATTCGAATCTAAGTAAAATCACCAGATTTGGATATAGTAGGCCAACGTCATGTAATGCAAATTCTTCAGAATCGTTCACGTATAGAATAAGGGAAAAAGTTAACAAATCATCCTTTAAGGGATAGTAAAGCCAAGGATTGGAATCAGGAGCAATGTTGGAGATTATGCATGTATGGCAGAATATTTTAGAATTAAGAAGAGTATGACAAGTAAAAAAAAGAGTGAATAAGTATCAAAAGAAGTAAGGAAATGAAGTTGTTTATAATTACGAGTAGTTAGAAAGTACGAAAAAAAAGGAGAAGAGATTCCTTTCAAACCATGAGTGAGAGTTAACTGCGATGATACACGCACTTTAGATTCGATGTCATTGTCCCGAAAGTGTTCATGACTGAGATACTAAAAATAAAAGTATTCAGCACACCAGTTAGTAAACAAAGCTAAGTTGATAATAGAATCATTCACCCACAAGCGACTTGACTAATGTGAGAACTAAGGAGAGAAGTTGACCTGAGGGAATGCATCAGGTAGCTAAGTGGGAGTCCAATTGGAGGATTCAGGTAGTGATAGCCCTATGACTCAGAATACAGCAGGGTCATCCCTCATACTGGTAGAAAAGAAACGTCATGACAAAGATCATATTTTTAGAGAAAATCGAGAAAGATATTTAACAAAAGAGAACCGCAACTTTCGAGTATAATGGGAGAGAGACCCTCAAGTGGAAGGTCTATTTGTGTATTCCCAATGTAGCAGGATTCCGAGACAAGATTATGATGGAGGTCTATTGCTCACGATATTCCATTCACTCTGGATCTACTAAGATGTATCATGATCTCAAAGGTATGTATTGGTGGAACGACATGAAGAGGAACATTACGGAGTTGCTAGTTTAGTGTCTTAGTTGTCAGTAAGTAAAAGTAGAGCACCAAAAGCCCGACGGCGTAACTCAGAACATTGAGGTCCCGATGTGGAAATCAGAAATGATTAGTATGGATTTCATTATGGATTTACCTCGCCCTTATCGTAAGTTTGATTCTATTCGGGTGATTGTTGATAGACTGACAGAATCAGCTCAATTTCTGGCGGTTAAAACTTCCTACACAGCCGAGGACTACGCAAAGTTGTACGTTAAGGAGATTATTCTCCTTCATGGTATGCCTATTTCTATTATACATGACCGAGGTGTGCAGTTCACGGTTAATTTTGGAGATCATTTCAATTAAGGGTTTGGACACTCAAGTTAATCTTAGCACAACTTTCCACCCTCAAACAGATGGGCATGTCGAGTGTACGATTCAAACGCTCGAAGACATGCTACGAGCTCATGTATTGGACTTCAAGGGAAGTTGGGATGATCAGCTATCCCTTATTGAATTTGCATACAATAATATTTACCATGCTAGTATCAAAATGTCTCCATATGAAGCTTTGTATGGACGGAAATGTAAATCTCCTATCGGATGGTTCGAAGTAGGCGAATCAAAATTATTTGGGCCTGACCTAGTGCACCAAGCCATATAAAATGTGAAGCTTATCCCAAGAATGGTTGTTAACCGCTCAGAGTTGTCAGAAGTCATATTCGGATGTGTAGCGGCGGGACTTAGAGTTCCAAATGTATGATTGGGTCTCCTTGAGGATTTCTCCTAGGAAGGGTGTAATGAGATTTGGAAAAAATGGACAGCTCAATCCAAGGTACATTGGGCCATATCGCATAATTCAACGGATCGGTCAAATGGCTTATGAATTGTACTTGCCTTTTGAAGTTAGAGTTTGTTCATCCGATTTTCCATGCTTATATATTAAAAGCGTGTGTTGGGGATCCTTCCCAAATTGTTCCAATTGACGATGTGAGGGTTATGAAAAGGTTCCTATTACTATTTTAGATCGACAAGTCCGCAAGTTCAGGACTAAAGAAGTAGCCTCCATGAAAATTTTTATGGCGGAAAAGAATGTAGAAGAAATGACATGGGAGGCGGAAGAGGAGATGAAACACAAATATCCCTACCTATTTCAGACCAACGCCGAGGTTCCGAGAGAAGCATAAGGTGAGTTCTATTTCAGACTATTACCATTAATGCTTGATGACCATGTGAGGTCCGACATAAGGATAAATGTTATATTATATGGCACGAGAAGTGGTGGATGTGTTTTCTGACTACGTGACGGAAAATAGATATATCACCCCAACATTCGAGGACGAATGTTTCTAAGGGGGAAGAATGTAACATCCCGTACTTTCGAGCCATGGTTTGAATTGCTAGACGTATGTAAATAGACCCGAGCCATGGAGGATTTATGTCATATTCACGTACGCAAATCAAGAGCTTAGTGTATAAAAGGATGAAGTCCTAAAATAATTTTGGATTTAACGAGTGGGGCGGCGGTGATTGAAAATTGTATTTTTGTGTGTGGCAAAAGAAGTTATGGACTAGTGTAATATCACACGATGGTGATAATGAGTATATGAAGTGTGTTAAAAATGATTATCATTTAAGTGAATTGAGATCAAGAAATTAATTAAGATTATGGAATAAATATTAAGTGGATCCAAATCAATGGGAGTATCTTCACTTTTAAGCAAAAAACAAAGGAAGAAATTGTTGAGGTGTATGTTGGACCACATGTATGAGACGTGGACAAAGTTAGTCCCTATGTTTATCCCATTACATTACCATTAAGTTGGCTCATATGATTAGATTTTGTCCCACTAAAAAGGCAACAAAAGTTTCCAAACTTTCCACTAATAAAATGAGACAAATGGGATTAATACTCCCAAATGATGAATCACTTTGTTGGTTACGTGTGACTTCATAAAGGTGACACTTTAGAAAATTAATGTTGCTATTAAACATGGGCATCATCCCACGTTTTAGCACATATGGAGACTATACATATATATTCCTTTTTTAGTTCTAGAATATAGCAACCGACAATTCCATGTTTAGATGTTAATTTACATTATCCATTCTTATCTTAGCAGCATATGAAGATTCCTAAAATTTGCAACAAGTTTCAAACATTTGCCAAACATTTTCAATGCAACAACAATCAGATTCTTTCACAGAGGATTTTATTTTCCAAGTTTAATTTCGGATCCTCAAAACTAGGATCATTCTAGTGATTAGGGTGGCCAAATATCATATCTCTTGTGTCAAATTGTTAAACTCAGAGTCGAGATTGGCATATTTAGAGTCATTTGGAACATGCAGGACTATCATTAGCTCGGATTTGAGGTATGTTAAGGCAAATTATTTCTTCTTTTGGCATGTTCTAAGTACGAAACGTGAACGTAATATTGTCCCACAAATGATTCTACTCTTAGTAGTTAAGAATGTTCATGTTATTCATTCCTATTGTCAAAGCATTTCTAAATATGTTCTTAAATCCTTATTGAGGTATATGGAAAAGATGTTAGTATTCATAATGTTAATCAGAGGTGAAGTGACATTACATCACTCTGACAAACTTATAGTGTCTTATTATCATATCATTCATGCATTATATTCATGTACATACCTTGACCCTAAATGAGTTATATACTCTACTATATGTATGCATTATATATGTATGGGGTATGGGAAAAGGGAAGGCGTTATATACGCATACCACCTGCAGCTGGTACAGATATGCACGATGATGATTATGCCCACAGAGGCATTATATGAAAGCGTTGTGTATGACATTTAGGCATATTATGGCCCTTAGAGGTACTCCGTACAGACATGATACTTATGCATATTATGGCTCTTAGAGGCATTCTGCACAGACATGATACTTATGCATATTATGGCCCTCAGAGGCATTCTCTACTGGTTGGTTGTTTCTTGTCTCATGTTACTTTCAGGTCTCTATTATGCTATTCTTCATGCCTGACATACTCGGTACATCAGTCGTGCTGACGTCCTTTTTATCGGGGGATGCTGTGTTTCATGCCCGCAGGCTTAGGTAAAGAGGGTGATGGTTCGCACTAGTAGGTTGCTGGTTCAACTGATATTGGAGCACTCTATTTATTCCAGAGTTGCAGTCTAGTCGTGGTATGATACTTTTTTTATATGCATAGGGGTATTGCGGGGCTCTGTCCTGACCTTATGATTTTACGTACTCTATAGCGGCTTGTAGACAGATGTCTTATGTATAGTAGTCATGTATGGCTTTATCACCCTTGGTATGTATATGTATATAGGTTGGGTCCTTCTGTTTACAGAATTTTACATAGCTCTTTTCCAGAGTACTATTTCTATATATCAACAGGATAGCTCGTGGTGGCCCTCATGGACCATAAGAAATTATAGTTATATGCTAAATATATGATTAGAGGTACTCGGTAGGTAAGGTCTGGGTGCCCGTCATGACCCTCCGATTTGGGTCGTGACAACCTAGGTGAATGGAATATCGGGAACTATGAGTCTTCTCTATTATCAAACGAATCAAATCACCAACACGAGGAATGTACACATATACCTTGATCCTAAGAATCCCCTCACTATAAAGCACGACCTACTTGGCCTCACCACACAACACATTATCACGAATTTTGCACAACTGTGCATTCTCAAACTGCTGGGCCCTAATCTACTCCAAGAGAGATGACCTCACCTCAACACATGCTAAAAATCTGCCCAGATGTGAAAGATCTAATGGAACAAAACTAATAGCCATAGTCTGAACCTCCATGTCTAAGGGATGCTCAGAAACACCAATCGAGCCAAACTACCCATACTCACTGCCTTGCGGCTCAAGGCATCAACTACCATATTAGCCTTACCCGGGTGGTAAAGTATAGTGATGTCACAATCCTTCAGAAACTCCATCCATCTATGCTGCCTAGAATTGAGATACCTCTGACTGAGTACATGTTATGGGTTGCGATGATCGGTAAACACCTTAAAATGGACCCCATAAAGGTAATTCCTCCAACTCTTCAAAGAAAAAATCATCGCTAACAACTCCAAATCATGTGTAGGGTATTTCTTCTCATAAATCTTGAACTGTCTAGAAGCATAGGCAATGAACTTGTTCTCCTGCATCAACACAATGCCCAAATCAACACGGGACTCATCACAATAGACAGAGTAATCCTTACCCTTCATGCGTAATGCTAAGATCGGAGCCGTAGTCAACAGAGTCTTGAGATTTTGAAAGGTATGTTCACAAACATCGAACCCTTGAAAAGGAACCCCTTTCTAAGTCAATCTAGTCATGTGAGACGCAATAGAAGAAAATATTTTCATGAACCGACAATAGTACCTAGCCAACCCCATAAAACTAAGAATCTCAGTCACAGTCCTGGGCCTTAGTCAATCTCTAATCGCCTCAATCTTCTTGGGATCAACCATAATCCCCTCATTCGACACCAAGTGGCCCAAGAATACCACAAAATCAAGCCAAAACTAACAGTTTGAAAACTTGGCATAAATCTCTTTCTTTCTCAACAATCCAAGGACAATCCTCAAGTTCTACTCATGCTCATCCTTACTTTTCAAATACACCAAGATATCATCCATAAAGACAATGATGAAGGAATCCAAATATGGCTTAAAAATGCCATTCATCAAGTCTGTAAAAGTTTTTGGAGAATTTGTAAGCCTAAAAGGAACTCATAATGGCCATAACGAGTCCTAAAGGCCCTCTTTGGAATATCATCGGCCCGAATCTTTAGTTGGTGATAGCCTGACCTCAAACCAATCTTCAAAAATATCGAAATACCCTGAAGCTGGTCGAACAAGTCATCAATACAAGGACTCGGGTACTTATTACGAATAGTGACCTTATTCAACTGACGGTAATATATGCACATCCTCATCGTACCATCTTTCTTCTTCACAAATAATACGGGAGCACTGCAAGGGGAGACACTTCATCTAATGAACCCCTTACTCAAAAGGTCCTGCCACTACTCTTTCAACTCCCTCAACTCTGCAGGTTCCATCCTATAAGGTGAAACAGAAATAGGGCGCATGCCCGTCTCTATATTGATGCAGAAATCGATATCACGATCGGGTGGCATATCCTAAAAATCGGCAAGAAACACCTCTGCAAACTAAAAAACAACAGGAACAGACCCAAGGGATGGGAATCAACACTGGTATCATGAACATAGGCCAAGTAGGCCAAACATCCCTTGTCAACAAGTTTCTTTGCGTGAAGATACGAAATAGTTTTTTTCGGCTTGCATGGTATGGAGACAACTAAGTCATGGACAATATAATGTCAAAATCTAATATATCTATGATCATCAAGTCTACCCACATGTCATACCCAATGAAATTAACTAAGCAAGACTAATAGACTCGATCAACCAATACAGAATTCCTAACTAGAGTAGACATATAAATAGGCAAGTCAATACGGTCATAAGTCAATCTAAAAAAACTGAATGATAAGCAGATACATATAAGTAAGTAGACCCTGGATCAAACCAGACCTTAGTCGACTGATGACGAACAGAAATATTACCTGAGATCACAACATCAAAAGCCTTTTCTTCCGACCTACCTGGAAATGCATAACACTATGCACCACCACGACCGCTCTGACCAAATTGTGCTCCTACCCTAGAAACCTGGGACCCACCTCTATCAGACTGAAGTCCACCCCAAGAAGACTGAGAAGCACTGCGGCCTGACTGAGCACCACCCCTCGCCGAAGAACTACCCCGACTACTAGAAGATGCCGGAGTACTAGGGGTGTGGAACCTAGAATCCTATCGAGTCCCACTCTGTCTAGATTGGGGACAATCTCTCTTGAAGTGACCTAACTCGACACAACTATAAATAACTCTAGGCACTTGAGGCTGATATACGGAGGCTGAGGAACCAGATGGACTACCTCGGTCGGCTGGCTGAGAGAAAGAACCTCCTTACGACTGTCCAGTCCCATAACTACTCTATCTAGAAGGACCACCAGAAGATGCCTGCAATGCGGACTTAACAGGATGACTGGGGGCTGCATAATGTGTCTTGGAAGACTAGACCCCACCATTATGACTAGAAGAACCACTAAATCCACCATGCTAATGGGGCCTCTTCTCACTAGACTCTCCAAAATATCGAACCATGGTAGCCTCAACACTCAAAGCATGATCCACTACTGGCTGGAAGGAATACCCTAGAGCCAGAAGCTGAAGACATGGAACATAGAGTGAAAGCACAAGTCCATTAACAAATCTATGAACCCTCTCTGTCTCTGTCGGAATCAAGTGCGTCGCATACCGAGCCAAAAATAAGAATCTGGCCTCATGCCACCGACATACCTCTTTGCCACAAATAAGTGAACTCATCCCTACATTGATCTTTTAAAGTATGCGACACATACATTTCTAGGAAGACCTAGTGAAACTGTACCGAAGTGAGTGGGGGTGAATCAGTTGGACTGTCCTCAATATAATACCCCCACCACATCTTCTCATCATTACGGAACTGAAAGGACACATAGTCCACCCCATGGGACTCAACAATCCCCATCTTGTACAACCTCTCATGCATGTCAATAATGAACTCATACGCATCCTCACTACGAGTACCGTAAAACCTGGGCAGCTCCATCTTCAGGAACCTGCCTATGAGGTCCTACTCTATAAGCGTACAAGCCTGAGCGACTACTTGCCTGGGAATACCATTAGGGGTTGATAGACCATCAATATGCAGGGCCATGGTAGAAGCAGTTGGATCGCCTGTGTTTGTCCCCACTCGGAAGTATACAACTTTTCCCTGGTATGAGAACCACCTTGAGTGACACTGCATGTATCCTACTTGGCATCAAGGTGCAAGAGTATACCGACCAGGGTATCCTTAAGTGTTGGGTCGAACATAACCTCAGGGTGAGTCTAGGCTGGTCTCAAACCTCCCCCATCTATCTGCTCTACCTCGGGCTCACACTCTAGAGCAATTGAGCGTGCCTGTCTCTATCCAGCCGTAAGATCCCCGCCCCTAGATAGTGTCGTACCATGACCTCTAGCTCGACCATGAACTCTAGCATGTCCTCATCCTCTAGTGCCAGCCCTAATAATGGGCTCAGGCACGCCGTCCCTCGCAAGATCAACTCGTGTCCTCACCATCTGTATGAGAATATAAATGAATCAGATACCAATTCAAATTTTCCATAATACCAAATTGAATAAAGTAGAATGAATGAATGAAGAAATTTGAAGTTTCCTAAATGTCCTATAGCCTCTCGCAAATAAGTATGTAGCTCTTCGTACCCATCCAGAAGACTCTATATGCTCTTGTACTTATAGACCGAGTAACCTGGCTCTGATACCAATATGTAACGACCGAAAATCACTAAGTCATGCGGGAACCTACTCCCATAGTAGGCGAACCCTTCCTTTATTTACCAATTCAGCAGAATAAAGTAAATAAGCAAAAATAATTTACCAATTTATATCATAAATATCAAGTGTGGAAGTATGAATACTAATACATCCCAAGGATAATGGTCTGAAATAGTACAAGAGCTACTACCAACAAATCTACAAGTCTGAATAATACATAGTCTCAAAAGTAGGAATATTGTCTGGGAATCAGGATAAGACAAGTAATAGAGAAGGAGTCTCCGGGCATTGGATCCATCCAGCAGTGCTCACCCTAGAAGACTCAGCAGGTAGCCTCCGGATCAGTCTTGAGGAGTCGAATTGGAACATGTCACATACTCTGTATTCAAAAAAGAATGCATCAAGGTAACATCATTAGAAACACTATGTACCAGTAGATATCATAGGCCGATAATAGATAGCTAATATATATATAGGAAAGAAACTGAAATATAGACATGCTTGTAATCAAGGACAAGTATTATCACAGTCCAAGAATAATCAACCAAGTATAGAGAACCAAGCCAAAAACAAAGTATATGAATGTAATATTGAGTAAATATGCAATGCAATGGCCATATGCAGTCTCCGTACACACATACTCCGGGCGGAATATCACTATGTCCCAACAGTCATGACCCATTGGGGACCCACAAAGTCCATGTACCAGTCACTCTGTATCACACAACCTAGAGATGACTCTTCTATTGAACACCCCGCTAGCCACTCCGTATCACAAAACATAGAGATAACTCTTCCACTGAATACCCTGCTATCCACTCCGTATCACACAACATAGAGATGAATACGTAATTAATATGTCATAAAATTCATTGTTGTTTCCTTTCCAATTATCACCATCACGCCAATAAAAGATAATATTAATATATCATAGAAATGAGGATGAATGCAATGCAATGAAAATATCAAGTGTATCATATAAATCCCCAACTGTGCCACATACGGACACATATCACAATATCAGTATCTAGTCAAGTTCTTTCCTCTATCCATGATAATATCAAGATAAGTGAGAGACAACTATATCACAAGTATGGTATGGCTACTACGTACAATTTCAGTAATCACAAAGAGGCAACGAGTCACATTCAGTCAACAATAACCACCCCAAATAAATCTATCCCAACTCCATTCCCGAAGGCCTACATGCTTTCTCCAACAAAATGTAACTATACATACACTTTGCTAACCGAAGTCTAAACAGAAGGTAAGTGGTAACCTACCTGGAATGCCAAGTGGGTGTAGTAATGATCACTCTTGAGCCTTTCCCTTTCGAGGATCATGGTAGTATTCGAAGTGTAGATATTATCAAAATCTAATTTAGAGACTGAAACCACCAACACCCAAATACTAGATTATTCTTTTGAATCCAAACCGAATAGGGGAGAAAGGGCAAACAAGACCATAAGGATAAAACAATCATTTTAAAAGTGAAATATGAAATTTAAAATACTAGGAGTCCAATGCTACTAACCAATTGCTAAATTAGCTCAAGACTAGGCTAATTTCATCTATTAATACAAAAAAAAACCCATTTGGGTATGAACCCTAATTTTCCAACCTTCAAATGCATCACATAGATAAAAGATTTAAGCTTAATGATTTCTAATTAGTCGAATACATGCTTAGACTAACAAAATCCATCAATTAATCTCACTTTTAAGCTTAACAATTAAATAAACCCTAACTAAGTAGAACTCATCTTCTTCACCAGTCTCTTGCTTATTCCCACCATTAAATCAACTTAAGAAAGTCAGTGAAAGGTAATACAATGCTAAGAAGGCTTACCACATGAAGATTCCACCAAAAAATACTTGATATTGCCCTAAGTGTGCTTTGGAGGAGTTCTCTTGAAATGGGGAAATGAAGAATTTTATCACACTTAAAAGATTCAGGAAATCTCATCATCTGTTGCAGCGGCCAGAGGCCTACTACAGCAGACCCGCGCTGGCGATAAACTGCCCACGCCTGTGGTCCCAAAAAAACCCCAACCCTTCTCTGTAGCAGATGGTGATTCACTGCAGCAATCCCATTCCACTAGGGTGCATTGAGGCTCACCCTAGCGAATACACCAAAAACCAGAAATTTTCATCCTTAAACAATTTCAACCCGAAATCTGACAATCACCCGAGACCTCCGCGACATAAACCAGATATGCAAACATATGTAAAAACACGCTACGGGCTCACTTCATACTCATAATTTCCATTAGAGGTCTAATACTTTAGGTCAACCCCCAACGGGCTAAACTAACTTTCCAATAATAGACGAAAACACTCCAAAGGGCCTCGAAGACCGAATAACTATCCCACCAAGTCATAACTGACCCTCTAGAGCTCACAGAATTGACGGAATTCCAAAAAAGGTCCATCTACATAAAAGACAATTTTGGTCATCACATTCACTCTTTAAGGTTCTAATTTATCAAGTTCTACTAGAATCATCTGATAACATCGAGAATCGAGTCAACGGGGGTAAAATAGTCAAAATGCATATAACGACTGAACATGTCGTTACATCAGATACTAATTAAACAATTGCTCATCCTCGAGCGATAAAGAGAGAATAGGGGAGTAAAGTACCCGAGTCAACAAATAACAAGGGATATCAGGCACACATATCAGACTCGATTTCCCATGTTGCCTCCTCAATGGGACAACGCTTTCATTGCACCTTCATGAAAGGTATCTCCTTAGATCTTAACCTCCTAACTTGCCTATATAAAATCGTTATAGGCTCCTCCTCATAAGACAAATTCTCATCAAGTAACATTGAATCCCAAAGAATGATATAAGACCCACCTGAATAGTACTTCTTCAACATAGAAATGTGGAAACCGGATGGACACCTGACAAGCATGGTGGCAAGGCCAACTCATAAGCAATAACACCAATACGACGGTCTCAAATGGACCAATGTATCTCGAGCTCAACTTTCCCTTCTTCCCCCTCATAAGCAATAACACCAATACGACGGTCTCAAATGGACCAATGTATCTCGAGCTCAACTTTCCCTTCTTCCCAAATCGCATCACCTCCTTCATGGGTGATATCTGCAGAAGAACCTACTCACCCTCTCTAAACTCTAAGTCTTAGACCTTTTGGTCTACATACATCTTCTGTCGACTCTGAGCTGCCATAAGCTTTTCCTGAATAAGTGATGCAATTAATGAGGGGCATTGGTGGGTAAGTGGGTCGGGTATTGGTTATATTCAGGTTGACTTGAAATTGGATGCCAAAGTAGGGGGTCTGGGGTTCTCGTCTTAGCCGAGTAGTGTGGTGTTTGATGGTTGTTTTGGGTAGTTGTGTTTGGAATCAAGATTAGGCGTTTTGTGGAGTTGTCATGAGTGTGTTGAGGGTCAGAGTTTAGGACTTGGTGGTGGTAAGGCCACATAAATGAACTGAAACAGTGAGGTCTCGACACTATTGGTTTTGGTGGACTATTTGTTGTTGTTGGGCTTGGATGGTTGGATATGTATGGTCTGGGGTAGTGACCTTTATAGTGGATGTTCGGGAGGTGTTTTGGGACGTGGTGGTGAAAGGATTGAAGTGGTTTGGATGAGAGATAAACACGGAATGTGAGGTGCAAGTTCGAGTACACACCAAGTGTAGGAGGTTTGATTTGGTTAAGTATTTGGTTCAGTTGTTAAGGATACTAAATAGTGATAAATCTCAAGTTATTTATATGAGAATCAGAAAAGGAATAACAACACGAGAAATAGATACAATCGTACATTTTAGAGATAATATGTAGATACAACAAATGCACAAGCAAGAGGATTTTGAAATAAAGAAGATCTATTCATTCACAATAAATTATAGACAACGGTGCAACAATCTAGGGAAATTGAGGACAGGGAATGGACAGGCTATGATATGAACATTACAAAGTGCTAAACACATAAGCATATGCACACAAATAGGAGGGATTCGTACCATGCAAAGAGGTATACATCATTTTCTTAAATGAAGAGCACAGATATGGCAAAGGAACGGAAGGGGATTCAAGAGTCATGACTTACCAAGTGGTTTTAAGCTGGAAAAACACATTGTAGAGGTTATATCCTTCCACATCAAGAGGAACCAACTGAGTGTCATCGATGAACAACTGAGTTTGAGCATAGATTCGGTTCAAGGAAGACCTAGAGACTTCGATTTACAACAACACCATGGAGGTTTTCACTCTTCAAATTCAAGAGGAATACATCATAAGAGGAAGATGTGAAGCAAACATTAGTGAAAACCAACATCGAAGCAGCTCCATTGCCAACAAAGAAGAGAGAAATGGGTGAAATGAAATATGTTTCCCTTACATTTATGTTACTTTACAATTTGTTCTATTTTTTGATCGGTCCAATTTAGGCCTAGACCACTTTATTTTGCTTTTTGTTGTTGGACTCCTTAGATTTCAATTTTGATTAAATAAAAAATCCAATTAGGCATTATTTAAACAAAATAAAAGAATTTATATTAACGGATGTCAACTAACAGAATGATTCCAAAACCTTCCTCAATGGTGATGGTGTAAAATATCCCTAAAGAACTAAGCCTAACCATCCTGTCTTGTTTTAAATCAAATTTTTTTATTTGGGAACCTTTTATAAGACTAGGCATGACACTTTCTGAGAGCCATAGCTGTTAAAAAGCACCAAAACTGTTGCAACTAGCACTACTTCAGCAGCATATAAGTTAAATAATTCCATAACTCCTGCAACTAGTGATATGTCAGCACTAGATGACGCAAGTATTCCTATGAACCAATAAGGACCGTGAATATCTATCAAGACCATTTTCAGAATTTTGTGTTAAAAAGGCATTGTCATATAATTGACTATTACTTACACATCTCAAAAATATGGTATAGCATAAAGGAGGAATACAACACTATTGAACATGACAAGGTCATGATGTCACATACAAATTTATCTATCTCCTTTTGAGGATATGTGTTATTGAATACATCCTACATATTGAATAAAATGACTTCTTAATCAATTTCTTCCACTTCTTATGAGATATGATCCGATCATAAATCAAACCAAAATAATATACAGCCTTAAGGTTATGTTGCATATGTTAAAGATTGTTTTAGCAAATTTGAAAAACTGAGTCCAAGAGGTAAGAAATATATCTTTATAAGATACTTAGGACACTTCAAAGAGTATGTGGTCATTGATGAACTGGAAGATGGAAGTATATGAAATAGAATCACGAGAAGTCACATTTATAGAAAATAATTATTCAAAAAAGGGTGAAATAAAGAAAGGAGACACTCTTTATGAAATGTTGAATTATGATGATCAGACAATATCTTTAAACATGTTTGATAATCAATAGATGAAGGTTCAATTAATTTCTGATATGAGTGAGAATTTTCAATCCCAAAATCCTTTTGATGAATTTGAATCCCAATTACATAAGAGTACCAGAAAAAGTAAACCGAAATTCTCTTATGGGATTGAAGATTATATTTTTTTCTTAGTATCTCCGAAAAAATTAGATGAGCCTAATTTTGTGACTGAGGCTTTAGCCAGCCTTGGAAGAGATAAATGGATGAAATAATGAAAGATGAGTTAGAGTCCATGAGAATGAAGAAATTCTGGAATCTGGTTGACCTTCCATATAGGAGTAGATCTATTGTGAACAAATGGTTTGTCAATGTTAAACAAAAAGCGGAAGGGTCAATAGAATATATAAGACATGATTGGTGAAAAAAGGTTACTAAAAATTCTAGAATAGATTATGATGAAAATATTTCACTAGTTATGAAGTTTACCTCATTTCTCTTACTTTTGGCTATTGTTGCACATTTGGATATGAAAGTACAAAAAATGAATGTAATGACAACTTTTCTCGACGGAAAACTAAATGAGGAAATTCACATGGAACAATATGTAGGTTTCACCGTTAAAGGCAAAAAAAAAGTCCGCAAATTGAAAAATCTATTTTATATATATCCTTAAGTAGTCTTCAAGACAGTGGTATTTGCGAATTCACAAGAAGGTGATCTCATATGATTTCACTATCATAAACGAAGACTATTCCAACTATGTAAAGAAGTACAACATAATATTTATAATTCTTTCTCTTTACATGGACGGCATTTTATTGACAGTAAATACTTTGGAGTATCTGAAAACCATCAAGCCATGAATTTGAAGATCATTTGACTTAAAGAATATAGGTGAATTAGACTATTTAGTTGGAGTTAAGATCCAAAGAAATTGCTCAAAAAGGTTTTTGAGTTTATCTTAAGACACGTATATGAAGAAAATTTTGGAGCGCTTCCTAATGAATAATTACAAATTCAAAGATACTCCTACAGGGAGAGGTGAAACATTAATCTTTGAAATATGTTCAATGACTGAAACAGGAAAGGGAGACATGTCTTGAGTTTCATATTCAAGTGTTGTCGGGAGCTTGATATATGCTATGATGTGTACTCATCCGATCATTTGTTATGTTGTAGGTCTAGTTAGCAAGTGTCAATACAATCTTAAAAGAGATCATTGGAAGGCCGTAAAGAGGATTTCTCGATAGTTAAATGAAATTGTAGATTATTCTCTATGCTATAATGGATTTGATTTACTCTTCAGAGGATAGACATATGTTGATTGGGATGGTGTCTAGAATGATAGAAAATCAACCTCCGACTATGCTTTCCTACTTATGAAGGTGCTATTTTATGGAAAAGTAAGAAAAAACCTACACAACTCTTCTCTGTAGATTGTGCATCTGCAATACAGAAAGATGTTTGGTTAAAATGATTCCTTAATCTAGCATTTAGATACAAATAATTCTCAAGATTCCACAATTTTATAATGTGACATCAAGCGACTATCATATTCATGAAGGATCCTAAGCATCACAACAAGATCAAACACATTGACATCAAGTATAACTTTGTGAGTGACATAGTAGTAATTGGTGAAATAAATTTAAAATATATATCTACGCAAAGTATGATATATGATCATTTTAGAAAGGCGATATCTAGAGACCTGTTTGAGAAACATGTTATGGCTCTAGGTTTGTGTTGGAATAATCATGTTTATGTATTTTTAATAATCTTGAATAATATAATATGATCATCAATATTTGTCTCTTAAGTTTATGTTCATATCTTGTATGTATGCATGTGATGATGTGCTATCTTAATAAAGTGTGTTGAACAAGTCATTGTTACGTTTCACCTTTACGCGGGGCATAAAAGATACTTCATAACTCGTGGACTCTTGGATTTATTTTATTTTTTATAGTATCCACCTAATTTATAAGGAAAACTAGAAAAACCAAGTAAATATGGGTCTTTCAACTTTAAAAATGAAAGAAAACTCCTAAAATAACCAAGGTTCGAGGTAAGGGTTCAAGTTATCCCAGAGAAGGTGGTAGCACCCCGATATTAAGGATCGGATGTATCTATGGAGGGTTAAGTGAGGGTAAGTTGGTATGAGTTTGGCAGGGAACGAGTTGATGCGAAAACATACTTGAGAGTAGGTTCTCGGTTGGTTGGTTTTCAACTAGGTAGTGGGTATTTGGTGGTTTTTTCGGGCGGATTCAGGGGGAGTTTGGTTTAGGCATTTAAGAAGGTTGTCCCAAGGGTGTTATGGGAGATTGTGGTTGCAGGACTTTGGTGTTTGAAGGGTGGTAAGGTCTCAGAAATGAACCAAAATAGTGAGGTCTCAATAAAGGTAGTTTTAGGAAACTGCTTGGTGTTGTCGGGTTTGGATGGAAAGATATGCTTGGCTTCGGGTGTTGGCCTTTATTGTGAGAGTTTAGGAGGTGTTTTGGGAGGTGATAGTGATCACTAAATGGCGGTTTGGGTTTGGATGGCCCATGAGTTGCAAGATGCAAGCTTGGGTGAAGAATGGATGACTTGGTGAAATGATGGTACGGTCGATATGGCTTGGATAATGACAAGGAGTTTTTAATGTCCGAGTCTACACAAAGATGAGGATGACCAATTTAAAAAGGACTAGACCGGTGTTGCTATGTACAATCCCGAATACTAACCAAGTAAGGTTGGCATGAAACCTTAAGATAGACCCTTTGGCTTAGCTTCAATTGGACCACACAGTTCCAACGTCTACTTGCACTGAGGAGTTCCTTAAGCTTGGTCTTAGTTAAGTCACAAATTCCTAAACAAACTTACACGAAAGGGAAACCTTAGATTGGGTTCACCTAGGTCACACAGTCCTAGCTTCAACTTACACTAAGGTGTTTGTCTCACATAAGAACCAAAGGTCCTCCCAGAGAACCAACTAAGAATAACAATCCTGGGTAGAAACACTTAGCATGAGTACAACTCAACTTTTATATTTCAACAAACTCTGAATTTTACAATGGCCTACGGCCTCTATTTATAGTTCAAAAGAGACTATTCTAGAAAGCACATGAAAAAACATAAACTAACACCTAGTGTGGACGCATTTGGATTGACTTGGTGACCAAGGGAGATAGGCCAACCCTTCCTCTTCCCTAGGCCGAAATTATTGTCTCTTATGTAACAATATTCATGAACTTGATTCTTCCAACAACCTCATCTTCTTGGAATATGTTGGAAGGTTCAATTCTTGGTATTTGTTTGGATGATCATTTCGGCCAACTCCTCTCCTCTTGGATGAATTGAAGTCTTCAATATAGCTAAATTTATGAACTTGTTGGTCCATAAATTCTCGCCTTGAAATCCCTATCTTCTATATGTCCCTTGTCCTTGCCACCTTGTCATTCTCGGCTTTGTCACTTCATTACGTAGCCTGGTTGTCCTTTCCTATTACATAGCAAATTAATCATGTCCTAATGAGAGCTAGGAGTTATGTACATGTTACACTATGTCCTAATCTAAGCTAAAAAATAAAGACAACCTAAAAGAAAAACAAACATGGTCTTCGGCCAAGACCTACATACAAACCGAATAAAACATGTACTTGAATCTCCACGTAACAAGTCCAATTCCATTCCATTTTCCATGATATGTTAGGCATCCAAGTATAGAATGACATGCCATGTTGTCACTCTTAAGTAGGCACTTCCCGACTCATGTTGGGAGTTTAGGTTCGCGGACTGATTTACATCAATCTCCCATTCTTTGAAGGAATTTGCCCTCAAATTCACTCCGTCTAAATGTGAAAATGTTTTTTTTTTAAAAACAAGTGTTGATATAATATTTCCACCATTATATAGGACCGGAAGTTTTATCTTGTAGGCGTCTCCCTCAATTCTTGTCAAATATGGAAACGAATACAAGTCACATGGTTTTGACTTAAAATAGTGCCCGTATTGTTTCACAAATTCCATAACATGTAATGTCGTACCATTGGTAGATTAATGACACCGTGCGTCATTTATTTTTGTACTAGATCAAGACGAAACACCTACTGTAGTTTCATGTTTAGTGTCCGAAGACTCTTCATAGTTTGGTATGGCTAGGGCCGGATCTTCACAAATCTTTTTCCTTAAGGCTTGAATAACCCTTGTTGCTCCTCGGAACCATTCACACTCATCTTTTATTATTAGTTCATTGGTAGAGGCACGAAGGTCACAACAATTCTGTAGGACATGACGAGGATAAGAAGTCAAACCAAAGAAACTTTTTACCGTAACGACTCATGTAGGCTCGGACCATCCTTTGGTAGGTTCCACCTTAGATGGGTTGGCATCAATGTTCTCGGAAGATGTTAAGCACCCCAATGATGGACGTGATACCATGTATAGGAAAATGTTTGGAACGTCACACCATCCAAATGGCATTAAAACCCATTTGCTCAAACCAAGCTCGATCACGAAGGTCACATTCCATGCATTTCCCTCTCGGGTTCCTAAGATGAGGGTGACCAATTTAAAAAGGACTAGACCGGGGTTTCTAAGTACAATCCCGAATACTAACCAAGTAAGGTTGGCCGAAAACCTTAAGATAGACCATGGCTTAGGTTCTGTTGGACCACACAGTTCTAAGGTTTACTTGCACCGAGGGGGTTCCTTAATCTTGGTCTTAGTTAAGTCACAAATTCTTAAACAAACTTACACGAAAAGGAAACCTTAGATTGGGTTTAACTAGGTCACACAGTCCTAGCTTCAACTTACACTAAGGTGTTTGGCTCACATAAGAACCAAAGGTCCTCCCAGAGAACCAACTAAGAAAAACAATTCCGGGTTGAAAAACTTAGCAATGAGTAAAACTCAACTTTTATATTTCAACAAACTCTGAATTTTACAATGGCCTAAGGCCTCTATTTATAGTACAAAAGAGATTATTCTAGAAAGAAGATGAAAAGACATAAACTAACACCTAGTGTGGACGCATTTGGATTGACTTGGTGACCAAGGGAGTTAGGCCAACCCTTCCTCTTCCCTAGGCCGAAATTGTTGTCTCATATGTAATAATATTCATGAACTTGATTCTTCCAACAACCTCATCTTCTTGGAATGTGTTGGAAGCTTCCATTCTTGGTATTTGTTTGGATGATCCTTTTGGCCAACTCCTCTCCTCTTGGATGAATTGAAGTCTTCAATATAGCTAAATTTATGAACTTGTTTGTCCATAAATTCTCTCCTTGAAAATCCCAATTTCTAGATGTCCCTTGTCCTTGCCACCTTCTCATTCTCGACTTTCTCACTTCATTACATAACCTAGTTGTCCTTTCCTATTACATAGCATATTAATTGTGTCCTAATAAGAGCTAGGAGTTATGTACATGTTACACTATGTCCTAAGCTAAGCTAAGAAATAAAGACAAGCTAAAAGAAAAACAAACTTGGTTTTCGGCCAAGACCGACATACAAGCCGAATAAAACATGTACTTTAATCTTCACGTAACAACTCCAATTCCATTCCATTTTAGGCATCCAAGTGTAGAATGACATGCCATTGTTGTCACTATTAGGAAGGCACTTCCCGACTCGAGTTGGGAGTTTAGGTTTGCGGACTGATGTACATCTTCTTTGAAAGAATTTTCCGTCAAATTCACGCCGTCTAAATGTGAAAATGTTTTTTCAAAAATGAGTGTTGATCTAATATTTCTACCATTAGATAGGACCAGAAGTTTTATCTTTTAGGTGTCTCCCTCAATTCTTGTCAAATATGGATCCAAATACAAGTCACTTGGTTTTGACTTAAAATGATGCCCATATTATTTCTCGAATTCCATAACATGTAATGTTGTACCATAGGTAGAATAATGACACCGTGTGTCATTTATTTTGTGCTTGAGCAAGACGTAACACCTACTCTAGTTTCATGTTTGGTGTCCAAAGGATTTTCACAGTTTGGTATGGCTAGGGCTGGGAGTTCACAAATCTTTTTAATTAAGGCTTGAAAAACCCTTGTTGCTCCTCAGAACCATTCAAACTCATATTTTCTTATTAGTTCGTTGGTAGGGGCAGCAAGGACACAACAATTTTGTAGGACATGACGAGGATAAGAATTAGAACCAAAGAAATACTTTACAGCAATGGCTCCCGTAGGCTCGGACCATCCTTTGGTAGGTTCCGCCTTGGGTGGGTAGGCATCAATGTTCTTGGAAGATGTTAAGCGCCCCAACGATGGACATGATACCTTGTCTAGGAAAACGTTTGGAGCGTCACACCATCCAAACGGCATTAAAACCCATTTGCTCAAACCAAACTCGATCATAAAGGTCACCTTCGATGCATTTCCCTCTCGGGTTCCCCTTAGAGGGTGACCACTTGGTTCCACTTGATTCCTTAAAAGGAAATTTCAGCCTCGGCAAACAAAGCTTGATTTTCATGATGTTGCAAATTGCTTGGATCGTGACACATGTGTGCCAAGTCTTATATTCTTTTGGCACCAATAAGGCGGGTGTGGTGCATAGACTATGGATCTTTCGAGTATAACCTTCACCTACCAATTATTTTTCTTAGCCTTGCAACTCTTCAACCTCTTCCAGGTGGCATCCATAGCTTTGTTGATTAGTTAATGAACTTCTTGAAAATAAATCAAGAATATGGTCAACACCTTTCATTAGTAGTGTATCAGATACAATGTCATTCAGAAGTTCCTTCAAATCGGCAACTATAGCACTCCCCTTCGCTTCAAATTCCTCAAAGGACTTCCCACTATCTTCATTTTCACCACTCGAGGGTTAGGACATTCTTGTGCAAAGTGTCCCAATCCTCGACATTAGAAATACCTTCTTCCCCTTTTTTCTATTCCCGTTGTGACCTCTACCTTCTTCTTCGTATCTCTTTCTATAACTCGATCATACAATGGATTAGTAAAAGAAGTATTACCTTCTTCTACCTTTTGATATATTTCGTGACCGTACAAGGGGTTAGTAAAAAGGGTACTACCCATTTTCTTAATATGGGTGGGCCTTACGTAAGTCTTTGGGGCACTTCTCCTTTGTGGTTTCTCAACCACGCCTCCAAAGGTACGGCATGACGCAAGTTCAACCTTTTCTTGACGACGAGTGGGGAGTCAGAAGTATAGACTTTGTTCATGATCCATTGGAAAACATTTCCTCATCATATGATTCTTTAATTTCTTCCAAGAGTCAATATTAGTCTTGCCACTTCTTTTTCGATTGGTTCTTAGATTTTCGTACCAATTGGAAGCAAATGATTTGAGCCTCGAGTTGGAAACTTTGAAGAACTCATGATCATCATATTGTCGGTACTTGAAAAATCCCTCAGTGGTCTTTAACCATTCAAGAAGCTCTTTTGGGTCCATATCTCCATGAAAGGTTGGGAGATCACATTCTTTTCTCAAGATGGGCGCATGTTTCGCAAATATGTCACTAACGAGTTTTTGAAGTTCTTTTTTGTGCTGGATATCGCGTCAAGGCGTGGGACGGCAGTGCCTTGCTCTAATACCAATTTGATGTATGTACGGAGGGGTAAGTGAGTGTAAGTTGGTCTAAGTTTGGCAGGGAATTAGTTGACTCGAAAACGTACTTGAGAGTAGGTTCTCGGTTGGTTGGTTTTCTGCCAGGCCACTGTATTTGGTGGCTGTTTCGGGTGGATTCAGGAGGAGTTGGGTTTAGGCGGGTATTTGGTGGCTGTTTCTCCCATAAAATCATCCTTCATTTCCTTATCAGCATTTACATCCGCTCATCATTTACATCTCCGCTCAACATTTACATCTCATGTTGTAACATTCATATTTTCGGCGATCAAATAATCATAATATGATATCCATGTTTACACGTATTCATATCTCATGTCAGTTTAGCAATCATGTATCCATGTCATCCAGTTTTCATGTATTCATGTCCCATGTCATGCTCCTCAGGTCCATATAATCATGTCATGTCCATGCTTATGATACAATACCCATATCATTCGTGCCTATGAATTCTTTTCCAAATCTCACGTATAGTTTTCTTGTATTCATTCAGTTCATATTCATGTGTTCATGTCATACCGGTATTCATGATAGTTGGTTTTCACGTATTCAAGTCAGTTCAATAATCATGATAGTCATGTCTATGTTTTAGTTATCATATTATGTCATGTCATGCGTAATAAGATGCTTTATGGGGGCTTGTGTTGTGCTTTGGTTAGCTAACAAGTGTTTGAAAAATATTGGGATAGTCTTATTTACAAAGGAAACCCTGTCAAAATGTTTGTAAAATTCCAGAGTTAGTCATACTTGTAACTATAAACCATCATTCGAGGACGAATGATCCTAGGGGGAGATATTATAACACCTTGTACATTCGGGCTATGGTTTGAACCATACAATGGGAACATGATGGAAATAAGATGAGGAGTGTATGAAGTGTTTTGAAAACTAATCAAGGCATAATAAGGGTCTTAGGAAAAATTAGAGTTGGAAGCTACTCTAAGGAGCATGTTTTCAAGTGAGTTTGCAGTAGGCCTCACTTAAACAGAGTTTATGAATAAATCTATAAGTAATATGGAAAAATTCCTTCATAAAAGTTGTACCCTTTGAAATATCTTTCAATCCATATAATTCCCAGGTCAAATGGACGTTTGTACGAAAAGTTATGGCCTATTTACTTAGGAAATGTAAAATGGAAATCCTGATTATTGTAGAATTATGTTTTAATGATCAAACCTTTCATGGTAACCTATAAATACAACCCTAAAATATTTTATGTGAGGATTTTCGTCCAGAGTTGCTACCAAACACCTAAGACGAGTTCTTATTCAAATCCCTATTTCAATTATATTAACTTAACACTAGATTAACATTGAATAATTATTTGGAATCTCTAGATTTGGAAAATCTATTCAAGGTCGAATTGGGAATAAAGCTTTGGGATTTCTTCAAAAAGGTAACCCGCTCACTTATTAATGGATTATATGGAGTTACTATTATGTTTAGACATTTAACGGTTGGTAGAATTATGAAATAGTATTGATTTAGATGCACTCCATGAAACGCAAAATCCTAGTCATTTTGCTATAGATTTTCCCTCCGACCAGCTAGCTTCTGTTGTCATTTTCCGATAATTTATATGTTGGATCAAGGCCAAATTTTAACTGAGTGGTCACAACATATAGGTATATAATGTGAACGATGGAAATCTGATTTGGAGTTCTGGAGCAGTATGGCTTGAGTTATGAACATTAGCTACGAAAATAGTGAAAACTCTTCTCAAGGTTTTAAGTTCAAATCTTTGAGTTTATTCTTCAAAATTTCAGACCTTTTCTTCAAGTTTTGGAGAGACTATGGTATGTAAAAGTTGCTATCCGCGTGTGGTAACATTGTTGTTCTTCCCCACGCTAAATTCATTCCATGAAACTTGATTTCCTCAGACCTAGGGTTTTGCTCTAATTCATGATAACCCTAGATACATGTATATATATATATATATATATATATATATATATATATGTATATATATATCATGTCTCCATTATTGTATTCATGATAGGTGATTCGGATTATCATGAACCTGTCTGTAATCCATGAACGCATGATTCCAATTCCATGTGTTCTTAAATATAAGTTATAATAATTGTTACTCAGTTCATGAAAATTATATATGTTTTACATGTTTTTAGACATGTTATATTATGTATTTATTTACAAGCTAAATTATAAGCACGAATTATGTTTTTCAAGTTATTTTCATGAAATTCATGGGCTTACAAGCTAAATATATTTAGGTTCATGTTTTGGGAGTTGCACTTATTACCGAGAAGGCTCAGATAGCATGAAACTACCTTTGCCAGCGTAGGACAAGAATTGCACCGCCAGAGGATGATACATTCATATTACCCCTTTGTGAGATTATTGGATCCATCATGTTCATGTTCATGTCTCATACCTCGACAAGGTACGAGATTTCTTTGCTGATCGAGTAGAGATCAGATGCCACATTCACGCATGGTGGTTTCATGTTGGTTTTGTTAATGCTCTCCCATAGATTTAAAAATACTCAGGTATACGAATACACAAATATATATATATATATATACAGATAGATAGACATACATATTTTACACGTGTTTTTACACTTATGTCGAATCATGTTCATTGTTCAGTTTCAGTTTCATGTTCCTATTATTTCATGTGCCTTATTATTCTTTTAGTTGCTTTACATACATCACAATTTTAATGTACTTACATCCCTTTTGTCCGGGGCCTGCACTTCATAGTGCAGGTACTAAGTTTCAAGATGAAGAATCAACACGTTAGGAAATCACCTGTATCACCTATTGGTGAGTCCCATTTCATTCGAGGTTTCAATCTACCTATTTTCATGATTATGCTTTACAGTAAAGGTAGGCTAGGGCCTTGTCCTAGTAAAACAGTTTTACAGTCAGACTCATGTTGCAGAGGTTTCATAGACTAGACTAGTTTTGCATGTTAAGTCAATCATATCAGTATTGGGTTTTAGAATTACTATGTTTTTAGATATTTCCGCAGATAATTTCAAACTATATTTCAGTATTCAGTTTACGTGTTTTAAATCAACATTATTGTATGCTTTTAATGCCCATGTTGATTCAACAAGCCATGTGGTTCGCTCGATCACATGCAGTTAGGAACCGAGTGTCGTATTTTGCTCAAACCATGGTTCGGGGAATTTTACGGGCGTCCTATTAAGACCATTTGGCTCATACTTTTCCCAAGAATGTGAAGGATGACTCCCACACTTTGTTCTTAATGAATGGCCCTCTCTACATTTTTTTAAATGAATGACCTTCTCGACATTTTGTGGTTGCATTAATGGCCCTTTCATCATTTTTGTTTGAATGAATAGCCCTATCGGCAGTTTGTATGAATGGACCTCTCGATAGTTTGTTTAAATGGCCCTCTCAGTAGTGTTTATATGAATAGCCCTCTAGGCAGTTTGTATGAATGACCCTCTCGACAGTATTTGTATGAATGACCCTCTCAACAGTTTGTATGAATGACAATTTTGGCAGTTTGTATGAATGAACCTCTCGGTAGTTTTTATGAATGGCCATTTTGGCAGTTTGTATGAATGACCCTCTCGGCAGTTTGTATGAATGATCCTCTCGGCATGCATCTGACAATTCATACAGTTTGTTTGAATGAATGGCCCTCTCGGCAGTTTGTATGAATGGCCCTCTTAGTAGTGTTTATATGAATAGCCCTCTCAATAGTTTTTATGAATGACCCTCTCGGTAGTATTTGTATGAATGGACCTCACATCAGTTAGTATGAATGGTCATTTTGGCAGTTTGTATGAATAAACCTCTCGGCAGTTTGTATGAATAGACCTCTCGGCAATTTGTATTAATGTCCATTTTAGCAGTTTGTATGAGTGAACCTCTTGGAAGTTTGTATGAATGACCCTCTCGGCATGCAATTGACAAACATGGCCTTCTCGGCTGAATTGTCTTTATTTTGTCCTTTATATCAGTTGTGAGCCTCTCGGTCTGATTGCCATTTTATTCATTTGATGGTTGTGACCCTCTCGGTCTGATTGCTATTTTATTCATTTGATGGTTGTGACCCTCTCGGTCAGATTGTCATTTTATCCTTTTGTAGGTTGTGACCTTCTCGGTCAGATTGTCATTTCATTCATATAGCCCTATTGGCTTGATTATCCTGACCTTGTGGTGCTTTTTCCTTTTTAGGACATTGGAACCTACATCTATAGAAAATCATTAGTTTTAATGAGATTAACTCATGTTGTTGGTTCTTCCGTTCTCCTTTCGTCGGATTGTGGTATTTGCTTCATCCTTACTCCTGACTCGGTAGCATGAAGTTCATAGAGTATAGTAAAATATTTTCAAACATGAATTTAAAAAAATGTTGATTAAAAAACATATGGAACATTTTTCAAAATTTTATTTTAATGTCATGACATGTGCGTTTGGAGCAATACTCATCTTCTATCTTTGTGATGTCCCATCTCGACTTTGCTCTTATGGAATTTTTGATATCCTCTAAAAAATTCTGCCCCAGTTTGAGACTTATATTGTCGAACTCTTGCAAATATTTGTGACGAAGGAATTTTTGAGATTATCTCAAAAAAAATTCCCCAGTTACAAAACTTCTGTTAGTTGATATTTTTGAAAGGAATTTTTGGGATCCTCTCAAATATTCTGCCCCAATTAAGTTGTGATGATGCTCATCCTATATTTATTCTAAATTTGGTAATTTTTGAGATCTTCTCAAAAATTCAGCCCATGTGGCTTCTTATGGGTTTTTTGGATTTTCTATTGGTGCGACCGATCTTAGAGAGCGCCTACTAATCCTGTCGCAATAGGAATCAGGTCGAACGTAGTTTGAAATAAAACATAATTGGTTTTTTACTAATAATGTGATCGAGTCTGAAATGGACTTCCTGCGTATCCCGCCCTAGGGAAATCAGGTCATCGCGCAGTTCATATTACAAAGAATGTAGTTTAGATTTTCTTTCTATTACAAGGAATTAGACCAAAACCCGACAGGGATTTCTCTACGTATCTCTGTCGTAAGAGATAGGTCTTTGATGTTGTGATTACAAGTAATGATATGAGATTACAAATTAAAATTTATGCATTAACGGGTAGTATCTCTTGACTACATCTGAGTTGACTGCTTGGGACACTCTTCGCTATCCATTTCTGCTAGGATCACAGTTCCACCTGAAAATACCTTGCAAACCATATAGGGCCCTTTCCAGTTAGGTACAAACATTCTTTTGTACTCATTTTGGTGTGGAAACACGTGCTTGAGCACCAGTTATGCTATCTGAAAGATTCAGATTCTATTCCATTCTTTGAAGGCACGTGCCATTCTCTACTAGTACAGTTGACCATGACACACATGGACTATCATTTTCTCATCAATTAGAGTCATTTGCTCATATCTCTTCCAGACCCACTCTACGTTATCCAACTCTCATAATTAGATAATCTAAAGTGATGGTATCTGGACCTCGGCCAGGATGACTTTTTATGTTCCATAAACAAGCAAGTACGGTGTGGTTCTAGTCGAAGTTCTGGTTGTCATTCTGTACCCAAGCAATACATAGGGTAATTGGTCGTGCCAACCTTTTTAGTTATCCATCATCTTTCACAGTATCCTCTTGACATTCTTGTTGGCGGCTTCCTTAGCTCCATTCATTTGTGGCCTGTATGCCATGGAATTCCAATGAGTTATATGGAATTGGTCATAGATATCCTTCATCAGGTGACTATTCAAGTTTGCTCCATTGTCATTGATAATGGACTGGACTTCGGAATGCCAAACCGGCAGAAGATGTTGTTCTTACAAAATCAACCACTACTTTGTTGGTCACTAACTTGTGTGAGGTAGCCTCGACCCACTTGGTGAAATAGTCTATGGTGACCAGGATAAAATGATGTTTGTTGGATGCTGCTGGCTCAATTAGTCTAACAACATCCATGCCCCAAGCAATAAATGGCCAAGGTGAAGTCATGGATTTGAGCTCGTTTGGTGGACTCTGAACAAATCCCCATATACCCGGTTTTCAAGATCTTTTTTAACAAGACAAACTATGAGGTCCACAAGCACCGGTGTGCACTTCTTCTAATAGCTTAGTGGCCTCCGTGTCATCCACACACTTGATTAAACCCAGATCTGGTGTCCTTCTGTAGAGCGTATCGTTGCTCAGAAAGAAGTTGTTGGACATTCTTTTGATTTTTGTAGTACCCTCGGGATATTCTCCCTTTTCCAAGTAAGCTTTCAAATCAGCATACCATGGCTTACCGTTAGGCTCTTCTTCTACATGAGAACAATAAGCATGTTTCTCTTTCAAACTTATATCAAGTGGATTGATATGACTTCTTTCTGGATGATGTATCATAGAAGCTATAGTAGCGAGAGCATCTTCAAACTCGTTTTGCGCTTTTGGGGTCTACCTGAACATAATCTTCTTGATCCTCTTGCTTAATCTTTGGATGAAGTTGACGTATGATTGGTTCTTAGAGTTATTCATCGCTCATTCTCCTTGTACTTGGTGAATCAAAAGATCTATATCACCTATTACCAACAACTCATATATTTATTTATCTAGCGCCATTCGGAGACCCAAAATGCATAATTCATACTATGCCATGTTATTGGTACATCGGAATGTGATCTTAGAGGTCATCGGATAGTGTTGCCCTATTTATGATACCAACACTACTCCTATTCTCAAACCTTGATAATTGACAGTACCGTGGAAGAGCATTCTCCAACCTGAATATTGTTCATCTTCGCCTTCTTCTATCATGAGTACCTCTTCATCGGGTAGTATGTTCGGAGGGGATCTGCATCATTGTACATCAGCCTATTGGCGAGAAAATCGACCAGTGCTTGCCCTTTCATAGTTTTCTGAACCACATACACGATGTTAAATTCACTTAGCAGCATTTTCCATTTGGCTAGCTTTCCCACAGGCATTGGATGGCGAAATATGTATTTCAATGTATCCATTCTAGAACTGAGGTATATAGTGTAGGATGACAGATAATGTATCAGCTTCTGGACTATTCACATCAATGCACCACATGTCTTTTCTACCAATGTATACTATGCTTCGCAAGTGGTGAACTTCTTGCTCAAGTAGTATATACAATGTTATTTATTTCCAAACTCGTCATGTAATCCTAACACGCTTCCAAAATCCTTGTCTTATACCGATAGATACAGTAACAGGGAACTCCCCGGCCCTGGGGGACCAAAACGGGAGGATTGGAAAGTTACTCTTTTAAAGTATCAAATACTTTCTAACATTCATCATTCCATTTTGTCGGTATGTCTTTCTTTAGGATCTTGAGTATGGGCTCCACAATGACTATGTACTTGGATATGAAGTGATCGATGTAATTCAACCTTCCCAAGAAATTCATGACCTCTTTTTTAGTCTGCGGAGGGGCAAATCCTATATGGCATTGATTTTTGACGGGTCCAGCACTATGCCCCTCCGACTGACTACGAGCTTGAACAGTTTTCCAGCGAGCACTCCAAATGCACACTTAGCTAAGTTTAACTTCAGATTAAATTTTCAGAGTCTATCAAATAACTTCCGCAAGTGCGTGATATGATCGACACTTTCCTTTGATTTGATGATGACGTCGTCCATGAGTACTTCAATTTCCTTGTGAATCATATCGTGAAAGATGGTAGTCATGTGTCACGACCCTTTTTCAGGAATCGTGGAGGCACCTATATATTCGAACGGTAGGCGAACCACTCCCGAATCATTCATATTATATGACATAAATAAAAGCAAAAATATAGCAAAATACTATGTAATATTTCTATAAATGCAGAATAATATAAGTATGAAGATCAACATACATCCCCCAAATGATCTAGTCTGTAGGTACAAGAGAACTATAGAAAACAACGATACAAGTCTGAAACTGAGGGCAACAAAATACCAAAACCAATACATAAGCTAAAGATGTTTGTCATATCTCTCAAGTACTAGTAAAAGACTGAAATAGGGATAGAACACCCAAGGGTATGTTGGAGGTAGCGTCCTCACCCTGAGTGCTTGAGATCAACTGCTCGAACTCAGCCACGTGGTCGGATCTGTATCTGCATCAAGAAAATATACTGCAAGTGTAGAATGAGTACACAACGAACCCCGAAGACATCATAGGCCGACAACGATGGAAGATATGAAAAAAGAGATAGAAATCAAGTTTATACCAATAAGTCCTATACTAACAGTTCAAATAACCCAAGTAATGTCGCATAGCTAATTGAATAGTTCAATGAGTCGAAGAATCACATTAATTCAAGTAAGGTTTCATAATCACTTATGTCATCAAGTTCTAGAGAAGTTCAATAAAAATAATTCAATATTCATGAAAAAAGTACAATCCTTTTATAGCTGAAATCCAATCAAGTCATCAATAACCAATTTGCGTATCAAATACAACCATAAGTAATCAATGATATAATATATGTATGGTATGAATGCAATGCATATGCTCGGTACCTTATCATCCCGTATACAGTACGTCAAGTTATTATTATGATTGTTATGGGGACCCGCTATAATGTCCAATCAGAGCCCAACTCTTAGCTTTAATAATATTTGTTGCATGTGTGCAACCCCGATCCCCATGTATCATCATCATCTTAGTGTTGTCATATTCTCAATAGTATTCTTACCTTTCCTAGTCCCTTGGACCCACAACATAATAATATCACTCCAATATCAATATCATCAGAACCATGAGTGTATGAATGCAAATGACATATATAAGGCAAGAATCATGATATAATGAGATGCAACAAGTACATACATGAATATCACATGCTTCCATAAATACATCAACATATAATCCACATATAATAAGGATATCATATCAAGCATGTGTGATGAATAAGCACAATGATAAAAAGTATGACGACAAGCCCATATAATGGCGACAAGCCCAATCAAGCAGCGGTTGAAATCAACTTAAGGTTGATTCCCCAGATCACCCATCATCACAGTTTAACACAGGTACCCATTCAACCGTTCATCACAACCATTTGAGTGGAACTTCCAAACATGCCTAATACCCCTCAATATTTATAACTAACTAGGCACTTCTATTGAGTTCTAGAAAAACTAGACCGTAGCCTACTTCTGGGTCGAACTGGTGCGCCAACAATCAGGCCTCGGTGACCATTTTGTCCATCCTCTATACCTCACGATAATCAAAGTCTATTCACGCATATACTATTCGTTAATCTATGTCTTACACAACAAATAAGGACATAATCCTTAACAAAGTAATACCACAAATACCAACCCCGAGCCCACGCTACCAAGACTCAAACTTTAGTAGCCAAATATCATTAATACATACTGATGTATATAAGAAGGGGTGTAAGTGGGTAGGTGGGTCAGGGCTTATTGTAATCAGGTCGACCCAAAATTGGGACACAAAGTGGGGTTCTCGGGTGGGGTGTTTCTGCTAGGAAGTATGGTATTTGGTGGTTGTTTTGGGTAGTTATATAGGGAATTGGGTCAAGCCATTTTATTGAGATATTGTGGGTGTGTTGAGGGTGATGTTGGTGATCGGGACCTGGTGGTTGGATAGTGTCAAGGTGACGGGACAGAACTGAAACAGTGAGGTCCTCGGTAAGGTGTGTTATGCGGACAGTTTGGTGTAGTCGGGTTTGGACGGTTGTATACGTGGGGTTTTGGTTAGTGGAATTTGTGGTGGACGTTAGGGAAGTATTTTGGGATATGGTGGTGGAAGTAAGATAGTTTTTTGGACAAGGAATGAACGCGGGATGCTAGGTGCAAACCTGAGTGCAATCCAAGTGTAGGACGGTCGATATTACAAGGATAATGACACGAGGGTTTTAATGCTTGAGTCGCCACCAAGATGAGTTTGGCCAATTGGACAAGGACTAGACCAAGGTTGCTAAGTACAAGCTCGAGTACTAACCAAGTGAGGGTGGCCGATAAACCAACGTCTACTCGCACCAAGGGGTTTCCTTAATCTTGGGTTTGATTAGATCACACAAGTTCTAACCAATATTTACACCAAAAGGACCTTAACTTGGGTTTAACTAGGTCATAAAAATCCTATATTTAACTTAAACTAAAGGGTTGGTTCACACAAGAATCGAAGGCCCACACAAGGACCAACTAAGGTAGACAACACACAAGTTGAATACTTCAGCATTTGAGTAAAACTCAAGTTTTTGTATTCATCAACTCTGCTTTTACAACATCCTAAGAGTCCTATTAATAGTAGTACATGGACTATTCTAAAAGAATAACAAATGGACCCAAACTACATGAACATCTCGGCCAAGTATGGACAAGTGGGAAAGGTCTCAGTTTTCTTGGGGAACAAGGAAGTGCTCGACTTCAACTCCATCAATGGGAAAGCTTTAGGGATTACTTTGGGACAAGGATGAATTCAATATATTTCGCACCCATTTGTGGTTCCCATGTAGAAGAATGCATGAACTTGGCTCCTAAAAAATTTCATCTTTTTGGAATATGTTTGGAAGCTTCCATTCCTTGCATATGTGCGTTGGTAAGTTGTTTTCGGCCAACTCTTTATCTCCCCTAGGCCGATATTGATGTCTCCTATGTAGTCAAATACATGAAATAGTTATTTCATCAATTCTCTCTTGTAAGC
Source organism: Anisodus tanguticus (assembly GCA_034509755.1). Lineage (NCBI taxonomy): Eukaryota > Viridiplantae > Streptophyta > Magnoliopsida > Solanales > Solanaceae > Anisodus > Anisodus tanguticus. The sequence continues at coordinate 31,625,118 of CM067540.1, forward strand.
CTCACCTTATAGATGATTCTTGTCTTTTCCATCTTGTCCTCCCTCTCTCGGCCTAGTCATCATTTTGGAAGAATTTTCGGCCTAGTCACCTTATTACAAGGATTAGTCATTCCTTCGTATTACACGACTCATTAAATGTGTCCTAAGAAGAGTTAGTAGATAATCTATGAACTAAAGATAAGATAAAACAAACAAAATGATCTTCGGCCAAGACCTATATACAAAGCCGAAATAAAATGTCATCTTCTTAACCTTCACGTGATGTCATTCATTTTACTCCATATTTCATCCCATTTAAGGCATTTAACCATAGATTTATGGTGAGTTGTTGGAATCTTTGGCAAGCTACTTAACGGCTCAATTTGGGAGTTTAAGTCCATGGGCTTTCTTAGATCAATCTCCCCTTCTTTAAAAGAATATGTCCTCAAATTCTCGCAGTCTAAGTACATTGATAAGTCTCCACCATGAGACTGTGAACTTCCACATCCTCCCGGTAGTTCGTCTTTGTAGGAAGGATCCTCATACAAGAAAAAAGGTTTCGGTTCTAAGTCAACGTCCTTGCCGTAAGAAGGATAATCGAGCCGTGTACCATCCAATTTATCGTTAGAAAAAATAATGGATCCTTCGTCTTGAATTAAGATGGTATCACCTTCAACTTCACATAATACTTTCATGTTCGTGATAGGAGCAGAAAAAGGGCTACAATCTTGAATGAAAGGTTGACAAAAAGAAGTCAAGCCACAATTTTTTTTTATCACACTTAAATTAGTACGCTCGGTCCAACTCCGAATAGTCTCCACTTTGGGTGGATTAACTTAAATGTCTTTGGATGATGTTTAGTATCCTAAGGATGGTTGAAGTACCACATGTAAGGAAGAGCGTGGAGCATCACACGATCCTAATGGCATTACAAGCCATTCGTTCAAACCGTACTCGATTTTGAAGGCCAATATTTCGCAAGGACCATCGGCCCTTGGCATTCGACTGTCCCTCAAATTCAATAATCTGAATACCAACCAAGTCAAACTAAGCCTAGCTAAATGTTTCCAATGGACAAAAGGTTTCACCATACCAAATTTCTCATCGTAAGTGTGATACTTGAGTCGCGCATCGCCCGATGTTCTACTAGAGAGAGCAATGGATGCTTGGTCGGTATCAACATCAACTCCTCTCTCCTCATGTACCACGTCATGTGATAACTCAACATTCAGAATAGGTGTAGCAAAGGCACTATAACTTCAGACGACACGATGATAGGAAAGAGCCAAACCATATACGCCTCGTATCATGCTTGTATTCTTGAACCTACTTCGGATGGTTCCCACTCTGGATGGATTAATATGAAGGCTCCCGGATAATACCTTGTATCCTTGGATCAATCATTCCTTGTGAATGAGACTTACGGAAGAGCTTGGAACGTTGCACAACCCAAATGGCATTATAAGCAATTCATAGCAATTATACTTCACTTCGAACGTCATCTTCCTTTCATCTCCTTCTCGGATCTTCATTTGTTGGGAGCCGTTTCTCGAATCCATTTTGGAAAACAATTTAGCTCCACATGATTCATAAAAAAAATCTCTCAATCCCAGCTTAGGATGGTTGCACCCCATGATGGTGTTGTCGACCGCTGGGATATTAATACATGTGTGCCAAGTCACCTTTTCTTTTTGCCCCAATAGGTCGGATATCATAGTTGGCCCGAAGTTCTTTTGGACAAGGCCCTCGTTTCGTGTTTCTTGCACTCCCTTAGCCCTTTCTGGATTGTGTCCATAGGCTTGAGAATTGGGTAATGAACTTCTTGGAAATAAACCAAGAGCGTGTTCACTACTTTCCATCGGTGATGGTCCGGTTGTAAGTTCATCCGCACATACGTATTCCAAGGGCTCCCTTAAGCCGACAACGATAACACTCCCCTTCTTTGACTCTTCATCTATCTCTGGTGTATCAAGTAAGGGGGTTTCGGGTTCCTTGTTCTTCAAGTAGTACGACTTCCATATTGGCCAAGGAAAAGCCACACCCTCGATACTCTTCTATAACCACGATGCGGGGATTAGGACATTCACTTGCACAGTGTCCTAATTCTTGGAATTGAAAACACCTCTTTCTCTTTTTATCTACCCCTTTTGTAACCTTTACACTTTCTTGAATATACAATGGGTTTGTAAAAGAGGTAATCCTCTTTTCTACCCTTGTATCTTTCTCTACACATCCTCGATTATACAAGGGATTAGTAAATGAGGTACCGTCCTTCTCTTTAACATAGTGGGCTTTGCATAGAGCCTTGGGACGCCCTTCTTTTGTTTTTCAATCTTGAGCGCAAAGTGACATGCATCATTCCTTTCAAGCCTTAGGTTGTTTTGTACAACCCCAGACTTGGCTTTACTTACCACGGCATGCCTTGCAAATACTTCTCTCAAGATTTGCGCATGTTTCGCAAAAACTTCCCTTACGACACTCCATAGTTCTTCTTTACTTATGTGAGCCATATCATCAAAGCGTGAGATGGGATGACCTCGATATGATACCAATCTGATGTATATAAGGAGTGGTGTAAGTGGGTAGGTTGGTTGGGGCTTGGTTGTTATCGGGTAGACCCAAAATTGGGACACAAAGTGGGGTTCTCGGGTAGGGTGTTTATGCCGGGTAGTGTCGTGTTTGTTGGCTGTTTCGGGTAGTTATATATGGAATTAAGTCAAAGTGTTTTATGGAGCTATTATGGGTGTGTTGAGGGACATGTTGGTGATTGGGACATGGTGGTTGGATGGTGGAAAGGTGACGGGACAAAACTTAAACAGTGAGGTTCTCGGTAAGTTAAGTTATGCGGACAGTTTGGTGTAGTCGGGTTTTGACGGTTGTATACATGGGATTTCGGTTGGTGGCCTTTGTGGTGGATGTTAGGGGAGTATTTTGGGATATGGTGGTGGAAGTAAGATAGTTGTTTGGACAAGGAATTAATTTGGGATGCTAGGTGCAAACCCGAGTGCAATCCAAGTGTAGGACGGTCGATATTGCAAGGATAATGACACGTGGGTTTTAATGCTCGAGTCGACACCAAGATGAGTTTGGCTAATTGGACAAGTACTACACCGAGGTTGCTAAGTACAAGCTAGAGTACTAACCAAGTGAAGGTGGCCGGTAAATTTATGATAAACCATAGGCTTGGGTTTGGTTGGATCACATAAGTTCCAACGTCCACTCGCACCAAGGGGGTTCCTTAATCTTGGGTTTGATTAGATCACACAAGTTCTAACCAAGACATACACCGAAAGGACCTTAGCTTAGGTTTAACTAGGTCACACAAGTCCTAGCTTAAACTTACACTAAGGGGTTGGTTCACACAAGAACCGAAGGCCCACACAAGGACCAACTAAGGTAGACAACACACAAGTTGAATACTTTAGCATTTGAGTAAAACTCAAGTTTTTCTATCATCAACTCTGCCTTTTACAACATCCTAAGGGTCCTATTTATAGTAGTACATGGACTATTCTAGAAGGATAACAAAAGGACACAAACTACATGAACTTCATGACCAAGTATGGACAAGTGGGAAGGGTCTCGGTTTGCTTGGGGAACAAGGAAGTGCTCAGATTCAACTCCATCAATGGGAAAGGTTTCATGTTTAATTAGGGACAAGGATGAACTCAATCTATTTCACACCCCTTTGTGGTTCCCATATAGAAGAATGCATGAACTTGGCTCCACAAAAATTTCATCTTCTTGGAATATGTTTGTAAGCTTCCATTCCTTGCATATGTGCCTTGGTGAGTTGTTTTCGGCCAACTCTTCATCTCCCCTAGGCCGATCTTGATGTCTCATATGTAGTCAAATACATGAACTAGTTAGTTCATGAATTCTCCTCTTGGAATCCTCACCTTCTAGATGATTTTTGTCCTTGCCATCTTGTCCTCCCTCTCTCGGCCTAGTCACCTTATTACAAGGCTTAGTCATTCCTTCCTATTACATGGCATATTAAATGTGTCCTAAGAAGAGTTAGTAGCTAAGCTATGAACTAAAGATAAGCTAAAAGAAACAAAATGATCTTCATCCAAGACCTACATACAAAGCCGAAATAAAATGTTGTCTTCATAACCTTCACGTGATGCCGTTCATTCTACTCCACATTTCATCCCATTTGAGGCATTTAACCGTAGGTTCATGGTGAGTTGTTGGCATCTTTGGCAAGCTACTTAACGGCTTAAGTTGGAAGTTTAAGTCCATAGGCTTTCTTACATCACATACTAAATAATCATATCCTTAAGTTAATTGGAAAACTATACACATTTGACCCTTCAATTGAACATTAAACAAATAGCCCCAAATTGGAAACCCTAGAATTTCCCCCCAATTGGAATATGCTTCTACACTCAAATTAAGCCTTACAACCTGATAATCTCTCAATATCCATCACTAATTCATAATATTTTAAGTAATTTAATCCATAAAACTCCCATTAATCAATGACTTAACTCTCTTAAGTTCATAAGAAATTACAACTCATATTCCCCAACTTATAAACATACTAAATCACCATTAAAGGACTTAGATCATCAAACCAAACCATAATAGAAGGAAATATCTTATCCCAAAGGATGAAATTACTCTTAACCTTCTGAAAATACTCTGTGGCGGAGCTAGGTTCGAGATATACTCTTTTGTCAAATGAAACATGATCTTGGTAATTAAATAGGACACTTGATATAGTGATTCCCCCCTATGGAATCAACCTCGCTGGCTCAGATCCACTCCGGCGAACATAACACTCGTAGGGGCGCAATCACTTGATAGCTCACCCATGCACCACGATGAACATGACTCCGCAGAGGTGCACCCGCCCCTGCGGAAGTCCCATCCGCCACGGCGGAAACTCTATAGTTATCAATACCCCGCTTCTGTGAGCTGACCTCCTGCCGTGGTGGACATGCAGAAGTAGACAACAGTGTCTCTAGGGAAGACACCAGAAAATCCTGAATCAAGACAAACTCCCATCAACAACCCCAAACACTCCCGGGACCTCCCAAAAACAAACTAGACATGCTCGTCTAAGGTAAACAGTGCTACAAACTCACTTGTATCCTCGAATTCCCCATTTAACCGAGCTACGAAATACTTTTCTAAAGAATCATCTGAAAAACAAAAAAATCCAAATATTACAAATAAGGCCATAAAATACATCTGATTACCTCGAGATGTGAATCAATGACTCGATTAAGTCTGACACACCGAAACTACCAGAAGCGACGGAACCTGAAAATGAACCCATCTACTCAAAAGTTAATCCTGAGTCAAATCATCCAACTTAAGTCAGAATCTGATGGTATCTGGCAAAACAATCGATCAATGATTGCATCTTATTCTTAGTGCAGTTATCAATGAGGATATGGATATTTGGGAGTGGAAAATAATCCTTGAGACTGGCTCTATTAAGATCCAGATAGTCCACACAAATTCATATCTTTTTGTCCTTTTTTGGTGTTGGCACAATGTTGTCTAACTAGATGGGATATGAGGTTACCTCTACCATTCCAGGCTCAATCTATTTTTTGACCTCCACTTTGATTTGTATGCTCAGCTAAGGGCTTGAAATGTCTGATCTTATGCTTCACCGGCATGAACCCAGGATTGATTGGCAATTTAACCACCACCATATATGTGCTCAAACCGGGCATGTGGCGTATGATGACACAAAGATACCAATTAAAAAGTGTCCATCCTCGAACAGAGAGAAACGAATAGAGGAAACGTACCGGAAGTAGTAAACAAGTCAGGATATCTGCTCCGCATGTCGGACTTTATCTCCCAATTCATCTCCTCAATAGGGTGATACCTCCACTAAACCTTCACCAAAGCTATCTCCATCAATATCAACTTCCTCACATGCTTGTCTAAAATAGCCACTAGCTCCTCCTTGAACTCCATATTTTGATCAAGCAACACAGAGTCCCACTGAATGATATAAGAATTGTCGACATAATACTTTTTCAGCATAGACACATGGAAAACCAGATGGATGCCAGAAAGACCTGGTGGCAGACCCAACTCATATGCCACCTATCCAACCCTCTGAAGAATCTCAAATGGTTTGATATACCTCGGACTCAACTTTCCTCTCTTGCCAAGCCTCATCATACCCTTTATAGGTGAGACCTTCAGAAGAACCTTGTCACCAAGCGTAAACTCTAAGTCTCGAACTTTCTGGTCCGCATACTCCTTCTACCTGCTTTGTGCTAAGGAATCCCACAAAAAGTCAGTACCCCAAGGATGAACCTCAAATGCATCAAACCAACCAATGGGAGATCGACATCTCCTTCCATATAAAGCCTCAAACGGTGCCATATGTTGTTGTATGCAAACTCTGCCAAAAGGTAAGAAATGGTCCTAATGACCACCAAAATCAATCACGCGGGCTTGTAACGTGTCCTCCAATACCTGAATAGTCCACTCGGACTAACCGTCGGTCTGAGGGTGAAAAGTTATATTGAGATCCAAGCGAGTACCCATATCTCTCTACAAAGTCCACTAGGAATTCAAAGTAAACTAAGTACCTCGATCTGAGATGATAGAAATAGAAACCCATGAAGATGCATAATCTCTCGAATGTAGATTTTAGCCAACTTCTCTACATTATAAGCTTCTAGACTGGAATGAAATGCGTGGACTTGTTCAACCTATCAACAATGACCCAAATAACATAAACTTGCCCAAAGTATTGGGAAGTCCTACCACAAAATCCATGGAAATCTTCTCCTACTTCCACTCGGGAATGGGCATCCTCTTAGACATACCACCGGCTCGCTGGTGCTCATACTTGACCTGCTGACAATTTTCACACCGAGACACAAAATCAACAATGTCTCTATTCATCCTTCCCTACCAGTAATTTTGTATGAAGTCACGGTACATCTTAATAGCACCTGCATTAATTGAATATCTAGAGCTATGAGCCTTTTCCATAATCAGTCTAGTTAGATCACCAACTCTAGGAACACATACTCTACCTTTGATCCTCAACACCCCGTCACCATCAATCATGGCCTCTTTAGCCTCACCACTCATCACCTTATCTTGAATTTGGCACAATATCACATCATTATTTTGGTGAGCCCAAATCTGATCCAAAAAAGATGACTTCATCTCTACACATGGCAGAGTCCTACCAGAATTTGAAATATCAAGCCTCATGAAATAGTTGGGTAGAGAATGTACCTCTAATGCCAAAGGACGTTCATAAATGATCAAATGAGCTAAACTCCCCATACTAACAGCCTTTCGGCTCAAGGCATCTCCCACCATATTGACCTTGCCTGGATGATAAAAAATAGTCATGTCATAATACTTCAATAACTCCCTCTATCGGTGCTGCCTCAAATTCAAGTCCCCTTGATTAAACATGTGCTGAAGACTATGGTGATCGGTACATACCTGACAATGTACACCATAAAGATAATGCCTCTAAATCATCAAAGAATACATGACAATAGTAACTCTAGATCATGAACATGGTAATTCTTCTCGTGCACCTTCAACTGCCTCGATACATAAGTAATAACCTTACCAATCCTAGAAGTATCACAATATACGATAAAGTATTTCCCCTCCACCGAAAGGGACAAAATCGGGAATGTGGTAAAAAGTAACTTGAGCTTTTGAAATCTCTTCTCACACTCGTCGGATCACTGGAACAGAACCTCTTTGTGAGTCAGACGCGTCAGATGAGAAGTAATAGAAGATAATCCCCTGACAAACCGGCGATAGTAGCTAGCAAGACCCACAAAGCTTCAAATCCTATCACAGTAGTTGGTCTAGGCCTGTCCTTGACTATCTTTATCTTTCTAAGATCAACCAAAATACCCTCCTTGGACACCACGTGTCCCAAAAATGCCATGGAACTCAACTAAAACTCATACTTCGAGAACTTACCATGAAACTTCTTGTCCTTCAATGACCCAAGAACCACTCTCAAATGCAGCTTGTGGTCCTCCGAACTTTTTTAATAGATCAACATGTCATCAATAAACACAATCACAACAGACTAGAGATATGGCTTGAATATCCCATTCATCAAGTCTATAAATGCTGCAGGGGCATTGATAAGCATTGGGCATATCCTCAGCCCGAATCTTCAACTGGTGATACCCAGACCTCAAGTCAATCTTTAAAAACACAAAAGTACCCTGAAGCTGGTCGAACAAGTCATCAATATGAGGAATCATATACTAGTTTCTGATGGTAACCTTATTCAACTGCTTGTAATCAATGCACATACGCCTAGTGCCATCCTTCTTCTTCAAGAATAAGACAGGAGCACCCTATGGAGATACACTCAGTCAAATGAAGCCCTTACTCAGCAAGTCCTGAAGTTGCTCCTTCAACTGTCTAATCTTTGTAGATCCATACGGTACAGAGCAATAGAAATAGGTCAAGTACCTGGCTCGAGGTCAATGCAGAAATCAATAGCCTTGTCTTGTAGCATACCTGATAAATATAATGGAAAGATCTCGATAAACTTACTAACCACCGGAATGGACTTAAAGGAAGGAGTATCCACACTCGTATACCAAATAAGAGCGGTATACGCCAGAAAACCTTTGTCTACTAATGTCCTAGCACAGATGAAAGAAATGATCTTCTTAGGAGTAGGGATGGAAGAGCCTCTCCACTCTACCCTCGGAAGACCAAGCATAGCTAATGTAATTGTCTTGGCATGACAGTCTAGAATTACATGATATGGTGATAACCAATCCATACCCAGAATAACATTAAAATCAACCATGTCTAAAATGATCAAATCTACCTATAAAAGTAACCACACGCATACGATAAACTCTATCTACAATCAAAAAATCACCAATTGGTGTGGAAAATCAAATATGGACGTCAAGAAAATCACACCACATATCCAATTTGGAAGAAACGAAGGCAGACACATATGAGAATGTACTCCCTGGATCAAATAACATAGTAGATGACCGATGATCGACTGAGATGATACCTATAATAATCGCGTCTGCTGCCTCAACCTCAACCCTACCAAGGAATGTATAGTAGTGAGTGCATCCTACCTCGGACTGAGTACTCTACTGGCCACCTCGACCCGAACGAGCTCTATCTCTCCCTGACTGGGATCCACCACGCCCATATTGATGGCTAGCATGGCCCAATTGAGATCTTCCCGGTCTAGTCTCACTACCACCCCTAGATGGTTGTGTTAGAGTCTTAGGTGCACAGGATACACTCGATGTATGTCTGGTGCACTTTCTCTTGAAATGCCCAATCTCTCCTTCCTTAAAATAGGTCATGTCCTCTGAGGGCTAATTAATCCAGATACAAAAACCTGAACCACCACGGTCAGAATACCGAGACTAGGAACCTCGGGATGACTGGCCCCCACTATAACCGCTCTACCCTGCAGAGTAACCATCAGTAATCTGTAGAGCTTCTTGAATCGGTCGACCAAGATATAACTGTTGATATCTCCCTATTACTCATAACCATAGGAAGTAGAACTGCTAAACTGACCATGTCGCTCATATCTGGGCATACTGTCCCTCACAAAATCCAACATCTTGGCATGCTTGGCCACTATCTCAAAAGAATCTCTAGAAGCCACCAACTGCAATGTAGCTAACTAGAGCGGAATACACAAGCCTCTAACAAAATATCTCACTCGTTCATCCTCAGTAAGAAGCAGCGGTGCTGCATAATGCGTAAAAGCATGGAAACAAAATTGTAGAATCTCTCTACATGATCTCCTAAAACTCATCACGCTTGCACAATTGCAAGCTTAAAGGCACATACTTCTCCAAGAAGACCCTGTTAAACTTAACCCAAGTCAATGGAGATGACCCCACGAGCAAGCAATAAACATACTCTTTCCCCTACTATTTTGTGTTCCCCAAAAGTTGAAGGGCCACAAAACTAACTTTGTGAGTCTTAATAATACCCAAAGTATGCAACCTCTCATAGCTGCTAATGATGAACTCGTATGCGTCCTCTTCTGGCTGACCATAAAAAACACTAGAGGCTTCATGTTTGAAAAGTGTTCCCAAATCTTCTGCTCATCACGGGTCATAATTGTCCCTGCAATAGGCCGAGGACCATACTCAGGAGTATGAACCTCATCAATATAGGATGCTGACATCGCCACTGGTTGAATACCGAGAGTGAAACTCAGGGGTCTGACTTTGCCCCCTTCCTACATGGGTCTCAGAACCACCCAGAGTAGTAGGATGTATGCCTATCTAAGCAAATCCATCAAGAACACTCAATAACCTGACCAATATGTCATGTAAAACATAGTAGCAATGAATCCAGGATGATCCTTGGATGGCCCCATCTCCTCCTCCAGTAACTCGTCTTGAGGCTCAATATATGGCTCTAGGGACTTTAATCTCGCACGAGCCTGACCAACTCTTAGTGCTCCCCTCTGAGCTGGTGCCGCTCCTCTAGCACTACCTCAACCTCGAGCATGTCCCTTAGCACGACCACGCATGGCAGGTGTTGATGCCTCATCTCTCACTATGTAAGAACGAGTCCTCACCATCTGTGAGAGAGAAACAAAGGTTAGATACCAATTTTAATCAACTTAGCACGAAAGTAATGAAGAAAGTGAAATTTCCTAAATATCTTATAGTCTCTCGAAGATAAGTACGGACATCTCTGCACTGATCTGCGAGACTCTACTAGACATTGCTCTTGTATTTAAGACCGCTTAACCTAAAGCTCTGATACCAACTTTGTCACGACCCCTTTTCATGAATGATGGTGGCACCTACATATCCTACCGGTAGGTGAACCACTCCCGAATCATTCATATGACATGACTTAAATAAATGAAAAAATATAGCAAAATACTATGTAATCTATCTAAGATATAAATGCGGAATAATAGAAGTCTGAAGATCAACATACATCCCCTGAACGATCTAGTCTGTAGATGCAAGAGCACTATAAAAAATGATACAAGTCTGAAATTGAGGGAAACAAAATGTTAAAATTAATACATACGCTAAAGATGTATGTTATGTTTCATAAGTACAAGTAAAATATTGAAATAGGGATAGAACACGCAAGGGTATGCTGGAGGTAGCATCCTCACCTTGAGTGCTGGAGATCAACTGCTCGAACTTAGCGTCATGGTCTCGAGCTAGTGGTCGAATCTGTATCTATATCAACAAAAGATGCATCAAGTGTAGCATGAGCACGCAACGTACCCTCGCAGACATCATAGGCCGACAACGATGGAAGATATGTAAAAAGAGATAAATATCAAGTTTATACCAATAAGTCCTATACTAACAGTTCAAATAACCCAGGTAATCACATATCTCACAAAATAGTTCAATGAGTGGAAGAATCACATTAATTCAAGTAAGGTTTCGTAATCACTTAAGTCATCTAGTTCCAGAGAATTTCAATAACAATAATTCAATATTCATGAAAAAGTACAATCCTTTTATAACCAAAATCCAATCAAGTTATCAATAACCAATTTGAGTATCAAATACAACCACAAGTAATGAATCATATAATATATGTATGGTATGAATGCAATGCATATGACCGGTATCTTATCATCCCGTATACAGTATGTCAAGTTATTATTATGATGGTACACCCATGGAGGACCCGTAAATTCCATATACCCTTCCAAAATGTCCAATCGGACCCCAGCTCTTGGCTATAATAATATCTATTGCAGGCGTGCAACCCTGATCCCCATGTATCATCATCATCTCAGTGTTGCCAAAATCTCAATAGTGTTCTTACCTTCCCAGTCCCTTGGACCAAGAACATAATCATACCACTCCAATATCAATGTCCTCAGAACCATGAGTGTATGAATGCAAATGACATATATAAGGCAAGAATCATGATATAATAAGATGCAATAAGTACAATGATGAATATCACATGCTTCCAGAAATACATCAATATATAATCCACGTACAATCAGTATATCATATCAAACATGTGGTGAATAAACACAACTATAACAAGTATGACGACAAGCCCACATAATGGCAACAAGCTCAATCAATCAGCAGTCGAAATCAGCTTAAGGCTGATTCCAAAATCACCATCATCACAGTTTAACATCGGTACCCACTCAACCGTTCATCACAATTATTTGAGTGGGACTCCCAAACACACCTAATACCTTTCAATATTTATAATTAATTAGGCACTTCTATTAAAGTCTCAAAAAACTAAACTGTAGCATGCTTCTGGGCTGAACTAGTACGCCAGCAATCAGGCCTCGGTGACAGCTTTGTCCATCCTCTTCCCCTCACGATAATTGAAGTTTATTCACGTATATACTATTCATTAATCTATGTATTACACAACATATAAGGACATAATCCTTAACAAAGCAACACCATAAATACCAACCCCGGACACTCACTACCACGACTCAAACTTTAGTATCCAAATATCATTAATACATACCAAGTAATCATATCCTTTAGTTAATTGAAAACTATACACATTTGACCCTTCAATTGAACATTAAACAAAAATCCCCAAATTGGAAACCTTAGAATTTTCCCCAATTGGAATAGGCTTCTACACTCAGATTAAGCCTTGCAACCTGATAATCTATATGTATCCATCACTAATTCAAAATAATCTAAGTAATTTAATCCATAAAACTCACATTAATCAATGATTTTAACTCTCTTAAACTCATAAGAAATTATAACTCATATTCCCCAACTTATAAACATACTAAACAACCCTTAAAGGACTTAGAACATGAAACCAAACCATAACAGAAGGAAATATCTTACCCAAAGGATGAAATTGCTCTTAACCTTCTGAAAATGTTTTGTGGCGGTGCTAGGTTCGAGATATACTATTTTGTGAAATGAACTGACCTAGGGAATTAAATAAGACACTTGATACAATGATTCCCCCCAGTGGAATCGACCTTGCTAGCACGGATCCACTCCTGCGAACATAACACTCGCTGGGGCGTAATCATATGACAGCTCACCTAAGCGCCACGGTGAACATGACTCCGCAGAGATGCACCCGCCCCTGCGGAAGTCCCATCCGCCAAGGTGGAAACTCTATAGATATCAATACTCCACTTATGTGAGTCAACCTCCCACCGAGGCAGACACGCAGAAGTATATTAAGGTGTCTCCAGGGCAGACACCAAATACCAAAAAATCCTAAATCAAGCCAAACTCCCATCAACCACCTGAAATACTCCCAAGACCTCCCAGATACAAACCAGACATGCTCATCTAAGGTAAACATGGATACGTACTCACTCGTATCCTTGAATTCCCCATTTAACCAAGCTAAGGTATACTTTTATAAAGAATCACCCAAAAAACCAAAAAAATCCAAATATTACAAATAAGTTTACAAAATACATCTAATTGCCTTGAGAAGTGATCGAATGACTCAATTAAGTCATGAATGACCCACCGAAACTACCGAAAGAGACGAAACCTGAAAATGAACCCATCTACTCAAAAGTCAACTATGAGTCAAACCATCCAACTTAAGGGTTCTAGTTTTAGGTTTTTTTTAATTCAAAACTCATAAAACTGGACATCAGGTTTTGTGCTACAAATCCCTGCATGTCACAAACCCACATAAAAGCTACAGAAAGGATAAAATAGGAAAATAAGGGTCTTTAATAAAAATAACCTAACAGATTGTTACGTCATGGCTCTCATATAGTTAGCACTGACATTTTTGAGACAAAACGACATTACCCGTTAGTGATACATTTCACATGGTGTGATGAAAATTGTCTTTACTACATTTTCTTTTCCAATCAGGATCTGATGGTATTTGGAAAAACAATCGATGAATGACTGCATCTCGTGGTTGGTGCAATTATCAATGAGGATATGGATATTTGGGAGTGGAAAATTATCTTTGAGACTGGATCTATTAATATCGTAATAGTCCTCACAGATTCAGATTTTTCATCCTTTCTCGATACTAGCACAATGTTGGATAACTACATGGGATACGAGGTTACCAGTACCACTCCTGACTCAATCTATTTTTAACATCCACTTTGATTCTCATTCTTAGCTTAGGCTTGAACTGTCTGATCTTCTATTTTACCAATGTGAAACCATGATTGATTGGCAATTTATGCACCACTATATCTATGCTCAAATCGGGTATGTCGGCGTTGACACGAAGATGTCCACATACTCTTTCAACAAATCAATTAGTTCTTCTTTCTGAGGTGAACCCAAATCTGCACTGATCCGTGTCTCCTTGACAAATCCTTCGCACCCTAAGTTGATCACATTGGTTTCGTCCGGATTAGGTTTTTGTTCATTCTTGAGGTGTTCCATTTCCTCTATGAGACCCTCTGGTATCATTGTTTCCTCGTTGTACTCCTCATACTCTTCTTATTCCTTAACACTTGACTTACTCATTTCGTGACACATCATGACATTAAGAGTTAGTTTATTGTTATTACTGAAAGGCAAGGCAAAAGATGAATAGTAATACAAAGTTAAAACAACTAAAACATTATTTTTGATAAACCGAGGATTTCATTTATTTGCAAAAGTAAATACAAACTATGTTCCTAACTCGGATCAACATCGAGTCATTTTCATTTTTTCAACAAACATTACGAGGTAAACAAGTAAATGGTGAATAGTCGGGCCTCGACCCGACTAAACTGATTTTCAAAAATTATAAAAACTTCATCATTGCTACCGAGGAACTAAAAGCGGTGTGAAGGTCTAGTTAGAGAGCTGCTCGCCTGGATTGCCATTGCGAATGGTAGGCGCCTCAGTGCATTCTTTTATTATTGCTAGGCATTATTCTTCTGAGAATAATATCCCTGTTACACCTCAAACTTTTTGCATCATTCATATCATAATTAAACTAATGTGAGTTTGGGAAAGACATGAAACTCTTACAAGGCTAAGGGAGATATTAAACAAGTGTTAAGCATGTACGAAAAGGTTTCGTGGATAAACAAATCAAAGATGTTATAACCTGTACTTTCAGGGCAAAACTAGGAGTGATTAATGTTATAAGGATGTCTTATATTAAGGTATTTGAATCATATAATATTCATATGTTAATTTTTGAAGTCAAGCATGTTGTAAAACAAAATTCAGCAAAACTTATTGCAAGTCACGTTCATGTGTTTGCTGAAATTTGGGTTAAATGTTGCAGAGCTTTTCTCCCAATTTATTTTTAATTACGGTCTTATCCATCCATGAAATTGAAGGTCTACGAGTATAGTTTCCAATGCATTAAATTTTTCATCGATATGACATCATAGATATTCATGTTTTCGCAAGACTGTGAAGACAACCCCTTTTGGGACCCACTATGGCGGTGACTGACCTTACTTTTTATATAACAATTTGCGGACTCAATTTTCATCATTTTTCAACCACATTTCGTTCCCACACTCCTCACAAACCCTGCTAATAGATTCTTAAGTCTTCAAGGTGAATCCAAGGTGACTTAACTTAGACCCAACATCAAAGTTAGCCAAAGGTGAAGAATAATCCCTCTATGGTGTTCTGATGTGAATAAGGATGATGGTGAGCTAAGTTAAGCTTAGGGTTAGAATTGTATATACTTCCTAAGGTATGTGTAACATCTCTTTGGTTGTGTTTAAGGTTAATTACATGTTGGTTGTGGTGTTTGAGTGAAACATTACAAGATGGCACTTGAAAGGGGAAGAGATGTTGTTCTATTTTTGTTGGACTATTTTAAGTCTATATATATAAGTTGTTATGGCTATAAATTGTGGAAAACAACTTCATTATGATATGGTTGTCGTTTTTATGCATGTCTATATGTTTATCAAGTGAATTAATAAAAGAAACATATGAAAACTTGAGATTGAATGTGACGATTAAGGTAATGTGCGTGTGGACTGTTTTGAAAGGGATTTAGGTTTTGTTTTGGTTTTTTAATGATGAAATAACTTATCTATGATGTTTATAATATGGTTATGTTTGTTTACATGTCAAGATTATTGAAGAAATTGTTAACTAAAAATGGAAATGGTTACACAACACTTGGAAATGGTTCATAGTGTTGTTATCTTGTGTTGGACTATTTTGTGTGGATTTAAAGATAAGTAGGAGGTTGGATATCCTCTGAATATACTTTTTACATAATGGACATATTGTTAATTTCAAGGATAAATAATAATGGGGTTGAAGACTTCTAAAGGATTCAATTAGAGCTTCCCGCTCGTTGTGATAAATAGTAGTTTCGTTGGTGATGTTTGAGCACTTATTATTGTTGCTATTGTTGGTTATTTTTGTTGTTATTGGGATGTTTATGACCCTTAGTGGTCATTGGGATGTAGTAAAAATAGGGGAGATGCTGTCCAATTTTCCGTAAGTTATATGACTAACAAAATATGATGGTTATGACATTATATGTGACGACAATATCATTTCGCTTATTGTAGATGAAAGATGTTGTGTTGAGCTTGGTTGAGGAATAAGGAAGAGATCATACATTTATTTTAAGGCTATCCTTTCCTTCTTTGGCATGACCCATACGTAAACGAATGTATGTTCAAAGTGATTTTACTCTTGAAAGCTAGAAATATCTATGTCCTTTATTCTATTGAAGAAGTTTATTGATTTATGCATATCTTATCTTATTGACTCATAATGAAAGGTATGTTGAGGAACGTAGTGAAAATAACGATATTCATACGATAACGACCATAGGTCACTCTAACTCTGTTCATAGTATCCCCTGAGGTCCGTCTTTCATTGTTCTTATATATAGGTATCTATTTTCTTACCGAGTCGTGCTATAGTCGGTCAAGTATGACACTTATACGTGCGCACCACTGTAGTTTTGACATTATTGAGTCCTATTATGGTCGGGTATGATCGAGCCCTTTCGAGGCAGAGTACGTTATCATATGATATGATTTTCCCATAGAGAGGCTTAATACTATATTATATGGCCCCATTGAGTGGCTGAACTTTTTCAGACATGCATATATATCTATGGTTGTGACAGTATGCCTACAAAGGTCTTTTAATAAGTTACATGTTGATTCCTACACCCTTCTCTTGTATTTCATTCATAAACATGTTTACTTGCCTTACATACTCAGTATATTTATTCATATTGACACCCTTTTTGCCTAGGGACACTATCATTCATGGACACAGATCCTATTAGACAAGTTGTTGGTGCTCACAGTAGGATACTAGTTCAGCGGGGGGGTGGGGGGTATTGCACTCCACTTGTTCTGGAGTTTCCTTTTGTGTCAGTTTGTTTATGTTATGCAACTATGGGTATGGTGGGGCCCTATCCCGACCTGATGTTATGTTGCACTACTATTAGAGGCTTGTAGACTAGTGGTTTATTTACTTGTAATTTGTATGTCCTTGCTAGCCTCTTATCAGTCGATTGGTATAACTTATCGGCCATCCGATGTTAATTATGTCCTTGCCAGCCTTGTTTTATATCCACATGTTGATTCGACTATCATTTTATCAAGTCATCATATTTAGTTTTTCCCCTTGTGGCTGTTATCCTAAGGCCTTGTTGGCCTAGACTGTTTACAGTTAGGCGATGATATACTGGTGGTACGCTCGGGCAGTCCAGGCACTAGGTGTCGGCCACACACTCTGAAGATAGGGTATGACAAACTTGGTATCAGAGCAGCTCTGTCCTAGGGATATCTACAAGTTGTGTCCAATAGAGTTTTATTCAAGGGTGTGTTATGCGCCACACTTATAAACAGAAGGTTGCGGGATATTTAGGATAGTTACCTTCCTTTCATGTTCTAGATCGTGTGATAGAGATATATACGTTGATGTTAGAGAAGGATTGGTAAAGGGTATGAGATGTATGCCTTTTATTGAGAAAGATCCATCTGAGGACCCGATTGATCCATTTCCACAGATAGTTGCGGTTCCACTAGTATTAGAGGAGCCGAGGGATGCTCTATCATTATTAGCTCTACAAGTTCTACCACCGACTCTATCTGATCAGGATGTGAGGAAAGCGGCATAGGTATTGACGCAGTTTGTTCCTTCACAGGCTTGGCATCACCCAAGAGACCTTGATCGTGATAGATCCCTTGAGGTGTTAGGAATTTTGCAGCCTAAGGAGTTCAGATAGCGAAAGCAAATTATATTTTCAGGAGATGATTCTGACGAGGCTAGGGGATTGACTAAGAGTGCTAGGATAGTTGGTGACTATAGAGAATTGTTGGGTGGTGGTAGGTTGTAGCATTCTGGGTTTTGGAAACAATTTGTACATGATCAAATTTCTTAGCTGAGACGAAGGTTGGGTTCGCAAACGTCAGTATGCCAGGATCCTGCTAGTACAGATATAGTGGAGTTTCCCCGGCCATTATGTCATTAGTGCGGTTGGGCGCATGCTTGCCAATTTCATGTAGGAATGGGGGTTTGTCTTTTGTGTAGTAGCATGAGACACAAGATAAGGACGTGTCCGAAGCTTAAGCGTAAAGACCAAGATAGGAGTGGGGATGGAGTGTTGGTCTCCGGTGCAATGTGAGATTTGTTTTTTAATACAAGTATGTAAATTATATTTTTTGGGACCCATCTTTTATAAGTTGGTGGAAAGGTACTGCATGTTCTATATTGCTGATATTTCGATCGTATTATGAAGAATTTAAGGCATCCCCATGGGAATATGTTACAAGTATAAATAAAGATCAAGGTATAGTTCTTATATTTGAATGATAATGAGGGCCATATTTAAGTTTCATTAAGTTAATGAGATATGAACCTTTACTAATATTGCAATAGATATAAGGCTCAATTTTCCATTTATGATGCTACATTAGTTAGTAAAATGGTAGCCGAATGTCCGGGAAGGTTTAAGTGGATGGTTTTCTGTCCTTATGAATAAGCCGAAATATACGATAATGTATTGAAAGTACACGGTAAGACATGGATGTGAACGATATTTCTAGGGAAGTTCTACGACTATGGGGTTAACTAGTAAGTAAAGCAATATCAAGCAATTAAGATAATGATGCCGGTTAAAGTAAGGAAGGTCAAACGTAAGAAGATGTTTTGTTGAGACAATTCTGAACAAGATAAGGAGTGAAGGGTTGTGAAAGATTGATATGAAATCGAGTAAAGTGATAACTATTAGATTTGGAGATCACTAGAAGACATAAGTTAACGTAAGGAGGTGCGATAAGATTCGTAGGCAAGAAAGGATAAAGAATGAGAGACCCTTGAATTTATGAAGCAACACGGGTCACGTTCTTATCGAAAGTAAATTAGCAACTCTAAATGAGGACTATTAGAAGATCAATTTAACCATGTAATCGAGAGAAGCTAATATTGGAAGATTACTTAGTATGGACTTGACTAAATGCACCAATCAGAAAGTCAAATGATTATCACTAGCTAACATTGCAGTGATTGGATGAGTGAACGATTGGAAGGATGAAAATGACTGATAGAAGTAATTTATGGAGAACTCCTTGAAAGGTTACGTGACCCAAAGTTATGTTTGTCGAAAGAAGGTATGATAACAAAAGTGTACGACTCTCTACGAGTATAGGTCTTTTTAAAAAAAAAATGTTTTACATGAAGTGAGGTTATTCTAAGATCAACCATAAGCTAATAGGATATGGTCCATGAAGAATGGAAGGACGAACATGATTTTAACCATAAAGTACTGAGTCATTTCCCTAAGGGAGGAGATGCGATTGTAAAGTATTAAGTTGGAAAAGCTCCTTTTGTTAAAGAGGACTAAAGGATTATTTCAAATGAGAATATGAGTAGTTTCAAAATTACACGGGAATGCAATTTATATGGGGATGGGACAACATTGATCTACAACGTGATTGTTACAGGTTCACTTTTACACAGGTGAGCGCATAGGAGCTACTATGAACCTGGATGGTTCTCTAAGTCGGATAATGTTTTTAGAGTCGCCACCTAATTTATAGGTAAATTAGGAAAACCAGTGTGAAAGAGTTTATTCAAAAAGTTTGAAAAATCCTATCTAAACCGGAGTCGAGGTAAGGGTTTTGCTGATCCCTTAGCGAAGGTGTTAGCACTTCGGTATTAAGGATCCGTAGAATACGGTTGACATACGGATTCTATAGAATGCTTTAATATGATTCAAATTACTTTATTATTCAATATCTGCAAAATACTTTTCATTTCATTCATTCAACTCAAGAGATTTATTTTAAAACAAGAGTTTAGGCTTCGGCCAAAATAATATGCACGGGATAGTTTTGTCAATTTCATTTACGGACTAAGAACACTCAAGTGTGGATTTGAATAGAATTTCACATTTATTCCAACCATATTGACTAATTTCACTTGCATCTTTGAAATCCTTTCCAAGTTTTGAAAAATGATATAATCCCTTTTTTAAATGCTAAGTTGGTTTTGGAAGAAATAGTAATACAAAAATTGTTTTTATTCCTTTTTTACATGCTATATCTCCTAAGGTTAATATCATATTCCGATTGTCCAAAACCCTCAAACCAAACTCAAGTCCAAGATAAGGTTTAATATTCAAAATGTTTAATTAGGCTTAGCCCAAATGACCATCTTAAATTGTTTGTTTTCAGTCCAAGTTAAAATCGGTACATATCTGCTTAAGTCAATCAGGACAAATTGAGTCCTTTTATAGTCCATTTGGCCCTTCAAAACCCAAGTTCAACTTGAACATATTTCAAAATGTAAAATCAAACTCAATTTAGCTCCTCCAAGTTGATTTTCTATTTTATCCAATTTTTATGTCCAAAAGCAGTCTTTTTACTTAGATTTTCATATTTTAAACAAGGTGTTTTGAAATTTATTTGGCGATCTAAGCTAAACGATTTATGTATCGTTCGCCTATCCGAGGTATAACCATAAGTAAAAGGTTGAAATAATGAAAGTATGTGTATTATACAAGAAATACGTATATATATATATATATATATATATATATATATATATATATATACATGTAATATGAGAAACAGAAATGAACATGAGGGAGTTTAGGCTAGTGGACCTACAGAAACCCACCAGTTGGCTATTTTTACCCATAACTGGTCTTTAATGCAAATATTAGCTTCACTTGCATTTAATTTGGGAAAAGTATGCTTGATTGGGCTGAGTATATAGGACTCCTGGATGCTCAAATTTAGCTGAACAGAATGATGGGCCCGGTAAACGCCCATCTCGATGCAATGCAGTGGGAACAAGCCAAGGGGAAAACAGAACTACTTGTTAGAAAGCACCAAATATTATCCTATGCAAATGAAAACTAAGATAAACAAGCAGTCTACAACAAAAACAAATTAATTCAAAACATTTCAGCTAGCTCAAGTTAGGACAGTGAAGTAAGAAAGGACAGACAATGGGCTAGGCCTAAGAAATATGATCATGTGAATGAAACAACAAAGCACAAAAATGGGCTAAACCACATGAATCATGTATATTATGTCAAAGAATGGCTAGTATACATAAATACAAGCTTATACATTTTATATACTGAGTATATCCTATGTTATGAGTGGTATATCAGTTGTATACCAACACACCATTCTTTATTCAATAAACTAAGAAGAGAACGAGGCTACTGGAATCATGTTAAAGGGTTGGTGTGCAAGCCTACTCAACTATCCATACAGAAAGGCAAGCAGAAAGTCATGGTTTAGTACAAAATGTAGGAGGGTTCATTACAGTATAGCTTAAGCCACATAAGTGAGTGACACATATACAAATATGGTGATACCTATGACCTAGTGACAAAATTCATACTTATAACAGAGAAAACAAGACAATAATGAATGATCCATATGGCAAGATCACATATGAATATAACAAGATCAAGCTAAGATGTGCAGATATCCACCATAAACATTGACCTCAAATGAAACTTCAAAATGTAGACATGGGAAATTCATACAACCAAAGTAGACACAAGTTAGATCATTAGAACCTATTCGGGAACATGCCAAGGGTGGGAAATCATGTGACTTGGAATATGCAACAGCTAAAAGAATCAGTGATGTAACGAATCTGGTAGTTGAGGCAGTAGCATTACATAATGGGTTGAAATATTGTGTTTCTCACAACTTATTGCCAATATTGTTGGAAACCGACTCCATGAAATTGAAGATGATATTGACAGGAGTTTGGGAGGTGTCATGGAATATATCTGATGTATATAAAGAGTGGAATATGTGGGTAGATTGGTCGAAATTGGATTGGAACCGAATGGAGATGAAAAATGGGAGTCAAGTGGGGGTTGACGAGTTTAGACAGTTTACCAGGTAGTGTTGGTTTATGTGTGTGGGGGGGGGGGGATGTACGGGTAGTTTAGGGTGGTGTCGGGTTAAGGTGGTTAGAGGGGGTGTTCTAGACATGTTGTGGGATATGTTGGTGGTCGGTACTTGGTGGTTGGATGGTGGTAAGGTGGCAAAATATGTCCAGGATACTAAGGTATGATGGTGGAACTCGGTAAGGACGATGGAGTAGTTGGTTGGGGAGTTCGGGGGCTTTGGGAGGTTTTGGTTAATGTCCTTTTGGGTGGAGATTGGTGACGTGTTGTGATGTTGTGAAAAGAATAAAGCAGTTTGAACAAGGATTGAACACGAAATTGATTGACAAAATCACGAGCGGATAAGACAATGAAAGCCGAGAAGACCTTCAATGTATTCGTAACCAAGTAACCGGATAGAACCTTGTCTTGGGTATAGTTAGATCACAAAGCTCTAACTAGACTTGCACCGAGGGTTTGGACCACAAAACAAAAGGACCAGGTGGTGACCCACAAAAGGACCGATAGCCTACAAAAGGGCCAACTAAGATAAGCATCACAAAAGTTGAATAACTTAGCAAAGATTGAGTAAACTCAAATATATTTCATAAATATTCAATGTCTATTTACATCAAGTACATGCCCTATTTATTCTAATGCTAGACCTTCTAGAAGAGGCAACAATAATGACACAAATAATGTACCATTCGACCGAATGGGAAAGGGGAATTGGTTCGGCCTATTAGGGCGGGGAGGAAGTACCCAACTCTTCATACTCTCTAGGACACCCTTTTGTGTCATCCATGTAGATAAGTGCATGAACTAGTTAGCTCATGAATTACCTCCTTGGAAGCTTTTTCATCAAGATGGTTCTTGCCTTGTCACCTTATTCTATTACATGGCATAATAATTATATCTCAAGTAGAACTAGTACTTATGCTAGGAATTAAAAATAAGCTAAAAGATAGTGGTCTTGGCCAAGACCAACATAAAAGCCAAAAATAAACATGTTCCTTCTTGGATCTTCACGTCCAATCTTAAACTCCACTCCATATGCCATTCCATAATAGGAATGTCACCCTTGGACGGTCGACAATTTTTGGCACTCCGGGCAAATCACCTCGCGGCTCATTTTGGAAGATTAAGTTCACGACCTTTCATTCATCAATATCTATGATTATATATAACATCACAAGGCTAAGGAGAGATAAGGCAATGAGGGTGGAGCATGTTATGGGAGAAGGCAATGGATTGGCAGATTTTTTAACTAACTATGCTTTTGATTTTGGAGGTACTATTCATTTTGATAGTTTCATCTCACTTCCTAATAGAGAAAAGAAAATATTGAATACATAGAAGGCTCACATACCATACGTGAGAGTTAGACAAGCTAAAGATCATCAAATACCTGGAGATTAATAGCAGCAGGAGAAGGGGAATGCAGCACCAATATAATCTGCATTACAAGCCATGAGCATAGATACAATCTTTAATGAAAGCATGGTTGGATAGGTTACAATTGTGGTATTAGTATGTTTACATGCTCATTCTGTTGTAACAGATCCAAGTGTGGTTTCACTAAAGTTAACAGAAGAAAAGATGGCAACATCGATCAACTTTGGAACAAAGAGGTAGATACTGAACTTGAAGAACTACTAGAAGAATTTTATTCCATCCTTGAAGCCTGAATTTAAATTCACTAGACTTTTGAGCCATAACACCTTGATGACAGCTTGTAGGTGTGTGATATGGTGTTAAGTCAAGGCCATAGGATTTGAAATAGACAATATTGTATGCAGCATTTAGGATCAGTTTACTCTTTCACTAGTTGTTATAAATTGGATGTATAGTCTTTCTTTTCTTTTTCTTGTATAGAACTAGTTTCTTAATAAATCACTACCAAACAGTTGTTTTGTAGTTTTTTTTAAAATTGTTTAATTGGTATATGATGTAATGACATATACAGTCGTTATGTACGTTTTGATTATTTTACTCCTATTGACCTAATTCCCGAAGTTACCGAGCAATCCTAGTGAAAATTGAAAGAATTACAACCTTTAAGTGCAAGTGTTTGACCAATAGGTAACTTTTGAGTAAACATATTATTTTTAGAATTTGGTCGATTTTGTAAGGTCCATAGGGTTATTTATGTCTTCGTGGGATAGTTGGTTCGATTCCCGAGGCTCTTGGAATTATTTTAACCATTGATTGGAAAGTTTGTTTTAGGCCGTTGGGGGTTGACCTAGTGTTATAGACATCCGATGAAAATTTTGAGACCACGAGTGAGTTTGTTACATGTTTTACGTGTGTGTATGTCTGGTTGGTGTCGGGAAGGTCTCGGGTGATTGTCAAAATTTGGGACTGAGTTTTGGAAATTTTATTCTATCTGTTACTCGCTTGGGCAAGCGTATAGCAGCTGGCGCGATGATGGGATTTTGCTTGAATCATTGTAGCGAATAGTGGACCGCTACGGTGAGATATTGGTTATTATGGTTAGCCTCTGCAGCGAGCAGCTCGAGCTCAGGCATAGGCCCTACTACAGTGGGAATTTGACCGCTGCAACGGATGACAGGAAAACATAAATACTTTTTAAGTGTGTAATTAGATGCTTCATTTCCCATTCCCATATTTATTCCTTCAATGCATCTCTAGGGCGATTTGAAGTGTTTCTAGGTGGATTCTTCTTAGGGTAAGTCTTTTTAACCTTGTTTCCTTTATTTTACCTTTCCTAAGCTTGAATTCATGGTGGAAAAACCTAGAAAACAAGTTAAAGAGGTTGGGTTCTACTTACATGGTGATAATTGATTATTAAGACTTAAATATGAGATTAATTGTTGGTTTTGACTAATCTAAGCATGGATTTCATTAATTGGTAACTAGTAGGATTGAATCTTCCATTTTTATCAAGAAATTATTCATGAAAAATCTAGGGTTGATGCCTAATTTGGGTTTTTGCATTGAATGTTGAAATTGATCAATAATTGAACTAATTTAGCAATTGGAGAGTAAATATGAAGTTCTAGAATGTCGAGTCACCGATTCCATTCTCAAATTACCGTTTTACCTTGTGGGCCCGTTTCCCCATTTTTCCCATAGTTGGTTTTGGATTCAAGGAATAGTATAGTGATATGTTAGTTTCCATTTCTAACTTAGATTTCAATAATGATTAGACTATGAGTATAACTGATACCCGCAAAGAGGTAAGGCTCCGGTGTGATCATTTGTGGCTCCCACTTGGCATCCAGGTAGGTTACGGCTTACCTTGTGTGTTACACCCGCACTTTATACGTCGACGTTGTCATAAGCTAGATGACGTAAGACGGAAAGGTCATGATACACTTATAAATTTAAGGAAGGTTTTTATCAACTGTTAAGAAAGTACCAAAAGGTTTTGAGTTCAAGCGAATCAAAGAAAGTAAGTTCGTTGAAATTTGGGGAAACCGGACAAAATTTCCGGACCTGATTTTGGCCCAAATTGTTGGGGGCATATCTCCTAGTTTATAAGGAATTACAGAGCCATAATCTATCTAAATTTAAGTTCAGAGAGTCGACTTTCCAATAAAACATACAGTTTATCAATCTGAGAAGTATGGCAGGTTCGACGGACCATCAAAGGAACCGTCAAATTTTCGACAGTGGTCGACCTTACTTTTTATAAAACAATTTGGGGACTCATTTATCATAATTTTCAACCACATTTCATTCCTACACTCCTCACAAACCCTCCTAACAGATTCTTATGGCTTCAAGGTGATTTAACTTAGATCCAACATCAGTGTTAGCCAAAGGTACGGAATAACCCCTCTATGGTGTTGTGATGTGAATAAGGATGATGGTGATCTAAGTTAAGCTTAGAGTTCGAATTATATCTACTGACTAAGGTATGTTTAACATCTTTTTGGTTGTTTTTAAGGTTAATTACATGTTGCTTGTGGTGTTTGAGTGAAAGATTACAAGATGTCACTTGAAAGGGAAAGAGATGTTACATTTTTTTTTTTGGATTGTTTTAAGGCTATATATATAAGTTGTTATGGCTGGAAATAGTGGAAACAATTTGATTATGATATGGTTCCTGTTTTTATGCATTTATATATGTTTATCAAGTGAATTGATGAAGAAACATATGAAACTTGAGATTGAAAGTGAATATTAAGGTATTGCGCGTGTGGACTATTTTGAAAGGGATTTAGGTTATGTTTTGGTTGGTTGTTGATGCAATAACTTGTCTATGATATTGTTAATATGGTTATGTTTGTTTACATGTCAAGCTTGTTGAATAAATCGTTAACTAGAAAAGGAAATGGTTACGTAACACTTGGAAATGGTTCAGTGTTGTTATATTGTGTTGGACTATTATGTGTCGCTTTGAAGATAAGTAGGACGTTGGAAATCCTATGAATCCGAGCTTGCCGCTCGTCGTGATAAATAGTAGTTTCGTTGGTGATGATTGTGCGCTTGTTGTTATTGCTATTGTTGGTTATTGTTGAGGTTGTTGTTGTTGTGCTTTTGATGACCCTTAGTGGTCTTTGGGATGTATTAAAAATAAGGGAGATACTTCCCGATTTTTCGTAAGTTATATGACTAGCAAAATACGATAGTTACGACATTATATGTGACGATGATATCATTTCACTTGTTGTAGACGCAAGAAGTTGTGTTGATCTTGGTTGAGGAATAAGGAAGAGATCATACACGTATGTTAAGGCTATCATTTCCTTCTTTTGGCATGACCCGTATGTAAAAAAATGTAAACGAATGTCTGTCCAAAGTGAATATACTCTTGGAAGCTAGAAATATCTATCTCCTTCATTAAATTGAAGAATTTTATTGATTCATGTATATATTGTATTATTGACTCATAATGAAAGTTATGTTGAGGAATGTAGCGATAATAATGATAGTCTGAGAATAATGATCATAGGTCACTCCAACTCTGTTCATAGTCCCCTAAGGTCCATCTTGCATTGCACGTATATATATATATATGTATATTTATGTATATGTATATATATGTATCTATTTTCTTACCAAGACGTGCTATAGTCGGCCTGCTATGGTACTTATATAGGTGCACCAGTGTAGTTGGTTTTGACAATACATATATATATACATATATATATATATATATATGTATATATATATATATATATATGTATATGTATCTATTTTCTTACCAAGACGTGCTATAGTCGGCTGCTATGGTACTTATATAGGTGCACCGGTGTAGTTGGTTTTGACATTACATATATATATATATATATATACATATATATATATATATATGTATGTATATATATATATATGTATCTATTTTCTTACCAAGAAGTGCTATAGTCGGCCTGCTATGGTACTTATATAGGTGCACCAGTGTAGTTGGTTTTGACATTACCGAGTCCTATTAAGGTCGGGTATGACTGAGTCCTTTCGAGGACGGGTACGTTATGATATGATATGATTTGCCCCACAGAGAGACTTGATACTATATTATATGGCCTCATTGAGTGGCTAAATTTTTACAGACATGCATCTATATTTATGGTTATGACAGTGTATGCCCACAACGACCTTTTAATGAGTTACAGGTTGATTCCTACTCCCTTCTCTTGTATTTCATTCATAGACATATACATACTCGGTACATTTATTTTTACTAACACACCTTTTGCGTGGAGACGCTGTGTTTCATGCCTGTAAGCCCCAGAAGACAGGTTGACGGTCATCCTAGTAGGATACCAGTTAAGCGGAGGGTGTGTTGCACTCCACTTATTCCAGAGTTGTCCTTTGTGTTAGTATGTCTATTTTATGCAACTATGGGTATGGCGAGGCCCTTTCCCGACCTGATATTATGTTACACTACTCTTAGAGGCTTGTAGACTAGTGGTTTATGTACTTGTCATTTTGTATGGCCTTGCCGGCCTCTTGTCAGTCGGTTGGTATAACTATTTGGCCTTATTGACCTTCTGATATTAATTATTGCCTTGTCATCTTTGTTATATATCCACATATTAGTTCTGCTGTCATTTTATCAAGTCGTCATATTTAGTTTTCCCTCTTTGTTGTTATTATCCTGAGGCCTTGTTGGCCCAAACTGTTTACAGTTAGGTGATCATATACGGGGTACGCTCGGGCTGTCCAATCCATGGGTGCTGGCCACACCTCTACAGCTGGGGTATGACAATCCTTATCCCTTCCTCAGCATCATCTGAATTCAGCATCAACATCCTCACTGGGAATGACTAGTACAAATTGGGAATTGGCTTTCGCATCTTAGGGGGGCCCTTCTTCTTTTTTCCTTCTTCAGAGGCTTATTCAGGACAGTGAATATATCTAAGGCCAAGACAGAAACAATTTTCGGCGATCTCAATAGGCTCTGTAATGTCGTGCAAATATTTCCCAACACCTTTCCCCAACTCAAAACCATTCTGCAGCATTGTGGAAGTAACCATTTTGTACACATATGGCATTGGGACTTGTTTCATGACCTCCTCATATTCGACCCCCACCAGTTCGACCATATGAAAGTCTGCCCCTTTAGAAAGCTCCTCAATTACTAGAATAAAGTTGGTATGGTAGTTATGGATGCTTCCATCCCTGTTGTATTACCACTTCATGTCTGTCCTAGACAAATTTCAAGGAATGATGCAGTGATGATAGCACGGCTCCGGCCTCGTGGATCCCAAATCTTCCCAACAGCAAGATGTAGTTAGCAGCAATAGACATGACCTAGAATTTAGTTGTGAATTTAGTGGGTCCTATTTAGATACAAAGATCTACCTCCCTCACTGGGTTGCATTGAGCTCCATCGAATGCTCTTACGTTGGTTTGGCTCTTCCCTATCTCTCCCACATCGTACCCTAGTTATTCTAGCATGGATTTTGGGAAAATATTAAGACTAGTGTCATACCCCAACCTTGGGGGTGGCTGGCACCCAATGCCCTAAGGATTGAGCGTACCAACCCTGATACCTGCGACATGCTCAACAATATATAGGCCAACAAGGCCTCTGATAAATGTTTCTCTAAACCAATACACAATCACCTACACACAAAAAAGGCCCAACCTATACATATATATATATATATATACAACAAGGTCGATAAGGTTGACATGACACAACAAGTCTACTGAAGAGGCCGATAAGGCCACACAAGACCATAGTACACAATACGACTATCTACAAGCCTCTAAAGAATATAATGACAACATTTGTTTAGGACAGGGCCCTGCCATACCCAACTATATGCATATATATACCCATCATACATATAGCACACTAGACAGCTCCGGAAGAAGGGAGCGTGATAACCTTCAACTGAGTCTAGTCACCTATTGTGAAGCATTATCTTCATCTCTATCTGTACCTACGGGCATGAAACGCAGTGTCCTCAAAAAGGCACATTAGTACAAAAGATGTACTGAATATGTAGGGCAGTTAACAAATGTAGACAGAAGATATAACATAAGATATAAGGGTACCAAAGTTAACCTGAAACGTATAACAAGCCTCTAAGGGCCTACCTAACACAATCATGAAGATATATGCATGTCTATAAAATGAAGCCGCTCAGTGGGGCCATATAATGTAATATCTAGCCTCTCTGTGGAGAAAATCATATCATAATATATATATTATATATGAGCTCATTGAGGACTCGGTTGTACCCAGCCCAAATATGAGACTCGGTAATATCAAAACCAACTATAGTGGTATGCACAAATAAGTGTCGTACCTGGTCGATTATAGCTCGACTCGATAAGAAAATAGATACATATATAAAAGTGCAATGGAAGGAATGACTTTGAAGGGTCTTATGAATTCAATCAGAGTGACTCGATGTCGTTATACTCCGATTACCGTTATAAAACTGTGTTTGTATCATTTATCTGAGAGTCAACAAGGATCATAAAAATACATAGGATTCATGAATTATAATAATATGAAACAGTAAGGTCCACAAGCTTAAATTTGAGAATAGAGTTCCTTTTGAGGTAATAATATTATAGTTATGTTTCTTCGTAGATCATGCCAAAAGAAAGAAAGAGTGAGCCTTAACATACCTTGTTGCTTGAAAAATGCTAGCTTATGATTATTCGGCCAACCTACGAATGATATCTTATGTATTACAGACAATTCAGGTCAAGATTGAGTTGATAAACTAAAGATGGTTTCATTATGATACTTAATCAATCATTTGACGTGCTTATATTCCCATGTCCCTTGTTAATGGCGATTCAACATAAGAAATAACATTCTTAGATCTTTATAGCTTTCTTCCCTTCTCCACCAACTATTAACAAGATTCAATGACTTAATATCAAGCTTCAACTTTAATCAAACAGCTCAACACAAAATTAAGAACAACAAGAACAACCTTTACGTGCTTATCTAGTTATTCCTCTTTGTAGCTTGTAATTCCATTATAGAAACCACCACTTTAGATGACCTCAACAACAACATCTACAACATAATCAAGTTACATCCCATTTATTTCAGTCATAACTAGTCATATATACAACCTCCAAACCGCCCAACAACAAACCTTAGCATCATTTTGCCAATTAGGATGCTAACGCGTAGATTCTTCACAAAAACGCTTAATTAACACACGAATAATCTTAAATACAAGAAATGGAGTGTAAATATTACCTTACACAGAGACTATAACCTTGTATTCAACCTCCTTAGTTCCAAGAACAACTCTCAAATGCACCATAACTTCATAAAAGCATGCTCATTCACTTAACCTAGCTTTTGATGTAAAATTATGGTGTAATCCCCTTGAAATCACTTTAAAACCATGAAAATATGTTGGTAGTTTTAGGGAGAGAGTTAGGGAAAGGTTTGGTCGAAAATGGATCAAAAATGACTAAAAATCATTTAAACCCAAAGCTAAGGCAGCCCCCGACCAAATTAACGGTCCAATTTGACGGTCCGTACATTTTTGTATGGTCTGTCAATTTGGACTGTACAATCTGTCCTAAAAATATGGTGGGACCCATTTTGACGGTCCATCCTTTTGGGCTGTCAAATTTGGAATTTTACAAATTTCGTCGCAACACATTTTCTTCAATACGTTTAACTTTCATACACTCTGATACTTCCGTAGACAACCTTTAAACTCTCATTATCCTTCCGTAAGGTCACATATCTTCCCTGGAATGCCGGTATCAATAGACAATGCAACGAAATGTAGAACTATGAGGCGTATCATCCTTTCCCCCTTACAAACATTCATCTGCGAATGTTGAAGATATTTTAACACTCAAGTTTTCCAGAAATTTTGGCAGAGTTTCTCTTGTAAACAAGACTACCCAAAACTTGTCTAGCAGCCCAAATACACATCCAGTACTATACATAGTGGTATCACACCAAGACAACATCAAATCAGCCTCACATGACTGGTTATACCTATAATAACCAGAGAAACGTTAGCCATAACTCACCTTAGCATTCTCCTGCTGGCATCTGAGTCGCACCTGATACACTTATTTCAACAACACCTGTCCAAATAATAAGCATGAATCAATTTTGATAAACAGAATAGGATTAGAAATATTGTATCGCATGAATATTAACACGAAGCTGGAGTTTGAAACATCCGAGTATAGCAATTCTTATATTCTTAGACAATTCTAACAGGGTTCATTTGTATAAAGGACTACCTCAACCTTTCATGCAATCGGACACCATAACTATTACCTCATAGGATTACACAATCATAACATTGTTGGTATATCATCGACCTCCACCCAGTCGTACATCTCTTTTACAAACTTGCTTAGTAAACTATAATTCATTTGAATTGATGAATCCTGATGTTTGAACAATATCTTTCTTTTCTTTGTTACAATCCTCGTCTCATGATAGGGTTTATGTGCCAGAGTTCATAGGCATGAAGAATAAGTAAGATTATGATGAAATACTAAGGCACGAAGATCGTCAAAGTCAAGGATTTGAAAATAATAGGGTTATCTGAATCCATACCTTCCTCTGCTCTTCCTTTCCATTTTTCTATAATATCCTTTTACAGTCCTTTCGTAACACATTGTTTGTCACACCTACAAATGTAAGTTTTGAACAACTCATTAGTCTTGGAATTTCCTTTTTTTTATGAATTTTTTTTCGCTTTTACATTTCCATCATGACAATACTTGAAGTCAGTATCCAATAAACATTTATGGTTGGGAATATAGTTTGCTTGTCGGTTACTACATTCCCCAGCTGAGTCCGGTGTTATGATCGCAAATATACTCAGATGAAATCTTCCTCTATTGTCAAGTTATGTCATGCTCCTATAACCAAGTCTATTAAAACATCTCTACATTAATCCAAGCATTTCCTTATAACTTACTACCTTAAATCTGCTATTGTTACTATGAGACTAACCCCTTTTCGTGATTTGATAAGAGTCCTACTCCTCTGCTATATATAACCACTTATTTATTGACCTGATAGTATGTCATATAATAGATATTGATCCTCCGATGACTATTCAAATTTTCTTCCAAGTTTAATACATTCACTCTCTACATGTGCCCGATGGTCTGAACCTTAGGTTTTGTTTTCCTTCGAATGGGGGTGAGGATAATCCTGAACATCCAGAGACTCTTTTTACTGGTTCCACCAATAACTGTTTATCATAAAGAGCAATTGTACAACATCTCAAGATAATTGTCAAGATAAATTATCGATCAAACTTTTATTGTATAGGTAGTCTTAGTTGTTACGATGTAGACTGACGGGTCATTTAGGTATTAATCTCCCAAACCAGAATTGTTCCAAATAATAATTAGATGTATCACAATAATCCACAGACCACTCAATAGTCTTCATGTAATGCTTCAACTTCAAGCATTAAAGAAGAATTCATTTACCTTCTGTTTCGAGGAGTTACCATCATCTGATTTCTATTATAGCTGGCCACCTATTACCTCTTTTGGTTGATTCTTTCCTATAGCTTCCATAATGGCCTTCTTTTTCAATGGTACATGACTCTATCCTCCGTTATCTCCCTTTTCATCACGTCAGAACTTTTTGCTTCTTATAACGTCTCCAATATACATTCTCTATAAGTGATGTTGTGTATTCCATGATAGGTTCATCATTCCTTAGTCATACCTCATAGTTACTCAAGTATTTTTCTCAATTTGTACTGTTCCTTTTCTATCTACCTTAATTTTCCTTTTTTGTCAAATACTGGAAACAAGACATTATTTCCCCTTCGACGTTGTTTCTCTTTGGTTGGCCTTATTTCTTAGGCACCCACTATCTTAGCTGACTCCGGACTTGTGCTCTTCCGAGAACAACATTTATTTAATACCAAGAGCGCAACACTTGACCCTTGTAACTCCGAGATCCTTTATAAGTCATATACGACCATTCGTTCACTATATCTCCTGTACAACTTTTCTCAGAAGAAAACCCTTTGACCTACTCGTGTTATTTTCTAGTATTTCACATGCTAGCAGTCATCCTGCCTCCTTTTTCATTGAATATTTACCATTACAAGGTGTTCATCTGCTTGATCCCCTATGGTCACCGTAATCGAGTTAACGCTTCTGCCTTTTTTTCTGACTCCGGCTTCCTTTGCAACCAATGCCTTTATCCTTACGATCATTATGTTATCCTTCTTATGGAGTTTCTAGTTTATTTGAAAAATCAAAATATAGCATTACTTGCCTACTCATATCTTTTTCCCTTGCTATTATTCTTTAGTTATTTTCCTTATTGTCTACCTTGAATAATTTTTATCACTTCATCATATACTTACATCGGGCTTCCTTCGTCCCCACTTCTACTTACATGTCCTTAAACATCTTGTCGACATTCGTGGAGAAGCTAATGCTTTACGTGTTAAAATTCAAATCATAGCCGGTTTCAATCTTTCCACTAACGCAGGACCCTTAATTGGTATTAGAGCTCCTCTTTACCCGTCGTTCAACCAATTACTTGATGTTACCGGTTTGAATTCCTTTAAGGATTCCTCGTCTTAGCGTGCTTCCTGTACCATTATTCATGGACGTCAGGTACTATATTTTGGCTAGGAAAGTTTAAGTACCACTTCTTTACTAATATCTTTATCCTTAATGGTAAGCATGTTGCTTTGGATCCCACTATAGTCTTGTTACCGATGTCCTTTCCATTACCGTCTTTCCGCTGTTCTAATTGCATGAGAAATACCCACCGGCCTCATTACTTTGTCATAACACTTTCACTTGGGTTTACCAGACACCCGTTTACTATGTATCATCACTTTTCTGTCAAATCAAGCCTTTAACACAAATTATCTTCAACCAGTCATTTTGGCCCGATTGACTCATAAAACTATACTATAGAATTTAAAAACCTCATCGCTTAATATCAAAAACCCTGCTATCTTTTATTGCCATCACATATATTTCTACGATAACGAAGTTATATCATTTGCATATCTCTGACAAAACTCATCTTGTCCCACGATCTTCCAAAATGGTTTAGTCCTTGTGGATGAATTGGGGTTACTAGTTTAGGCATGACATTTCGCGCCCCTTTTCTTTAGTTGCTTCCTGAAATGAAGCCTCAAGTAACTTAACTCCAAAAATCGATCTTCCTTATCAATCTTCTGGGTTTCTCTTAATTCATCAGGTTCATGAGTACATTTTTAAATCACGTATTCATTTATCTTTTATGTCCCGATATCACGCACTCTGTAAGACATAAGAATGTCGGGTATTCATACGGCTGATAAGTGGGTGATTCCTAGATCATTTTGCTTAGAAATTGAACATAACTATAGTTTCATTTTCCTCCTTCCACTTCTATTATATATTTACGGTCTAAATACATCTAGATGACACACTTTCTACATTAATAATAACCAACCGGTCATAAGTATAAGCACAACTATTCTCAATAATATTATCAACATCCCTGATTAGTTGTGTAACTCCGAATAACATCAGGATCTGCTATTCCCCCAGACTCAATCTCAGGCACATATATACTATATGGCTTCTGCTTCCACACCAATAACATTCTTTAACACCACCCGGACATTGCCTATAATGCACTTGTCCACACTGATGGCATATCGATTGAAATACCTTAATGCATTCTCTAGCCCTATAGCCCAAAGCTATGCATCTAGAACATAACTTGGTATCGGGTAAACATATTTTATCATGCCTCATTCCACATTGCTGACAACGTGGTCTACTACTGCCAACATCTTCTTATACTTGCCTGATTTCTACCTAGGAGCGTCGATTTGACACATCCCATAACGCTAATATTTTGTTTCCTACTTCCATTCCAAACCTCTAGTCTATCTACTAGTTACTTCTTCATCACCTCTGTTCGTTCTTGGCGAACCTTAATTAACTGACTTTCATGATAATGGGATCCTTGGCCTCTCAAAAGTACTAACATGTGGGGTATCTCAAAAGTACTTCCATGGCCCCCAAAAAACCCACAAAAGAAGAAAAAGAAAAATTCCTTGCCAAATCTCCCACTGAAAACCCCTGTCGTGGTATGATGCAGTAATGAAAGAAGAAAATGAAAATACCGCAGCATCCGTGCAGAAAACACCAGCACATGAGATAACTGCCGAAAATCTTCTACAACTCCTGGCGAAATCCCCAGAATTACTACAGGCATTGATACAACTTCAAAATCCCAAACAAGAAGTTGCTCAAAGCTTAGGAGAAGAAAAAACCTCTCAAAATTTTACAAAAATCGAGAAAGGAGAATCTTCAAAAACCCTTTCTCAAAAACAATTTTCAAAACTACAACTCGAGAAAGAAGATTCTTCAAAAACCCTTTCTCAAAAACATTTTTCAAAAAAACCAACTTGTGGTACCACAAGTCCCCAAAAAACCTGCACCTAAATACATCATAAAATCGTTTTTTCAAAATATTACTACTCTTGAAAAAGGATTTTTTAATAAAGACCCTTTTCTAGCACTACAAAATTATTTTGGACAAAAATGGTTTTATAAATCATGGAATATTTTTAAAACCCCATATTTTTATCAAGCTATCCTTGAAATATCAAGATCAGTAACCATTAAAATTAATTTTCACAAAAATAACCTGGATCCGTCTTATTCAATTTGCAAAATACTTAGCGTAATTGCTCCTACTGATTGGGGGAATGACCTATCACAACTCCTAAACTTCCCAGATACCCACAAAAATGAACCATTTTTTGATATCCCTTTTAATTACTGGGATTACCAACAAGCTTGGTTCAATTCCTTCTTTATTCAAAATACCAGCCAAAGCCACACTTGGCTTTTCCATTTTGATACCTCATGTGATCCATCACAATTTCCAACATGGTGGAATTCATGGTGGGATCAATTCGGATCCACCCTAGACATACAAAAACCAGAAGTCACTAAATCTTTCAGCCTCTTCAAATCCCAGTTCAAACCCTCTGAGGAAGAAAAAATATTTGCGCCTCTACACCTTTTTCACACAAAATTCCACTTACCATGGTATTTACATGGTTCGTAGATTATTCGGAAGATAAAATCCCAATTATCCGAAGAAGATTTAAAATCTGATGGTGGGACAAATTTAAAATACCAAAAAGCCTCGCACCACAAAAAGTCCAAGAATGATTAGACAACCAAAAACCCATTCCAGTACAGGCGCCTCTACAAACACCACGGGCACCACTACAAACAAAGGAGCACACCCAGTTCCTGTCACAGAAATCCCAGATGTCCTCAATGCTTGCAGCGGCCAAAAATCCAGAAGAAATACAAGCCATAATTCTGAAATTTGCATCGTCTTCATCAAAACAAGGCTCTTCGTCAGAAGAAGAAGAACCAGAAATTGATATTGAAGACAGTCCGGTTTTTGGCAACAGTGGATTCTAAAGAAAGTTGCCAAAAGAATTTCAAATACCCGGAGCAGAGTTCAGACAAAATTCCGACAAAAGAAAGTGCTCGAAAAAGCTACTTTCAAAAAGCAAAAAGCAAAAAGCCAAAGCAAAGATTCCCGCAATAATTCGAGAAAATGCCAAAAGGATGAATAGTGATTCTCCACTCGGATGAATAGTGATGCGGATGAATAGTTAAATTCCCTTTTTATTATGAAAATACCATGTAAAACTCCTATAAAAGGAGACTCCCTCTCCCTTAAGAAGACAAGTTTTTTCATTTATAAGTTCTTTCTTTCTCTTTCTACAATTAGAGAAAAGTTGAGAGCTCTTACAGAAATCCCCCTTTAGGTTAGATTAAAATACCCCTCAAATACCCATATGATTCAGTTCATATGACCCATAATAAAATAAATCATATCATATGATCCTAAATACCCCAGAAATTCCCAAGGTTTATCTCCTTGAAAATTATCTTTGTAAATTCCAATTTTTAAATGAATATGATTATGGACGGTACTACCTCCTAATCTTTTAAATACTTTATGCATTTAAATTCCTTTACTTTCTGCATTAAATACTTGGCTGGTTCTACCGCCTATTTGATTTAAATTCCTGCAGAACCTTGTGATTTATGGTTTCCATAACTGGAACCTTGAATTGTAAGTTTGTCTTTCTTCACTTTCTGCATATTTCAATTATCCTTTAATTTTTCAATCCCTTATATCCCAATTCCTTCCGTGTCTGTTATCCCCTTTAGATCCTCGGCCTAAGTTTGGTATCAAAGCCATAAAGGGTAGATATAGAGAGAATATTGTGCAAACCAGATGTTGAATTCCTTGTTAGACGTTACGGAGACTTCCAAGTTAGGGTGGTCAAGGGTCGGTAAGTCCTCAACGAACGCAGGCAGTTATACCCACGAAAAGACCTAAGCGAGGGAGAATTTTCGGACGCTCTGTTAATAGGAGTTCCATAACATGGATCCGTTTCTCAACAGTTCTACTTCGCGTGATTTTGGTTCATCTTCTTCCATGGATTCAAAGAAGATAATAAACTCCGAAGAAATCTTGATACAAGATTTTGAAAAATCTATCGATAATTGGGAAATACTGAGAGAAAATCGAGATCAGATTTACAAAAAATTGAAATATCAGTTATTCAAAACCGATTTCACAATCAAAACTGAGGAAAGAGATATCCAATTATCTCAACCTTTTGAAACCATCAAATTACTTTCTCAAAGTTCCTTGAAAAGTCACCGAGAAAGAAATTACAAATACAATCATATTGGATTAGTCCAAATATGGATAAAACCCCTCACGAAGGAAGGATTAAACACCTCAATCCTTGTTGTCTTACGTGATGCCAGATTCACAAATTTCGAAGATTCCTTATTGAGTTCTGTTGAGTCTAGTCTCTGCACAGGACCAATATCTTTTGACTGTTACCCAAATTTCTCAGTTTCTTTAAACGACAAAAATATCCAAAAATCCCTAGTCTTACAAATCAAGACTCACAATTACCAAATGCTTGAAGGATCGATTCCCGTAGCTATAATTTACCGAATCCATTACAAAGCTATGACTTCAGCTTTTGCAACAAAAGTCAGATACCATAGTAAGAAAGGTGAAACCCTTCTTTTACAAACCGATCTTTCCAGATCTAACACCGTTATACCGAGACCCATGAGATGGAAGGATATTTCCTTACCAAACGAATGGATCTTAGAAGGTGTTGTCAAACCTCAACCTCTTGAGACTTCCCAACCAAATACTCGTCTAAGAGAAATAACCCAATACCAGGATGGTAGAGTCAGTCTATCGTTCCATAGAAAATCTACGAGCAGTACATACGATGATTCCAGTTCCGTAGAAACTCTTGACTTAGGAAGAGTTTCACAAATTCCTTCAGTCATAAATACTCCTTACAAAGCGAAACCTAGACGTTCTACGTCTGACATACCCAATCTACGAAACGTAGATTACTCCAATGAAATACCGAGACCCGTTTATGAAAATCCCACTGTTAGAGAAAAGGTAGAGGACCAGGAACCTACTAGTCCGACTTTTTCCTCGATTACAGAAAACCTAGTAAACGAACTTGGTGTTTTACAAAAGAATTTCAAAGTTGATAAAAAATTCCTACAGAAAGATTTTTACGAAAAATACAACCTAGAAAAAAGAGTTGGGCTCTTCAAAACCTTTTTAAATACTAGGACAAAAATACAGGAAGAATTTTACAATTTTGTTAATGAACATAGGATAAACATCCTATTCTTTGACTGGTTTGAAATTTACTCCTCTAAAAATTCCACTGATTACCCTTTTCTAAAACAGTAAATCCCGTTACGACTAGGAACAAATCGCCGGAGTGGGAAACCCTAGCTGATTCTAGGAAAGTCCAGTCCAATCACCCTCCTTTACAAGGCATCAAGCTTAGTATTCATGGCTGCCCTGTAGAAGAGATTCCTCCCAAGAATCCAGCAGAGGATGAAAAAAAAAATACCAAGAGTATCCTCGCTCAAAACAATTTCACCAATATCAGTTTGAATACCCTAGGAAAACAACTTGATAGGGTAGAAAAACATATCAAAACCAACCCTTTAGTCACCATAGATTCCACAGGTGCGACTAAGGATATGAAACCAAAAAACCAAAAACCTATCTTTAAACCCTTTCAGGTGTCCAAAGATGGCGTCAAGGATATCCAACAAAACAAGTCTGAATTTATTCAGGCTATCCAGGATCAATTGAGTAGAATTGGGACCTCCAATAATTCTAACACAGAACACGTTGTTCCATATACTCCACAATCCTCCAATAAAATCACTACTCTAACACACGACTCCGACCACAGTGATACTAAAAAACAACTCCAAAACAAAAAACCTTTTGTTAACCATATGGATTGGCAAAGACCAATACAACAGGTCCAACAACAACAGTTGCAGATTATTCCTGCTCCTGACCTCGGCATAGTGAAACCTCTTGCCCAATCCCGTTTCAATGCATCTTCCATTTATGATTGGAACATCTATGGGATGACCGAATAAAATATCCTCAGTTTCCTCCAACAAATGACCATGGCTGCAAATGCCTACAAAACCCAAAATGGTACGCAAGACAAGACCATTGCGGAACTGCTCATCGCAGGATTCTATGGTCAATTGAAAGGTTGGTGGGATAATTATCTCGCTGATCAACAAAAGGAAGATATCCTCAACTCCATCAAAACTGACGAAGAAGGATTACCAATCCTTGATGAACAAGGTGAACCCCTACAAGATGCCGTAGCAACCTTGATCCTCACAATCTCTTTAAATTTCATAAGAGATTCTTCACATTTGAAAGATAAAAATGCCGAATTACTTTCCAACCTCAAATGCAAGCAACTCAGCGATTTCCAATGGTACAAAAATACCTTCTTAACCAGAGTTATGCTCGGGGAAGATTCCAACCAGCCATTTTGGAAAGTGAAATTCCTAGCCGGATTACCTACCTTTTTAAGGGAAAAGGTTAGGAACAAAATCAAAGAGAATTGCGGTAAACAGATTATACCATACAGTGAGTTTACATACGGACAACTAGTCAGTATAACTCAACAGGAAGGTCTAAAGATCTGTCAAGACCTGAAATTACAGAAACACCTCAAGCTGGAGCTAAAGAGAACTAAGTGCAAACATGGAACCTTTTGCAAACAGTTTGATACGAATTTCTCAAAACCCTCTTCCAGTTGTACAGGAAACTGTAGCAAGACTCATAAATCCATTAAGAGTACTTCTAGAGGTTACAAAAAGAGATATTTCAGCAAATCCAACGAAGAGTATTACAAAAACCCATCCAAAAATACTCATCATTTCAGAACACCAAATACCAAAAAAGCTGATTCCAAATACAAGGACATTACGTGTTACAAATGTCACAAAAAAGGTCATACATCGAAATACAACAAAATGAATACAAAATTACAAGAATTGAAGCTCGACGATGACGTCACCCAAAAAATCTCCAATCTTCTCATTGATTCCTCCGATTCAAATGCCGAGTCAGAACCTGGCTACTTTTCTCTGTCTTCTGAAGACAACAAGGCCCTTCAAATAGATGAATTGCTTACAACCAGTTCTTCTGAATATTTCGATAAGGGTAAGGGAAAATTTGTTTGCGTTTTAACCAAGGATCAAGAATTCATGTTAGAAATGGTTCAACACATAGATATCGAAGACCAAAAATATTATTTGAATAAACTCCTCAAATCTTTTACTGACGAGAAAAAATATTTCAAAAATTCGATTTTACCAAACACCTCCAAAAATACCTACGATTTAAACAAAATCCTGAAAAAGGTAAAGGGATGAAAGAATCCAGGGAAACCCCAATTCTAGAAATCCAGAGACACGTGAAACAAATCAAAGTAGAGATCAAGGCTCTACGATAAAAACAAGATCAAGACTCTCTTCTACTGAAAACAGTCCTTTCAAAAACCCAGGATAATTCTGAATCCAGTTCTGAGTCTGACAATTCCGACTCTGAAGATCCAGGAGAACCTCCTGACAATCCTTTTCTTGAAGAAGTCCCACAAGAATTCGTTACTGTCTTACGACAGATCACGTCCAAAAAATACCTTGTTCAAATAACCCTTAAATTCTCAAGCAATTTTGGAATTACTACTATTGCTCTTTTTGACACCGGTACAGATCTGAATTGCATAAAAATAGGTCTAATACCTAATCAATTTCATGAAAATACCTAGGAAACTCTAGCGGCGGCCAATAACACAAAGCTAGAAATCAATTCCCAAACCAATGCGTCCGTTATTATTAATGGAGTTTCTATCGCGACATCATTTGTCTTAGTAAAAGACATTCACAACTCCGTTATCTTAGGAACACCATTTATAAATCTTATCACTCTTTATAAGGTAGATAATGATTTCATTTCTTTTGATTCCAATAAAAAGAATCTAAAATTCCTTTTTCTGACAAAACCAAAAACTAGCGACCTCGATCTGAATAAAACTTATTCTTGTCATCTAGGCGAATTAAGAAATAGTTTTTTTGATCAGAATTCCGAGTCTCCTTGAAACTGTGATACCCGTTCCATCAAATTAACAGATTCCTTTGCATACAAAAAAAAATTAAA
Organism: Anisodus tanguticus; assembly: GCA_034509755.1. Classification (NCBI taxonomy): domain Eukaryota; kingdom Viridiplantae; phylum Streptophyta; class Magnoliopsida; order Solanales; family Solanaceae; genus Anisodus; species Anisodus tanguticus. Next base: position 31,667,377 of record CM067540.1, read on the forward strand.
ACATAATTTACAATTTTTAAAAATTGAATCAAAATATAATTTCTGTAAATTAATTTTTGAAAAGTTTTACTTTACAATTTATTAACTAGTGGTTTACTAAAAAACAGGAGAAAAAACCCACAGATTTCCAAAACCAGTTACAACACAGAGATACCCTATCATTATCCCTATAAAAATCCATAGATTTCCAATACCAGTTACATCACAGAAATGTCCTATCACTGTCCTTTGCCACAATGTGAGGGCTACAGAGAAAAAATATCCAGAAAGGACATGAGAGAATCTGGACAATACTATTACCATGCAATGTGTTGAGCTTTGCTCCAAAAGAGAAAAGAAGAGATACCTCCACCAATAAATATACCCGTTATTGCACCACAACAACAAATAAATTCCATGGCCCCCAAAAAACCAACAAAAGAAGAAAAAGAAAAATTCCCTGCCAAAACTCCCACTGAAAAACCCCTGTCGTGGTACGATGCAGTCATGAAAGAAGAAAACGAAAATACCACCACATCTGTGCAAAAAATACCAACACAGGAGATCACTATCGAAAATCTTCTGCAAATCCTGGCGAAATCACCATAATTACAACAGGCATTGATACAACTTCAAAATCCCAAACAAGAAGTTGATCAAAGCTCAGGAGAGGAAACAACCTCTCAAAATTTTAAAAAAAATCGAGAAAGGAGAATCTTCAAAAACACTTTCTCAAAAATAATTTTCAAAACTACAACTCGAGAAAGAAGATTCTTCAAAAACCCTTTCTCAAAAACAATTTTCAAAAAACCAACTTGTGGCACCACAAGTCCCCAAAAAACCTGCACCTAAATACATCATAAAACCGTTTTTCAAAATATTACTACTCTTGAAAAAGGATTTTTTAATAAAGACCCTTTTCTAGCACTACAAAATTATTTTGGACAAAAATGGTTTTATAAATCATGAAATATTTTAAAAACCCCATATCTTCATCAAGCTATCCTTGAAATATCAGGATCAGCAACCATAAAAGTTAATTTTCACAAAAATAACCCAGATCCATCTTATTTAATTTGCAAAATACTTAGCATAATTGCTCCTACTGATTGGGGGAATGACCTATCACAACTCCTAAATTTCCCAGATACCCACAAAAATGAACCATTTTTTGATATCCCTTTTAATTATTGGGATTACCAACAAGCTTGGTTCAATTCCTTCCTTATCCAAAATACCAGCCAAAGCCGCACTTGGCTTTTCCATTTTGATACCTCATGTGATCCATCACAATTTCCAACATGGTGAAATTCATGGTGGGATCAATTCGGATCCACCGTAGACATACAAAAACCAGAAGTCACTAAATCTTTCAGCCTCTTCAAATCCCAGTTCAAACCCTCTGAGAAAGAATAAAGATTTGTGCCTCTACACCTTTTTCACACAATATTCTACTTACCATGGGTATTTACATGGTTCGTAGATTATTCGGAAGATAAAATCCCAATTATCCGAAGAAGATTTAAAATCCATCGGGTGGGACAGCTTTAAAATACCAAAAAGCCTCGCACCACAAAAAGTCCAGGAATGGTTAGACTCCCAAAAACCCATTCCAGTACAGGCGCCTCTACAAACACCACTGGCACCACTACAAACAAAGGAGCACACCCAGTTCTTGTCACAGAAATCCCTGATGGCCTCAATGCTTGCAGCGGCCAAAAATCCAGAAGAAATGCATGCCATAATTCTAAAATTTGCACCGTCTTCATCAAAACAAGGCTCTTCGTCAGAAGAAGAAGAACCAAAAATTGATATTGAAGACAGTCCGGTTTTTGGAAACAGTGGATTCTAAAGAAAGTTGCCAAAAGAATTCAAAATACCCGGAGCAGAGTTCGGACAAAATTCCGACAAAAGAAGGTGCTCGAAAAAGCTACTTTAAAAAGCAAAAAGCAAAAACAAAGATTCTCGCAATAATTCAAGAAAATGCCAAAAGGATGAATAGTGATTCTCCACTGGGATGAATAGTGATTCTCCACATGGATGAATAGTTAGATTCCCTTTTTTATTACAAAAATACCATGTAAAACTCCTATAAAAGGAGACTCTCTCTCCCTTAGGATCATAAGTTCTTTTTCATAAGTTCTTTCTTTCTCTTTCTACAATTAGAGAGAAGTTGAGAGCTCTTACAGAAATCCCCCTTTAGGTTAGATTAAAATACCCCTCAAATACCCATATGATTCAGTTCATATGACCCATAATAAAATAAATCATATCATATGATCCTAAATACCCCAGAAATTCCCAAGGTTTATCTCCTTGAAAATTATCTTTATAAATTCTAATTTTTAAATGAATATGATTATGGACGGTACTACCTCCTAATCTTTTAAATACTTTATGCATTTAAATTCCTTTACTTTCTGCATTAAATACTTGGTGGTTCTACCGCCTATTTGATTTAAATTCCTGCAGAACCTTGTGATTTATGGTTTCCATAATCGGAACCTTGAATTGTAAGTTTGTCTTTATTCACTTTCTGCATATTTCAATTATCCTTTAATTTTTCAATCCCTTATATCCCAATTCCTTCCGTGTCAGTTATCCCCTTTAGATCCTCGGCCTAAGTTTGGTATCAGAGCCATAAAAGGTAGATATAGAGAGAATATTGTACAGACCAGATGTTGAATTCCTTATTAGAGGTTACGGAGACTTCCAAGTTAGGGTAGTCAAAGGTCGGTAAGTCCTCAACGAATGCAGACAGTTATACCCACGGAAAGACCTAAGCAAGGAAGAAAGTTCGGACGCTCTGTTAATAGGAGTTCCATAACATGGATCCGTTTCTCAACAGTTCTACTTCGCGTGATTTAGGTTCATCTTCTTCCATGGATTCAAAGAAGATAATAAACTCCGAAGAAATCTTGATACAAGATTTTGAAAAATCTATCGATAATTGGGAAATACTGAGAGAAAATCGAGATCAGATTTACAAAAAATCGAAATATCAGTTATTCAAAACCGATTTCACAATCAAAACTGAGGAAAGAGATATCCAATTATCTCAACCTTTTGAAACCATCAAATTACTTTCTCAAAGTTCCTTGAAAAGTCACCGAGAAAGAAATTACAAATACATCCATATTGGATTAGTCCAAATAGGGATAAAACCCCTCACGAAGGAAGGATTAAATACCTCAATCCTTATTGTCTTACGTGATGCCGGATTCACAAATTTTGAAGATTCCTTATTGAGTTCTGTTGAGTCTAGTCTCTGCACAGGACCAATATCTTTTGACTGTTACCCAAATTTCTCAGTTTCTTTAAACGATAAAAATATCCAAAAATCCCTAGTCTTACAAATCAAGACTCACAATTAGCAAATGCTTGAAGGATCGATTCCCGTAGCTATAATTTACCGAATCCATTACAAAGCTATGACTTCAGCTTTTGCGACAAAAGTCAGATACCATAGTAAGAAAGGTGAAACCCTTCTTTTACAAACCGATCTTTCCAGATCTAACACCGTTATACCGAGACCCATGAGATGGAAGGATATTTCTTTACCAGACGAATGGATCTTAGAAGGTGTTGTCAAATCTGAACCTCTTGAGACATACAATGATTCTAGTTCGGTAGAAACTCTCGACTTAGGAAGAGTTTTACAAATTCCTTCAGTCATAAATACTCCTTACAAAGCGAAACCTAGACGTTCTACGTCTGATATACCCAATCTACGAAATGTAGATTACTCCAACGAAATACTGAGACCCGTTTATGAAAATCCCACTGTTAGAGAAAAGATAGAGGACCAGGATCCAACTAGTCCGACTTTTTCCTCGATTACAGAAAACCTATTAAACGAACTTGGTGTTTTACAAAAGGATTTCAAATTGATTAAAAATTCCTACAAAAAGATTTTTACGAAAAATACAACATGGAAAAAAGAGTTTGGTTCTTCAAAACCTTTTTAAATACTAGGACAAAAATACAGGAAGAATTTTACCATTTTGTTAATGAACATAGGATAAAGATCCTATTCTTTGACTGGTTTGAAATTTACTCCTCTGAAAATTCCATTGATTACCCCTTTTTTAAAACGGTAAATCCCATTACGATTTGGAATAAAACACCGGAGTCGGAAACCCTAACTGATTCTAGTAAAGTTCAGTCCAATCACCCTCCTTTACAAGGCATCAAGCTTAATATTCATGGCTGCCCTGTAGACGCGATTCCTCTTAAGAATCCAGCAGAGGATGAAAAAACAAATACCAAGAGTATCTTCGCCCAAAACAATTTTACCAATATCAGTTTGAATACCCTAGGAAAACAACTCGACAGGGTAGAAAAACACATAAAAGCCAACCCTTTAGTCACCATAGATTCCACAGGTACGACTAAGGATATGAAACCGAAAAGCCAAAAACCTATCTTTAAACCCTTTCAGGTATCCAAAGATGGCGTCAAGAATATCCAGCAATACAAGTCTGAATTTATTCAGGCTATCCAGGAACAACTGAGTAGAATTGGGACGTCCAACAGTTCTAATACTGAACACGTTGTTCCTGATACTCCACAATCTTCCAACAAAATCACTACTCTTGTCAACAATTCCGACGACGGTGATACTCCAAAACAATTCCAAAACAAAAAACCTTTTGTTAACCATATGGATTGGCAACGACCAATACAACAGGTCCAACAACAACAATTACAAATTATTCCTGCTCCTGACATAGGAATAGTCAAACCCCTAGCTCAGTCCCGTTTCAATGCCTCTTCCATTTATGATTGGAATATAGATGGGATGACCGAATACAATATTCACAGTTGTCTTCAACAAATGACCATGGCTGCAAATGCCTACAAAACCCAAAACGGTACACAAGACAAGACCATTGCAGAACTGCTCATAGCAGGATTCTCTGGTCAATTGAAAGGTTGGTGGGATAATTATCTCGCTGATCAACAAAAGGAAGATATCCTCAATTCCATCAAAACTGACGAAGAAGGATTACCAATCCTTGATGAACAAGGTGAACCCCTACAAGATGCTGTAGCAACCTTGATTCTCACAATCTCTTTAAATTTCATAGGAGATTCTTCTCATCTGAAAGACAAAAATGCCGAATTACTTTCCAACCTCAAGTGCAAGCAACTCAGCGATTTCCAATGGTAAAAAAATACATTCTTAACCAGAGTTATGCTCAGGGAAGATTCCAACCAGCCATTTTGGAAAGAGAAATTCCTGGCCGGATTACCTACCCTTTTAGGAGAAAAGGTTAGAAACAAAATCAAAGAGAATTGCCGTAAACAGATTATACCCTACAGTGAGTTTACATACGGACAACTTGTCGGTATAAGTCAACAGGAAGGTCTAAATATCTGTCAAGACCTGAAATTACAGAAACACCTCATGCTGGAGAAAAAGAGAACTAAGTGCGAACTTGGAACCTTTTGCAAACAGTTTGATACGAATTTCTCAAAACCCTCTTCCAGTTGTATCGGAAACTGTAGCAAGACTCATAAATCCCTTAAGAGTACTTCTAGAGGTTACAAAAAGAGAGATTTCAGCAAATCCAACGAAAAGTATTACAAAAACCCATACAAAAATACTCATCGTTTCAGAAAACAAAATACCAAAAAAGTTGATTCCAAATACAAGGACCTTACGTGTTACAAATATCACAAAAAAGGTCATACATCAAAATACTGCAAAATGAATACAAAATTACAAGAATTGAAGATCGACGATGACGTCACCCAAAAGATCTCCAATCTTCTCATTGATTCCTCCGATTCAAATGCCGAGTCAAAATCCGACTACTTTTCTCTGTCTTCTGAAGACAACAAAGCCCTTCAAATTGATGAATTTCTTACAACCAGTTCTTCTGAATATTACGATAAGGGTAAGGGAAAACTTGTTTGTGTTTTAACCAAAGATCAAGAATTCATGTTAGAAATGGCTCAACACATAGATGTCGAACACCAAAAAGATTATTTGAATAAACTCCTCAAATACTTCACCGACGAGAAAAAGATTTCAAAAATTCGATTTTACCAAATACCTACGATTTGACCAAAATCCTGAAAAATGGTAAAGGGATGAAAGAATCCAAGGAAACCCCAATTCTAGAACTCCAGAGAGACATGAAACAAATCAAAGTAGAGATCAAGGCTCTACGAGAAAAACAAGATCACGACTCTCTTCTACTGAAAACAGTCCTTTCAAAAACCCAGGATAATTCCTAATCCAGTTCTGAGTCTGATAATTCCGACTCTGAAGATCCAGGAGAACCTCCTGACAACCCTTTTCTTGAAGAAGTCCCACAAGAATTCCTTACTGTATTACGATAAATCACATCCAAAAAATACCTTGTTCAAATAACCCTTAAATTCTCAAGCAATTTTAGAATTACTACTATTGCTCTTTTTGACACCGGTGCAGATCTGAATTGCATAAAAACAGGTCTAATACCTAATCAATTTCATGAAAATACCCAGGAAACTCTAGCGGCAGCCAATAACACAAAGCTAGAAATCAATTCCCAAATCAATGCGTCCGTTATTATTAATGGAGTTTCTATCACGACATCGTTTGTCTTAGTAAAAGACATTCACAACTCTGTTATCTTAGGAACACCATTTATAAATCTTATCACTCCTTATAAGGTAGCTAATGATTTTATCTCATTTGATTCCAATAGTAAGAATTTAAAATTCCCTTTTCTGACAAAACCAAAAGCTAGTGACCTCGATCTGATTAAAACTTATTCTTGTCACCTAGGAGAATTAAGAAATAGTTTTTTAAATTAGGATTCCGAGTTCCCTAGAAACTATGATACCCGTTCCATTAAATTAATTGATTCCTTTGCATACAAAAAACTTTTGAAGCATAATCAATAACAATTTTCGAAAATTGCATTCAAAAATAATTTCTGACAATTTTTACTTTAAAAATATTTTAACCAGTGGTTTACCCAAAAACAGGAGAAAAAACCCACAGGTTTCCAAAACCGGTTCTGACACGAAATACCACTGTCATTATCCCTATAAAAATCCACAGATTTCCAATACCAGTTACAACACAGAAATGTCCTATCACTGTCCTTTGCCCCAATGTCCGGGTTACAGAGAAAAAATATATATCCAGAAAGGACATGAGAGAATCTGGACAATACTGTTACCATGCAATGTGTGGATCATTCCTCCAAAAAAGAAAAGAAGAGATACCTCCACCAATAAATACACCCGTTGTTGCACCACAACAACAAATAAATTCCATGGCCCCCAAAAAACCAACAAAAGAAGAAAAAGAAAAATTCCCTGCCAAAACTCCCACTGAAAACCCCCTGTCATGGTACGATGCAGTCATGAAAGAAGAAAACGAAAATACTGCAGCATCTGTGCAAAAAACACCAGCACAGGAGATCACTGCCAAAAATCTTCTGCAACTCCTAGCAAAATCACCAGAATTACAACAGGCAGTTATACAACTTCAAAATTCCAAACAAGAAGTTCCTAAACTCTCAGGAGAGGAAAAAACCTCTCAAAATTTTAGAAAAATCGAGAAAAGAGAATCTTCAAAAACCCTTTCTCAAAAACAATTTTCAAAACTACAACTCGAGAAAGAAGATTCTTCAAAAACGCTTTTTCAAAAACAATTTTCAAAAAACCAACGTGTGGTACCACAAGTCCCCAAAAAACCTGCACCTAAATACTTCATAAAACCGTTTTTTCAAAATATTACTACTTTTGAAAAAGGATTTTTTAACAAAGACCCTTTTTAGCACTACAAAATTATTTTGGACAAAAATGGTTTTATAAATCATGGGATATTTTAAAAACCCCATATCTTCATCAAGCTATCCTTGAAATATCAGGATCAGCAACCATAAAAGTTAATTTTCACAAAAATACCCCAGATCCTTCTTATTCAATTTGCAAAATACTTAGCGTAATTGCTCCTGCTGATTGGGGGAATGACCTATCACAACTCCTAAATTTCCCAGATACCCATAAAAATGAACCATTTTTTGATATCCCTTTTAATTACTGGGATTACCAACAAGCATGGTTCAATTCCTTCTTTATCCAAAATACTAGCCAAAGCCACACTTGACTTTTCCATTTTGATACCTCATGTGATCCATCACAATTTCCAACATGATGGAATTCATGGTGGGATCAATTCGGATCCACCCTAGACATACAAAAACCAGAAGTCACTAAATCTTTCGGCCTCTTCAAATCCCAGTTCAAACCCTCTGAGGAAGAAAAAAGATTTGTGCCTCTACACCTTTTCACACAAAATTCCACTTACCATGGGTATTTACATGGTTCATAGATTATTCAGAAGATAAAATCCCAATTATCCGAAGAAGATTTAAAATCCGATGGTGGGACAGCTTTAAAATACCAAAAAGCCTCGCACCACAAAAAGTCCAAGAATGGTTAGACACCCAAAAACTCGTTCCAGTAAAGGCGCCTCTAAAAACACCACTGGCACCACTACAAACAAAGGAGCACACCCAGTTCCTGTCACAGAAATCCTAGATGGCCTCAATGCTTGTAGCGGCCAAAAATCCAGAAGAAATGCAAGCCATAATTCTGAAATTTGCACCGTCTTCATCAAAACAAGCCTCTTTGTCAGAAGAAGAAGAACCAAAAATTGATATTGAAGACAGTCCGGTTTTTGGCAACTGTGGATTCTGAAGAAAGTTGCCAAAAGAATTCAAAATACCCGGAGCAGAGTTCAGACAAAATTCCGACAAAAGAAAGTGCTCGAAAAAGCTATTTTCTAAAAGCAAAAGGCAAAAAGCAAAAACAAAGATTCCCGCAATAATTCGAGAAAATGCCAAAAGGATGAATAGTGATTCTCCACTCGGATGAATAGTGACGCAGATGAATAGTGATGTGGATGAATAGTGATTCTCCACTTGGATGAATAGTTAGATTCCCTTTTTTATTATAAAAATACCATGTAAAAATCCTATAAAAGGAGACTCCCTCTCCCTTAGGATCATAAGTTCTTTTTCATAAGTTCTTTCTTTCTCTTTCTACAATTAGAGAGAAGTTGAGAGCTCTTACAGAATCCCCATTTAGGTTAGATTAAAATACCCCTCAAATACCCATATGATTCAGTTCATATGACCCATATCATATGACTCATATCATATGATCCAAAATACCCCAGAAATTCCCAAGGTTTATCTCCTTGATAATTATCTTTGTAAATTCCAATTTTTAAATGAATATGATTATGGACGGTACTACCTCCTAATCTTTTAAATACATTATGCATTTAAATTCTTTAAATTCCCGAATTAAATACTTGGCTGGTTCTACCGCCTATTTGATTTAAATTCTTGCAGAACCTTGTGATTTATGGTTTCCATAACTGGAACCTTGAATTGTAAGTTGCTCTCTATTTACTTTCTGCATTCTTCAATTATCCTTCAATTTTTCAATACCTTATATCCCGATTCCTTCTGTGTCTATTATCCCCTTTAGATCCTCGGCCTAAGTTTTGCTTTTTGCTTTTTGAATGTAGCTTTTTCGAGCACTTTCTTTTGTCGGAATTTTGTCTGAACTCTGCTCCGGGTATTTTGAATTATTTTGGCAACTTTCTTTAGAATTCACTGTTTCCAAAAACCGGACTGTCTTCAATATCAATTTCTGGTTCTTCTTCTGAAGAAGAAGAGCCTTGTTTTGATGAAGACGGTGCAAATTTCAGAATTATGGCTTGCATTTCTTCTTTATTTTTGGCCGCTGCAAGCATTGAGGCCATCTGGGATTTCTGTGACATGAACTGGGTGTGCTCCTTTGTTTGTAGTGGTGCCAATGGTGTTTGTAGAGGCGCCTGTACTGGAATGGGTTTTTGGTTGTCTAACCATTCCTGGACTTTTTGTGGTGCGAGGCTTTTTGTTATTTTAAAGTTGTCCCACCATCGGATTTTAAATCTTCTTCGGATAATTAGGATTTTATCTTCCGAATAATCTACGAACCATGTAAATACCCATGGTAAGTGGATTATTGTGTGAAAAAGGTGTAGAGGCACAAATCTTTTTTCTTCCTCAGAGGGTTTGAACTGGGATTTGAAGAGGCTGAAAGATTTAGTGACTTCTGGTTTTTGTATGTCTAGGGTGGATCCGAATTGATTCCACCATGAATTCCACCATGTTGGAAATTGTGATGGATCACATGAGGTATCAAAATGGAAAAGCCAAGTGTGGCTTTGGCTGGTATTTTGGATAAGGAAGGAATTGAACTAAGCTTGTTGGTAATCCCAATAATTAAAAGTGATATCAAAAAATGGTTCATTTTTGTGGGTATCTGGGAAATTTAGGAGTTGTGATAGGTCATTCCCCCAATCAGTAGGAGCAATTACGCTAAGTATTTTGCAAATTGAATAAGATGGATCTAGGTTATTTTTGTGAAAATTAATTTTAATGGTTGCTGATCCTAATATTTCAAGTATAGCTTGATAAAAATATGGGGTTTTTAAAATATCCCATGATTTATAAAACCATTTTTGTCCAAAATAATTTTGTAGTGCTAGAAAAGGGTCTTTATTAAAAAATCATTTTTCAAGAGTAGTAATATTTTGAAAAAACGGTTTTATGATGTATTTAGGTGCAAGTTTTTTGGGGACTTGTGGTACCATAAGTTGGTTTTTTGAAAATTGTTTTTGAGAAAGGGTTTTTGAAGAATCTTCTTTCTCGAGTTGTAGTTTTGAAAATTGTTTTTGAGAAAGGGTTTTTGAAGATTCTCCTTTCTCGATTTTTGTAAAATTTTGAGAGGTTTTTTCCTCTCCTGAGCTTTGATCAACTTCTTGTTTGGAATTTTGAAGTTGTATCAATGCCTGTTGTAATTCTGGTGATTTCGCCAGGATTTGCAGAAGATTTTCGGCGGTGATCTCCTGTACTGGTGTTTTTTGCACAGATGCTGCGGTAATTTCATTTTCTTCTTTCATGACTGCATTGTACCACTACAGGGGTTTTTCAGTGGGAGTTTTGGTAGAGAATTTGTCTTTTTCTTCTTTTGTTGTCTTTTTGGGGGCCATGGAATTTGTTTGATGTTGTGGTGCAACAACGGGTGTATTTATTGATGGAGGTATCTCTTCTTTTCACTTTTGGAGCAAAGCTCCACACATTGCATGGTAACAGTATTTTCCAGATTCTCTCATGTCCTTTCTGGATATTTTTTCTCTGTAACCCGGACATTGGGGCAAAGGACAGTGATAGGACATTTTTGTGATGTAACTGGTATTGAAAATTTGTGGATTTTTATAGGGATAATGATAGGGTATCTCTGTGTTGCAACTGGTTTTGGAAACCTGTGGGTTTTTTCTCCTGTTTTTAGTAAACCAATGGTTAAAATTTTTGTAAAGTAAAACTTTTCAAAAATTAATTTACAGAAATTATTTTTTGATGCAATTTTTGAAAATTGTAAATTATGTTTTAAAATTTTTTTGTATGCAAAGGAATCAATTAATTTGATGGAACGGGCGTCACAGTTTCTAGGAGACTCGGAATTCTGATAAAAAAAATTTCTTAATTCGCCTAGATGACAAGAATAGATTTTAATCAGATCGAGGTCACTAGTTTTTGGTTTCGTCAGAAAAGGGAATTTTAGATTCTTTTTATTGGAATCAAAAGAAATGAAATCATTATCTACCTTATAAGGAGTGATAAGATTTATAAATGGTGTTCCTAAGATAACGGAGTTGTGAATGTCTTTTACTAAGACAAATGATGTCGCGATAGAAACTCCATTAATAAACGGACGCATTGGTTTGGGAATTGATTTCTAGCTTTGTGTTATTGGCCGCCACTAGAGTTTCCTGGGTATTTTCATGAAATTGATTAGGTATTAGACCTGTTTTTATGCAATTCAGATCTGCACCGGTGTCAAAAAGAGCAATAGTAGTAATTCTAAAATTGCTTGAGAGTTTAAGGGTTATTTGAACAAGGTATTTTTTGGATGTGATCTGTCGTAAGACAGTAAGAAATTCTTGTGGGACTTCTTCAAGAAAAGGGTTGTCAGGAGGTTCTCCTGGATCTTCAGAGTCGGAATTGTCAGACGCAGAACTGGATTCAGAATTATCCTGGGTTTTTGAAATGACTATTTTCAGTAGAAGAGAGTCTTGATCTTGTTTTTCTCGTAGAGCCTTGATCTCTACTTTGATTTGTTTCACGTCTCTCTGGAGTTCTAGAATTGGGGTTTCCCTGGATTCTTTCATCCCTTTACCCTTTTTAGGATTTTGGTCAAATCGTAGGTATTTTTGGAGGTGTATGGTAAAATTAAATTTTTGAAATCTTTTTTCTCGTCAGTAAAAGATTTGAGTAGTTTATTCAAATAATATTTTTGGTCTTCGATATCTATGTGTTGAACCATTTCTAACATGAATTCTTGATCCTTGGTTAAAACGCAAACAAATTTTCCCTTACCCTTATCGAAATATTCAGATGAAATGGTTGTAAGCAATTCATCTATTTAAAGGGCCTTGTTGTCTTCAGAAGACAGAGAAAAGTAGTCATGTTCTTACTCGGCATTTGAATCGGAGGAATCAATGAGAAGGTTGGAGATTTTTTGGGTGACGTCATCATCGAGCTTCAATTCTTGTAATTTTGTATTCATTTTGCAGTATTTCGATGTATGACCTTTTTTGTGACATTTGTAACACGTAATGTCCTTGTATTTGGAATCAGCTTTTTTGGTATTTGGTTTTCTGAAACGATGAGTATTTTTGTATGGGTTTTTGTAATACTCTTCGTTGGGTTTGCTGAAATCTCTCTTTTTGTAACCTCTAGAAGTACTCTTAAGGGATTTATGAGTCTTGCTACAGTTTCCTGTACAACTCGAAGAGGGTTTTGAGAAATTCGTATCAAACTGTTTGCAAAAGGTTCCAAGTTCGCACTTAGTTCTCTTTAGCTCCAGCTTGAGGTGTTTCTGTAATTTCAGGTCTTGACAGATCTTTAGACCTTCCTGTTGAGTTATACTGACTAGTTATCCGTATGTAAATTCACTGTACGGTATAATCTATTTACCACAATTCTCTTTGATTTGTTCGTAACCTTTTCTCCTAAAAGGGTAGGTAATCCAGCCAGAAATTTCTCTTTCTAAAATGGCTGGTTGGAATCTTCCCTGAGCATAACTCTGGTTAAGAAGGTATTTTTGTACCATTGGAAATCGCTGAGTTGCTTGCATTTGAGGTTGGAAAGTAATTCGGCATTTTTGTCTTTCAAATGTGAAAAATCTCCTATTAAATTTAAAGAGATTGTGAGGATCAAGGTTGCTACGGCATCTTGTAGGGGTTCACCTTGTTCATCAAGGATTGGTAATACTTCTTCGTCAGTTTTGATTGAATTGAGGATATCTTCCTTTGGTTGATCAGCGAGATAATTATCCCACCAACCTTTCAATTGACCAGAGAATCCTGCGATGAGCAGTTCCGCAATGGTCTTGTCTTGCGTACCGTTTTGGGTTTTGTAGGCATTTGCAGCCATGGTCATTTGTTGGAGGAAACTGAGAATATTGTATTCAGTCATCCCATCTATGTTCCAATAATAAATGGAAGATGCATTGAAACGGGATTGGGCAAGAGGTTTCACTATGCCGAGGTCAGGAGCAGGAATAATCTGCAACTGTTGTTGTTGGACCTGTTGTATTGGTCATGCCAATCCATATGGTTAACAAAAGGTTTTTTGTTTTGGTGTTGTTTTTTAGTATCACTGTCGTCGGAGTCGTGTGTTAGAGAAGTGATTTTATTAGAGGGTTGTAGAGTATCGTAGAGTATCTGGAACAACGTGTTCTGTGTTAGAACTATTGGAGGTCCCAATTCTACTCAATTGATCCGGGATAGCCTGAATAAATTCAGACTTATTTTGCTGGATATCCTTGACGCCATCTTTGGACACCTGAAAGGGTTTAAAGATAGGTTTTTGGTTTTTTGGTTTTTTGGTTTCAGATTCTTAGTCACACTTGTGGAATCTATGGTGACTAAAGGGTTGGTTTTTATATGTTTTTCTACAATATCAAGTTGTTTTCCTAGGGTTTTCAAACTGATATTGGTGAAATTGTTTTGAGCGAGGATACACTTGGTATTTGTTTTTTCATCCTCTGCTGGATTCTTGAGAGGAATCGCTTCTACAGGGCAGCCATGAATATTAAACTTGATGCCTTGTAAAGGAGGGTGATTGGACCGGACTTTCCTAGAATCAGCTAGGGTTTCCCACTCCGGTGTTTTGTTCCTAGTCGTAACGGGATTTACCGTTTTAGAAAAGGGGTAACCAATGGAATTTTCAGAGGAGTAAATTTCAAACCAATCAAAGAATGGGATGTTTATCCTATGTTCATTAACAAAATTGTAAAATTCTTCCTGTATTTTTGTCCTAGTATTTAAAAAAGTTTTGAAGAACCAAACTCTTTTTTCTAGGTTGTATTTTTCGTAAAAATCTTTTTGTAGGAATTTTTTATCAACTTTGAAATTCTTTTGTAAAACACCAAGTTCATTTACTAGGTTTTCTGTAATAGAGGAAAAAGTCAGACTAGTAGGTTCCTGGTCCTCTACCTTTTCTCTAACAGTGGGATTTTCATAAACGGGTCTCGGTATTTCGTTGGAGTAATCTACGTTTCGTAGATTGGGTATGTCAGACGTAGAACGTCCATGTTTCGCTTTGTAAGGAGTATGTATGACTGAAGGAATTTGTGAAACTCTTCCTAAGTCAAGAGTTTCTACAGAACTGGAATCATCGTATCTACTGCTCATAGATTTTCTATGGAACGATAGACTGACTCTACCATCCTAGTATTGGGTTATTTCTCTGAGACGAGTATTTGGTTGGGAAGTCTCAAGAGGTTCAAGTTTGACAACACCTTCTAAGATCCATTCGTCTGGTAAGGAAATATCCTTCCATCTAATAGGTCTCGGTATAACGGTGTTAGATCTAGAAAGATCGGTTTGTAAAAGAAGGGTTTCACCTTTCTTACTATGGTATCTGACTTTTGTCGCAAAAGCTGAAGTCATAGCTTTCTAATGGATTCGGTAAATTATAGCTACGGGAATCGATCCTTCAAGCATTTGGTAATTGTGAGTCTTGATTTGTAACACTAGGGATTTTTGGATATTTTTGTCATTTAAAGAGACTGAGAAATTTGGGTAACAATCAAAAGATATTGGTCCTTTGCAGAGACTAGACTCAACAGAACACAATAAGGAATCTTCGAAATTTGTGAATCTGGCATCACGTAAGACAGCAAGGATTGAGGTGTTTAATCCTTCCTCCGTGAGGGGTTTTATCCCTATTTGGACTAATCCAATATGGATGTATTTTTAATTTCTTTCTCAGTGTCTTTTCAAGGAACTTTGAGAAAGTAATTGGATGGTTTCAAAAGGTTGAGATAATTGGGTATCTCTTTCCTCAGTTTTGATTGTGAAATCGTTTTGAATAACAGGTATTTCGAATTTTTGTAAATCTGATCTCGATTTACTCTCGGTATTTCCCAATTATCGATAGATTTTTCAAAATCTTGTATGAAGATTTCTTCAGAGTTTATTATCTTCTTTGAATCCATGGAAGAAGATGAACCAAAATCACGCGAAGTAGATCTGTTGAGAAACGGATCCATGTTATGGAACTCCTATTAACAGAGCGTCCGAACTTTCTCCCTTTCTTAGGTCTTTCCGTGGGTATAACTACCTGCGTTCGTTGAGGACTTACCGACCCTTGACCACCCTAACTTAGAAGTCTCCGTAACCTCTAATAAGGAATTCAACATCTGGTCTGGACAATATTCTCTCTATATCTACCCTTCATGGCTCTGATACCAATCTTCTCATTGATTCCTCCGATTCAAATGCCGAGTCAGAAACCGAGTACTTTTCTTTGTCTTCTGAAGACAACAATGCCCTTCAAATTGATGAATTGCTTACAACCAGTTCTTCTGAATATTCCGATAAGGGTAAGGGAAAACTTGTTTGTGTTTTAACCAAGGATCAAGAATTCATGTTAGAAATGGTTCAACACATAGATGTCGAACACCAAAAATATTATTTGAATAAACTCCTCAAATCTTTTACTGACGAGAAAAAGATTTCAAAAATTTAATTTTACCAAACACCTCCAAAAATACCTATGATTTGACCAAAATCCTGAAAAAGGGTAAAGGGATGAAAGAATTCAAGGAAACCCCAATTCTAGAACTCCAGAGAGACGTGAAACAAATCAAAGTAGAGATCAAGGCTCTACGAGAAAAACAAGATCAAGATTCTCTTCTACTAAAAACAGTCATTTCAAAAACCCAGGATAATTCTGAATCCAGTTCTGAGTCAGACAATTCCGACTCAGAAGATCCAGGAGAACCTCCTGACAACCCTTTCCTTGAAGAGGTCCCACAAGAATTCCTTGATGTCTTTCAACAGATCACGTCCAAAAATACATTGTTCAAATAACCCTTAAATTCCTAGGCAATTTTAGAATTACTACTATTGCTCTCTTTGATACCGGTGCAGATCTGAATTGCATAAAAACAGGTCTAATACCTAATCAATTTCATGAAAATACCCAGGAAACTCTAGCGGCGGCCAATAACACAAAGCTAGAAATCAATTCTCAAACCAATGCGTCCGTTATCATTAATGGAGTTTCTATCGCAACATCGTTTGTCTTAGTAAAAGACATTCACAACTCCGTTATCTTAGGAACACCATTTATAAATCTTATCACTCCTTATAAGGTAGATAATGATTTCATTTCTTTTGATTCCAATAAAAAGAATCTAAAATTCCCTTTTCTAACAAAACCGAAAACTAGCTACCCCGATCTGATTAAAACATATTCTTGTCATCTAGGCGAATTAAGAAATCATTTTTTAGATCGAGTCCCCTAGAAACTGTGATACCCGTTCCATCAAATTAATTGATCCCTTTGCATACAAAAAAAATTTTAAACATAATTTACAATTTTTAAAAATTGCATCAAAAAATAATTTCTGTAAATTAATTTTTGAAAAGTTTTTCTTTACAAATTTTTTAACCAGTGGTTTACTCAAAAACAGAAGAAAAAACCCACAGGTTTCCAAAACTAGTTAAAACACAGAGATACCCTATCTTTATCCCTATAAAAATCCACAGATTTCCAATACCAGTTACAACACAGAAATGTCCTATCACTGTCCTTTGCCCCAATGTCCGGGTTACAGAGAAAAAATATCCAGAAAGGACATGAGTGAATCTGGACAATACTGTTACCATGCAATGTGCGGAGCCTTGATCCAAAAGAGAAAAGAAGAGATACCTCCACCAATAAATACACCTGTTGTTGCACCACAACAACAAACAAATTCTATGGCCCCCAAAAAATCCACAAAAGAAGAAAAAGAAAAATTCCTTGCCAAATCTCCCACTGAAAAACCCCTGTCGTGGTATGATGCAGTAATTAAAGAAGAAAATGAAAATACCATAGCATCCGTGCAAAAAACAGTAGCACAGGAGATAACTGTCGAAAATCTTCTGCAACTCCTGGCGAAATCCCCAAAATTACAACAGGCATTAATACAACTTCAAAATCCCAAACAAGAAGTTGCTCAAAGCTCAGGAGAGGAAGAAACTTCTCAAAATTTTACAACACTCGAGAAAGAAGATTCTTCAAAAACCCTTTCTCAAAAACAATTTTCAAAAAACCAACTTGTGGTACCACAAGTCCCCGAAAAACCTGCACCAAAATACTTCATAAAACCCTTTTTCATAATATTACTACTCTTGAAAAAGGATTTTTTAATAAAGACCCTTTTCTAGCACTACAAAATTGTTTTGGACAAAAATGGTTTTATAAATCATGGGATATTTTTAAAAAACCCCATATTTTTATCAACCTATTCTTGAAATATCAGGATCAGCAACCATTAAAATTAATTTTCACAAAAATAACCCCGATCCGTCTTATTCAATTGGCAAAATACTTAGCGTAATTGCTCCTACTGATTGGGGGAATGACCTATCACAACTCTTAAATTTCCCAAATACCCACAAAAATGACCCATTTTTTGATATCCCTCTTAATTACTGGGATTACCAACAAGCTTGGTTCAATTCCTTCTTTATTCAAAATACCAGCCAAAGCCACACTTGGCTTTTCCATTTTGATACCTCATGTGATCCATCACAATTTCCAACATGGTGGAATTCATGGTGGGATCAATTCGGATCCACCCTAGACATACAAAAACCAGAAGTCACTAAATCTTTCAGCCTCTTCAAATCCCAGTTCAAACCCTCTGAGGAAGAAAAAAGATTTGTGCCTCTACACCTTTTCACACAAAATTCCACTTACCATGGGTATTTACATGGTTCGTAGATTATTCGGAAGATACAATCCCAATTATCCGTAGAAGATTTAAAATACGATGGTGGGACAGCTTTAAAATACCAAAAAGCCTCGCACCACAAAAAGTCCAGGAATGGTTAGACAACCAAAAACCCATTCCAGTACAGGCGCCTCTACAAATACCACTGGCACCACTACAAACAAAGGAGCACACCCAGTTCCTGGCACAGAAATCCCAGATGGCCTCAATGCTTGCAGCGGCCAAAATTCCAGAAGAAATGCAAGCCATAATTCTGAAATTTGCACCGTCTTCATCAAAACAAGGCTCTTCGTCAGAAGAAGAAGAACCAGAAATTGATATTGAAGACAGTCCGGTTTTTGGCAACAGTGGATTCTAAAGAAAGTTGCCAAAAGAATTCAAAATATCCGGAGCAGAGTTCAGACAAAATTCCGACAAAAGAAAGTGCTCGAAAAAGCTACTTTCAAAAAGCAAAAAGCAAAAAGCCAAAGCAAGGATTCCCGCAATAATTCGAGAAAATGCCAAAATAATGAATAGTGATTCTCCACTCGGATGAATAGTGACGTGGATGAATAGTTAGATTCCCTTTTTATTACGAAAATACTTGTAAAACTCCTATAAAAGGAGACCCCCTGTCCCTTAGGAACATCAGTTTTTTCATTTATAAGTTCTTTCTTTCTCTTTCTACAATTAGAGAAAAGTTGAGAGCTCTTACAGAAACCCCCCTTTAAGTTAGATTAAAATACCCCTCAAATACCCATATGATTCAGTTCATATGACCCATATCATATGACTCATATCATATGATCCAAAATACCCCAGAAATTCCCAAGGTTTATCTCCTTGATAATTATCTTTGTAAATTCCAATTTTAAAATGAATATGATTATGGACGGTACTACCTCCTAATCTTTTAAATACTTTATGCATTTAAATCCTTTAAATTCCTGAATTAAATACTTGGCTGGTTCTACCGCCTATTTGATTTAAATTCCTGCAGAACCTTGTGATTTATGGTTTCCATAACTGGAACCTTGAATTGTAAGTTTGTCTTTATTCATTTTCTGCATATTTCAATTATCCTTTAATTTTTCAATCCCTTATATCTCGATTCCTTCCGTGTCTGTTATCCCCTTTAGATCCTCGGCCTAAGTTTGGTATCAGAGCCATAAAGGGTAGATATAGAGAGAATATTGTCCAGACCAGATGTTGAATTCCTTATTAGAGGGTACGGAGACTTCCAAGTTAGGGTGGTCAAGGGTAGGTGAGTCCTCAACGAACGCAGACAGTTATACCCACGGAAAGACCTAAGCAAGGGAGAAAGTTCGGACGCTCTGTTAATAGGAATTCCATAACATGGATCCGTTTCTCAACAGATCTACTTCGCGTGATTTTGGTTCATCTTCTTCCATGGATTCAAAGAAGATAATAAACTCCGAAGAAATCTTGATACAAGATTTTGAAAAATCTATCGATAATTGGGAAATACCGAGAGTAAATTGAGATCAGATTTACAAAAATTCGAAATACCAGTTATTCAAAACCGATTTCATAATCAAAACTGAGGAAAGAGATATCCAATTATCTCAACCTTTTGAAACCATCCAATTACTTTCTCAAAGTTCCTTGAAAAGACACCGAGAAAGAAATTAAAAATACATCCATATTGGATTAGTCCAAATAGGGATAAAACCCCTCACGGAGGAAGGATTAAACACCTCAATCCTTGCTGTCTTACGTGATCCCAGATTCACAAATTTCGAAGATTCCTTGTTGAGTTCTGTTGAGTCTAATCTCTACACAGGACCAATATCTTTTGATTGTTACCCAAATTTCTCAGTCTCTTTAAATGACAAAAATATCCAAAAATCCCTAGTCTTACAAATCAAGACTCACAATTACCAAATGCTTGAAGGATTGATTCCCGTAGCTATAATTTACCGAATACATTAGAAAGCTATGACTTCAGCTTTTGCGACAAAAGTCAGATACCATAGTAAGAAAGGTGAAATCCTTCTTTTACAAACCGATCTTTCTAGATCTAACACCGTTATACCGAGACCTATTAAATGGAAGGATATTTCCTTACCAGATGAATGGATCTTAAAAGGTGTTGTCAAACCTGAACCTCTTGAAACTTCCCAACCAAATACTCGTCTCAGAGAAATAATCCAATACCAGGATGATAGAGTCAGTCTATCGTTCTATAGAAAATCTACGAGTAGTAGATACGATGATTCCAGTTCGGTAGAAACTCTCGACTTAGGAAGAGTTTCACAAATTCCTTCACTCATAAATACTCCTTACAAAGCGAAAACTAGACGTTCTACGTCTGATATACCCAATCTACGAAACGTAGATTACTCCAACGAAATAACGAGACCCGTTTATGAAAATCCCATTGTTAGAGAAAAGATAGAGGACCAGGAACCAACTAGTCCGACTTTTTCCTCGATTACAGAAAACCTAGTAAACGAACTTGGTGTTTTACAAAAGGATTACAAAATTGACAAAAAAATCCTACAAAAAGATTTTTACGAAAAATACAACCTAGAAAAAAGAGTTTGGTTCTTCAAAACTTTTTTAAATACTAGGACAAAAATACAGGAAGAATTTTATAATTTTGTTAATGAACATAGGATAAACATCCTATTCTTTGACTGGTTTGAAATTTACTCCTCTGAAAATTCCATTGATTACCCCTTTTTTAAAACGGTAAATCCCGTTACGACTAGGAACAAAACACCGGAGTGGGAAACCCTAGCTGATTCTAGGAATGTCCGGTCCAATCACCCTCCTTTACAAGGTATCAAGCTTAATATTCATGGCTGCCCTGTAGACGCGATTTTACCAAGAGTATCCTCGCTCAAAACAAAAGAAAGTGCTCGAAAAAGCTACTTTCAAAAAGCAAAAATCAAAAAGCCAAAGCAAAGATTCCCTCAATAATTCGAGAAAATGCCAAAAGGATGAATAGTGATTCTCCACTCGGATGAATAGTGACGCGGATGAATAGTTAGATTCCCTTTTTATTACGAAAATACCATGTAAAACTCCTATAAAATGAGACTCCCTCTCCCTTAGGAACATAAGTTCTTTTTCATAAGTTCTTTCTTTCTCTTTCTACAATTAGAGAGAAGTTGAGAGCTCTTACAGAAATCCCCCTTTAGGTTAGATTAAAATACCCCTCAAATACCCATATGATTCAGTTCATATGACCCATATCATATGACTCATATCATATGATCCAAAATACCCCAGAAATTCCCAACGTTTATCTCCTTGATAATTATCTTTGTAAATTCCAATTTTTAAATGAATATGATTATGGACGGTACTACCTCCTAATCTTTTAAATACTTTATGCATTTAAATCCTTTAAATTCCTGAATTAAATACTTGGCTGGTTCTACCGCCTATTTGATTTAAATTCCTGCAGAACCTTGTGATTTATGATTTCCATAGCTGGAACCTTGAATTGTAAGTTGCTCTTTATTTACTTTCTGCATTCTTCAATTATCCTTCAATTTTTCAATACCTTATATCCTGATTCCTTCCGTGTCTATTATCCCCTTTAGATCCTCGGCCTAAGTTTGGTATATATATATATATATATCATAAAAATGGAGTATCAAAATAAGGCAAAGCCTTTACAAATATTTGAAAAGTGTGAAAAATGGGCAAAGCCCGTGAAAAGATATCGTTCCTATTCTCTAGAAGTATCGAACGCTTCAAAAGAGATTTGAGAATACCAAAAGTATTCTTATTTTTGACACGCAAAATTCTTTTATGTGTGTTATATGATTAGATCAAGGACACGATGGAAAATGTTATATTGGTCCAGTGGTCAAACTCATAAAGTACATATAAAACATGTCTTGGTTTGTTGCCAAATTTGAAAGTTCTTGTGGGATCAAAATACTTGTGTCGTCAAAAATGTTGCTAACATTGCTGTTGACATTTTCAGAATGTGATATGTGTTGGGATGTTGTTCTTCGGCGTTTTCAGTATGGAGCCGAAGGCGAGGGTTTCCAGCAGGCCCTCTTCTTTGGCTTTCCCTTGTTGTGACAAGGGGGTGAGGTAAGGAGTAGAATAAGAGATCTGATTTTTGAAATATCTTATTTTACTACCTATTATATGTCTTGCTTAATGGAATTTCATAATTTAAAATAATAAGATTAAATTTTATTCCTACCATGACATTTATTTTTATCCCAATATTTTAGGTATAAGTTATTGTGTAAAATTGAAACACCTAAAAATAAGGGATTTTTGTTGCTAAGAAAAGGTTTTTCATGTATATAAATATTCCTCTCATTTGCTATGATTTTATCATTTCTGATTTTCCCACAAAAATAAAAAAAAGGAGGGAAAATCACATCGGGTATACATCTACCTACATAACCGATGGAATCACCAAAACAAACTCCAATCTCTATTAGAAACCCTAACTTCTCAAAACCCTCTCCCAAATTTTCACCAATGGAAACATCACCAATGTCAAAACAAATGTCATCTAACATCCACTCCAACACTCCAATGAGCACAAGCCCTCCAATGAATACGGAGGATTCTGAGCACAATGATCCCCAACAAACAGAATAACTCTCTGGAAGAAGGAAGCTGAAAGTGAAAATGTTGCTAGAAATGTCACCAACATTCTGGAATGGCTTGTGGATCAAATTGGAAAAATCAACCAGATTTCTGAGGTTGATGTGCAAGAAATGCCCTGATAC
This sequence comes from Anisodus tanguticus, assembly GCA_034509755.1. Taxonomy (NCBI): domain Eukaryota; kingdom Viridiplantae; phylum Streptophyta; class Magnoliopsida; order Solanales; family Solanaceae; genus Anisodus; species Anisodus tanguticus. The sequence continues at coordinate 31,690,431 of CM067540.1, forward strand.
AAGCTAGAAACCATTTCATGATGCTACTTTCTTCACAAAAAGGGGGAGATGATGCTGATGTAGGGGGAGGAAGCTAAAGTCTTGAGGAAGCTGAAGGTTGCTGTGCAAAAGAAGTTGAAGTTGTTATGTAGGAGTAGAAAGTTGCTGGAAGTTGTTGCTGTTGTATGATGAGCAATGAGGGAGATGTTGTTGTTGTCCATGTTGTATGAGGATCTTTAGTGGATTGATTTTGATATTTGTTGACAATGAATATTTATATTGTGGTTTGTATACATTGGATGATATGTGATATGTGTGCTCAAATTGTTTTCTTTCCTAATCCTATGTATCGGTATACACATGTTTGCTTGTATTCCATCACAGGTTAAGGGGGAGCATGAACTTGAAATTATTGATAACAGATGTCGGACAACATTTGTGACAACATCCTAAGTCAACTTTACATTTTAATGAGTTTTGTAAAGAAAGGCAAAAAGGGGGAGATTGTTAATATTGGATTTGGTGTTCTGACATTTGACCCAACATATCTCCTAAAGTATTGATATGAATGTGTAAGTATGTTGGGACAAATATTGCACAACATTCAGACCAATATTTTCTGAACAGATTTTTCCTTACTTCACGCGATGCAGTAATATTTGTGTAAATATTACTATGAGGTAAAAATGACTTGGCAAGATAAAATGAGATGGCAAAAAATGAGTGAGGATTAAGTCAAAAGTTGTTGCTTGTCGTGAGGATCAAGCCAAAGTTGTTGAGATTATTACTCCATGATCTTCTCCTACCAATCCCACCAGCAATCCACCTTTTCCTTAACTTCCACAACTGATCGATGAGCTTTTCAAGGAAGACCTTCTACTATAAATAGAGAGGCTACTACAGAGTATCGAGATCCAGAACCAGAAAGTACAAATACCAAGAGAGCTCTCGGGATGTCATCTCGAAAATCTAGATCACCAGTGTTGCCTGAGTGTGTTGACACATTCTGTCTAACATTACAATTGCTATTTATATTGTATATTAGTTTTGTATGGAGCGATTCTAATGAGAGATTTCCTATGTCTGCTTCGTTAGATTTTTCAGGCAGAAGTCATTTGTGACTTCAATTTTAATTCCTTTCCATTTTATCTTGTAAATCTGTAAAGAAAGGAATTTGTATATAATATATATACAATACATTTGGTCATTGACCATCATAAGTTATATATAAGTTATGAAAATTTAAAACCTTTGTGTTCTTTAAATTTTCGTTGTATTTACTTTTCAAAGTTTTCTGTTTTGCTAAAGTGTTGTTACTGGTGTCGGATGACATAATTTCAGACATTCGGAAATAGAATTGGCATTCGAGTTTATTTCATTTTGTTTTTATTGTTCCATAATCCCTTCAGCCTTTATTAAGTCAATTACTCAAGAGCTGAAACAAAGCTGGCATCTCAACAAGCTTGCCATATTTGGCTGCCGATGACCGAAAAGAGACAAAAGGATATAGGGGGCTTCTAGGGGTTTTCTCCTTTTCGCGTGATAAAAAATGAGAAGGGTTTTCACCCCTTCTACGCATTAAAGGAAGTTTTGGGCCGGGTAAGGTCCAAAATGGACCAGACTCAGGTGATTAAAAGAAAAGACGGCCCAGCATATTTTAAATAAAGAGGGGTTGGGATATTTGGATAGATTTCTAAAAATTTAACATAAAATAGTTTAATAAATGACCACCTGGATTTCAATTGTGGTTGTATTAGCCGATTGAAAAATCAAATGATGCTAAAACTAAAATGAATAGTTATAACCCATAAAAATCTTTTAAAGAATTGAAATTAAATAAAATTGAAATGCTTTTTGTCACTCTATTTAATCAGTCAATTTCCTTATGTTTACGGAGTAAAATATTAATCAATTAAAATGATAATTAATTTAGACAATTAATTAGATTAATGTCCTTGGCAAACTGTGATCGAGAAAATTTTGTAAAATCATTTTTTCTAGTAACATGCATATTTCACTCCATTCATGACTCATGAATTTTGAATAATTAAATAAAAATATTGAAGGATAAAATTTAGGTGTCAACAATCACGAGATTGACTCTCCTACATGAGCAATCGCCTTTTTGTGAGAAACTTGAACAAATGACACCTAATATAACCTTCCTTAGTACGAGGTCATATTTATCTTAAAGGGCAGTCTTGATAACTAGTCAGGCTTACATTATCATCATATTATGACTTATTTTGTAAGACAAGCCTGAATTTCTCTAAAAATATGAATTTGAGGATTATTAAAGTGAGAAGCTCGGTTAGACATATGAAGATGTCTATAATAACATGTATACGGTGTTTAATGAGTAAAATAATGAAGCACACATGCCAATATAAGTGAGAACACCATTCATGTGTTTCATACCACGTGTTCTAAGAGATCATTGAATTAATGGAAGAATGGATCCTTGCTTATTCATTGTATGAGACCCAAAAAATTACATTTATCTTTTCATTGAAATACCCTTTGACATTTAACTGTCTCTTGATATTTCAAGCAATGTTGTTACTTTAGCATGTGACTAATAGCTGTGAGTGATTAGGTAATAGAATGCATGTTTGAAAAAATAGCTCATATGAAATAGATAGATTCGAGTAGAAGAAGAAGACAATTAAAATTAGTAATTTAATTTATAATCACATGCCAACCATTACACTTACCATGAGATGTCGAATGTAATTGTGGGTACAATATTATATATCAACTCGATTTCACGTCTTTAGAGGATGAGGAATCAGATAACTAGATACTAGTAACAAATAATATATGGGGTATTGCGAGTAATAAGATCCTTTTGTTCGTAGTAAATTCTTTCCGTATGTGATAAGATTTCTACATGGAGCTCTTGTACAACGTTAATGGTTTATGAATATTATAGCTCTTGATGCTTGTAGGTCACACGACCAATTTTTCAATATGAATTATGTGTTACAACCAAAACTGCTTACACTCATTTCTTTTAAAAAAGAACTAAAACACTCTTTTATCCAAGGGAAATTATATCCGGTGTTCATAAAAAATACACACAAAAACCAAAAAGGCATTTTGTATAAGGTAAAATTTGTATTACACAGCTAGATAAATTCTGTTGTGACAAGTGGCAAAGAGTATAGTCAGACCCAGATCAACCATAAGTGTCCCTGAAAGCGCTTGCGTTGTACCGGGGGAATTGTAAGGCTGCTAGTACTGTGAATCAGGATGTGGAAAGACATATTGAATTACTAATGGACGACCATTATGGGAATGTCCTTACACCCCTCACAAAGCATTAATAGCACTAATAATCACCTTTATTGTTCATTATTATCATATCATTAATATGTAATATTAATAGGGGCATATTTCATGAAATATGCACACTTGAGTCCAAATATAAATAGGGTTAATTATTTCACTATGAGCACATCGAAAAAGGAGATATACTACACATTTTCCACTTACATTATTTTCTAGTTCTTGTCTCAATTTAGCATTCCAATATCACAATTAGTGGCTTACCCAAAGACTCTAGCTCAAAGCTACTCTAAAGCTCAGGCTATTCTAACTCTTTATTTTCAATTAGATTCTATTTATATTAGTTTCAACTGCTAATAATATTGCTATTTTTGTCACTTGAGATTCACGTATCCTTGACCACGTGTACAAATTCAATTGTACCAATTTACGGGTAAAAAGTGTGGCACCCACCGTAGGGAATGGGCAGTAGTGGTGTTACAAGTAACCCTTTCTATTAAACTAACTCTTTTAAAATTTTGTTTTACCTTAAGCATAACTTTTAGGTATGACAGGAGATAACGATAACCAAAATCCCAAAAATATGGTTGACAACGAGTAGTTCGGAGCGGATATCCTTCCTATTTGAGATCCTGCAATAGCTGTTCAATCAACCCAAAACACAGATGGCGCGACCTCGAGAGATGGTCAGACCTAGTGATCTACTAGGAACTAGAATCCAACTGATGAAACCCGTGAGAAGGTAATGCAGATCATAAGGGAACAAAACCATGCAATGAGGGAAGAATTCGACCAGATTAGGCATATTATCTCCTCACATTTAGCCAATCCAATTGTTGGCGCTTCTTCACCATGAAAAACACCTATGGTCCCAACAAATGGCCATAACACTACTATGCTAGCTAGACGAAGGCAAGAAACGGAGATATGTTAGAAAGCGAATCGACACCAGAAGATCCTTTCTAGATGCAGGTTTTACAATTCATTAAGGAAATAACAGGAAAGGTGGACGAAACCGCCAAATAAGCTAGAAAGAATTCTCAAGAGTTTCAGCAATAACTGAATCAAATACTAGGGGCTCCACCGATGAGAGTGGGGCTGGATGCAAAAAATTATATTCAATTGGCGTACAAACTTGAGGCTGCTCTGGAGATGATCCTAAAAAGATTCAAAATACTGAGCATATCAAAGTATGATGGGACAACAGACCTGTATGAGCACATAATGGTTTATACAATAGTGGTCAAATGGAGCAATATGAAAGAGAAAGAGATAGAATCAGTTTTTAGTAAGAAATTCAGCAAAACACTAACTAAAGGTGCTTTGATGTAGTACTCTCTCCTAACCGAGAACTCAATCAGTTCATTTGCCATGTTGGCCGATATGTTCATTTAGGCATATGCAGGATCTTAGAAGGTGAATACTAGAAAGGCGGACATCTTCTGTATTGCGCAATGAGAGTCAGAATTACTTTGGGACTTTATTACTCGGTTCCAGAAAGAGCGGATGCTTCTGCCTGTAGTTCTAGATGAGTGGGCCACCAAAGCATTTACCAAGGGTCTGAATCCTCTAAGTTCAGATGTCACTGACAAGCTCAAAGAGAATTTTTTAGAGTTCTAGGTGTACATAACATGTACGAGTCAAAGATTTGAGTGACAGATGAATTATTAGGGACTCCTATGAAATAAATCGCCTAAAGGACAGATAAGGGATTTGGACCAGATCAGAATTTGACAAAAAAATGCTTTCAGCCTGCTCCCGAAAAATTGAGAGGTGTCCAATGATATCATTCTCTGGAAAGGTCGAATGCGAACACTAATGGAGACCAGAACAGGAATAATCAAGGCTTGCAGAACCGGGACAAGAGAAGCTCTTTCAATTCATCTTTGAAAGGATCGAAATACTCGAAACTCTTCAATTATAATTTTAGTATTGATGAAGCACAATGGTGGTTGTGTTGAGGACCCATCCAGTATCTCGATTGTCGAAACCCCTCCAATCTAATCCTAACACCTAGGACAAAATAGTATGGTGCGTATTTTATAGCATGCATGAGCACAAGACAGTAGATTGCATGTATCTCTGGGAAGAGGTAGCAAAAATGCTTAACAGAGGGAAATACGGGAGTTCTTAAGTGAAAGAGCTAAGAGTAATTACAAAAGAGGTGGACCGACAGAAGAAAATATGGCTTTGAGTGCTTCTCCGCATGTCATTAATATGATCTTTGGTGGATCTGTGATTGTCAGTACATCCTTCATGGCGCCCAAGAAAATGAATATCTCGGTGATATGTGTCACCCCAAACCTGGGGAAGCGCGGCCGGCACTTGGTGCCTTACTTGGCCCCGAGCGAATTATATATAGCTCGTGGATGATTAAGACAACACTATTTTATGTCGACAAGGCCATATCCTGCACAATTTATAATAACAACTATATTTTCTGAAATGAAGTCAACCCAAAGATATATGTATATACGGGATGGCAAGGCCATCATGTTGGCATACACAACAAAATGAAAAGGTCTACAAGCCTTTAAAGAAGTATAATTATGCTATGGTCGGGACAGGGCCTCGACCTACCCATAATATCTATATATATAAGAAGATTCTCAAAATATGGATGCGGTGATGTAATGACCCGTTTAGTCTTTTTTAGTTAAAGACCCTTATTTGTCTTTTTTACCCTTTCTATTGTCTTTTTGTGGGGTTTGTGATCCACGGGAATGGGTGGCACATATATCGAGGTCCATTTATATGTGTTTCGAATGAAAAACCAAAAACTAGAAGCTTAGAGTTGATTGGTTTGACTCAAAGTTAACTTTTGACTAAATGGTTTTAGTTTGGGGTTTCGTCGCTTTTGGAAGTTTTGAAGGCTCATTTATGACTTAGTTGAGTCATTGGATTACTTCTCGAGGCTATCAGATATATTTTATGGCTTTATTTGTAAAGTTTGAATTTTGATTTCTCTCGGACGATTCTTTAGAAAAGTATGCCTTAGCTCAATTAAATGAGAAATATTAGGGTACGAGCGACTTCATAGCACTGTTTACCTTAGATGAGCATAACATGTCTGTGTCTGGGAGGTTTCGAGAGTGTTTCAGGTGTTTGATGGGAGTTTGGACTAATTTCTAGGATTTGGTGTTTGGTATCCGCCTCGGCGGCACCAGTTCTCGCTCCGACGTGTCAACCTCAATGGGAGGTTGGCGACGAAGCAGGGGTTGGGAAAGTGTGGGATTTCTGTCTTGGTAGTGTGGTTGTCTGTAGGGGCGTGTTCGGCTCTACGGGATCAGGTTCACTGTGGTGCTGAGGAAATGTGCCAAGTGACACCGCCTTAGTGAGGGTTTTGTTTGCCGTAGTAGGTCCGCTCCAACAGAGTTGATTCCCTTGGGGAGGAAACACTGTGTCAAGTATCTTATAAAATCTCCTAGGTCAGAACAAAATCCTAGGAGATTTCACTTGTCAGGTCTTTTCCCAATTTAGAATACCTCAAAACCAGCATCACAGAGAGTATTCTTCAAGAGCTTAAGAGCAATTTCACCTTTTGAGTAAGAGATTCTTCCTTTGTATTTTGAGTTTATATTTCTAAGTCCATTAATGGTGATATAATGTGTTATTAAGTTGGGGGGAAATGATTTGCAAGTCTTATTAGACTAAGAGAGCTAGGTTATTGATCTAATGGAGGTTTTATTGATTCGATTGTATTAATATCATGAATTTATGTTAGAATATTCTAGATTATCATGTTGTAAGGCTTAATTTGATTATGGAAACCTATTTCAATTAGGGAGAAATTCTAGGATTTCCAATTCGGGATTTTTGTATGTTGTTCAATTGAGGGTTCAAATGTGTATAGTTATTCAATTAATTTAAGGATATGATTACCTAGTATGTAATAATAGTTTATGGGTATAAAAGTTCAAATCTTGGTGAAGTAGGCCCAGGGTCAGTATTTGTGGTCTTGCCTTATTAAGGGGTATGTCCTTATTATTGTGTAAGATTTGTATTAACATATAGTATATGCGTAATCAAACTTCGATAATCACGAGGTAAAGAAAAAAGACAAGGCTGTCACTGAGGCTTGATCATGTAGCACTCCTATTCAGCATATACGTAGGCTACGATTTAGTTTTTGCAGACTTTGATAGAAGTGCGTAATTAGTATAAATATTGATGGGTATTGGGAATGTTTGGGGGTCCCATTCAAGCGATTATGATGAATGTTTGAGTGGATACCAGTGTTGAACTGTGATGATAGGTGATTTAGGGAACCAACCTTAAGCTCATTCCGACTGCTGCTTAATTGGGCTTGTTGCCATTATGTGGGCTCATAGTTGCAGTTGTTATTGTTGTGCGTATTCATCCCACATGCTTGATATGATATTATGTTTCTACATGGATTATTTTTTATGTGTTTCTGAAAGCATGTGATATTCATCTCTATACTTGTTGCATCTCATTATATCATGATTCTTGCCTTATATATGTCAGTTCCACTCATATATACATAGTCCTGATGATATTGATATTGGAGTGGTATGATTATGCTATAGGTCCAAGGGATCAGGAAAGGTAAGAACACTCTATAGATTATGGCAACACTGATATGATGATGATACGCAGAAATCTAGATTGCACGCCTGCAAAAGATATTATTACAGCCAAGAGCTGGGCTCCGTGATCCGTTGAGAAATTCTAGTAGGAGGGGTACATGGACTTTGTGGGTCCTCCATGGGTGTACAATCATAATATAAACTTGATATACTATATACGGGATGTCAGAGGTACCTGGCATGTGCATTGTATTCATATCATACTTCATTACATCATTGATTGTCTATGGATGTATTTGATCCCTGATTGTCAATTGATGACTTGGTTAGATTTTCAAAATGAAAGGGTTGTACTTTCTAATGATAAATGGATAAATTGAACTAATGGAATTGTTTGACACAAAATAAGTTAAGGGATTGTTAAATCTTATTGAATAAGGCATTATATGAACCCTGTGAACCATTCTGTGAATTATACGACTTTACTTGGGTTGTTGAACTGCTAGTATAGGACTATTTGATGTCAACTTAGTATTTATCTCTTTTAGGGTGTCTTCCGTTATTGTTGGCTTATGATGTCTATGGGACTATGTTATGTACTTATGCTACACTTGATGCTTCTTTCTTGATGCAAATACAGATCCAACGACTATCTCGAGACCACGTGGCTGAGTTTGAGCAGTTGATCCCCAGCTATCAAGGTGGGGATGTTATTTCCAGCATGCCCCAGATTTGATCTATCTCTGTACAATCTTTCCTTCTATTCCAGAGACATGTTTACAGATTTTGGGATTATGTATATAGTTTTGGCCTTGTTTGCCCTATTCAGACATGTTTCATTTATAGTGCTCTTGTATCTACAGACCAGATTCCTTAGGAGATGTTGTTGATGTATCAAAATGTATTTCTTCCGCATTTATAGTATGAGATGGCTTATGTAGTATTTTATTATTGTCCGTTTTTACTTATATTAAGTAAATGATTTGAGAATAGTTCTCCTACCGGTGGGATATGTAGGTGTCACCACGATTTATGAAAAGAGGTCATGACAAAGTTGGTATCAAAGCCCTAGGTTAAACGGTCTTAATACAAAAGCAATGTCTAGTAGAGTCTTGCTGATTGGTGCTGAGACATATGTACTTATCTTTAAGAGGCTATGGAATATTTAGGAATGTTCACTTTCTTCATTTCTTTCGTGCTAAGTTGAATAAAATAGGTATCTAACCTTTGTTTGTATTCTCTCACATATAGTGAGGATTCGTGCCTAAGTAGAGAGAGATGAGGCACAGGCACCAGCACCAGCCATGAGCGGTCAAGGTCCCCAGAGCCTTATATTGAGCCGCAAGATGAGTTACTTGAGGAGGAGATGGGGCCAGCCTAGGATCAACCTGGATTTATTGCTTCTCTAGTTCTACATGACATACTGGTCAGGTTATTGAGTGTTCTTGATGGATTTGCTTAGACAGGCTTATATCTTACTACATTGGGTGGTTCTCAGACCTGTGTGGGAGGGAGGCATATTCAAACCCCTGAGTTTTGTACTCATGGTATTTAGCCAGCGGCGATGTCAATGCACCATATTAATGAGGTTCAAGCTCCAGAGTTTGGTCCACAACATATTGGAGGGACAACTATGACCCGCGATGAGCGAAAGATTTGGGAGCACTTTTCGAATATGAAGCCTCTAGTGTTTTATGGTCAGCTTAGGAGGACTAGTATAAGTGCATTATGAACAGCCATGAAAGGTTGCATACTCTGGGTATTGGTAAGACTCATGGAGTTAGTTTTATGTCCCTTCAGCTTTTGGGGATGCAAAACAGCGGTGAAGGGCGTATGTTGATTGCTTGCCCGCTGGGTCACCTCCATCTACTTGGGTTAGGTTTTATAGGGTCTTCTTGGAGAAGTATGTTACTTTGAGCTTGTGTTTGCGCAACCGTGATGAGTTTCAAAAGATTAAGCAGGGTGGTTCTATGGTTGCACAGTATGAGACTCGCTTCCATGCCTTATCGCGCAACACTGCTACTACCTACAGAGGCTGAGTGAGTGAGGTATTTTGTCAGAGGATTGAGTATTCCCCTTCAATTGTCCACGTTGTAGTTGGTGGCTTCTGGAGCTTCTTTTGTGACAGTGGCCGAGCATGCCAGGATGGTAGAGTCAATGAGGGGCGATATGCCCAGATATGAGCCCGATAAGAGGGTGATGAAAAAAAAGTCATTTCAACGATTCTACTTCCCATGGTTATGGATATCGGGGGAGATATCAGTAGTAACAACCTAGTTGACCGATTCAGGCAGTTCTACAGATTATGGATGGTTACTCTATAGGGCAGATCAGTTATAGTGGTGTCTAGTCATCTAGGGGTTCTTAGTCTCAGTATTCTAACTGTAGAGGTTTGGGTTTTTCTATCTCTATTCATTAGCCTTCAGTGCCCAGGACCTATTTTGAGTGTAGAGAGATTGGAAATTTCAAGAGGGAGTGCCTTAGACTTACATCGAGTGCATCCCGTGCACCTAGGACTCCAACACAACCATATAGGGGTGGTAGTCATACTAGCTAGGGAGGATCTTATTCGGACCGTGGTGGCTATCAGTCTGGGCGTGGTGGATCCCAGTCAAGGAGCGATGAAGTTCATTCAAGCCGAGGTGGCTAGCAGGGTACTCAGTCTGAGGTAGGACGCACCCACTACTATGTATTCCTTGGTAGGTCGAGGCTTAGGCATCAGATGCGGTATTATAAGTATCATCTCAGCCGATCATTGGTTCGCTACTATATTATTTTATCCTGGGCCTACTTTCTCATATGTGTCTATCTACTTTTCTGCCAAATTAGATATATAGTGTGATATGCCTGACGTCCTTATTCGTGTTTCCACATAGGTTGGTGATTATGTGATTGTAGATAGAGTTTATTGTATGTTTGTGGTTAAATTTATGGGGTACGATACCTGGGTAGATTTGGTTCTTTTATACATGGTTGATTTTGATGTTAATATGGGTATGGATTGGATATCACCTTATCATGCGATTCTATATTGTCATTCCCAGATAGTCATTTTAGCTATGTCTGGTCTTCCGAGGGTAGAGTTAATGGAGCAGCTTCAAGATTTGTTGAGTAAGGGCTTTATTCAACCAAGTGTATCTCCATGTGGTGCTCCTGTATTGTTCGTGAAGAAAAAAGATGGCACTATGCGTATGTACATCAATTACAGACAGTTGAACAAGGTCACTATCAGAAACAAGTATCTGATTCCTCGTATTGATGACATGTTCGACTAGCTTCTAGGAGCTTCAGTGTTTTTGAAGATTGACTTGAGGTTCGGGTATCACCAGTTTAAGATTCGGGTCGATGATGTTCCCAAGACGGCCTTTTGGACTCGATATGGCCATTATGAGTTTTTTATGATGTCATTTGGGCTTACTAATGCCCTTGCAACTTTTATGGACTTGTTGAATGGGATATTTAAGCCGTATTTGGATTCCTTTATGATTGTGTTCATTGATGACATCTTAATCTATTCAAAGAGTCAGGAGGACCATGAGGAGCATCTGAGAGTGGTGCTTGGGATATTGAAGCAGAAGATGCTTTATGCTAAGTTCTCAAAGTGTGAGTTTTGGTTGAGCTCTGTGGCATTTCTGGGACACGTAGTGTCCAAGGAGGGTATTATGGTTGATCCTAAGAAGATAGAGGTAGTTAGGGACTGGCCTAGACCAACTTCTATGACAGAGATTCGGATCTTTGTGGGACTTGCTAGCTACTATCGCCGGTTTGTCAAGGGATTCTCTTCTATTGCTTCTCATCTGACGCATTTGACTCGGAAGGAGGTTCCGTTCCAGTGGGCCAACGAGTGTGAGCAGTGCTTTCAAAAGCTCAAGTCTCTTTGTCACGACCCAAATCACTGATCATGCGGGCACCTACCCTTTTCCCACCTGGTAGGCAAACCCGTCCCTTACAAATTCATCGAACAACATAAATAAATAACAAGAGTAATAGAAGTATAGAAATATAGATATATGATAATGCATAATACAACAATTACCCAAGGAATCTGGTCTGAATAGTACAAGAGCTTCTAAATATACAACTGGAATAAAAGTTATAATCACAACCTGAATACAACTTCTGTTTAGAATGAAAATAAAAAGAAAAGTCTAGATGAACTCCAAGAGATCCTGGAAGGCTAATCGAACTTTGCTCATGTATCTACAACAACTCTACACCCCGAAAAGGTAGTAGCAAGAGTAGTATCAGTACAAACACTATGTACTATAGTTATCATAGTTCGACAATAGTTAGCTAACATATATAAAGGAATAAACTAAAGAATAGACATTCTCGCAATCAAGTACAAACACTATCACAACCCAAGAATAAACAACCCAAGTATAGAGTATCAAGTCAGAATCCAAGAAATATGTGAATGTAATGAGGAGTGAATATGAAATGCAATGCACTGGCCAAATGTAATCTCCGTACACACATTCTCCCAATAGAATATCTCTACGTCCCGACTGTCATGACGCATGGGGGATCCGCGAAGTTCATGTACCAGTCACTCCGAACATAGCCCAGAGATGACTCTACAACACCAACCACACCACTAGCCATTCCGCACACAGCCCAAAGATGCCTACATTATCAAATACTTTACAAGAATAACATATGTTTCCTTCTCACTTATCACAATCACGTCAATCACATTTAATATCAATGTATCATGGAAATGATGATGAATGCAATGCAAAATGACAATATCAAGTGTATCATATCAATCCCAAATTTGCCCCACATGAACATATATCACAATATCAGTATCAATTCAAGTCCTTTCCTCTGTCCATGATGATACTCAGATAAGTGAGAGACAGTTATATCACAATCATGATGTGTCAACTAAGAGAAAATCCAATATCAAACACTTGGAAACAAGCCCATAAATCAGTCAACAATACCAAACCTAAGTAATCCATTCTAACTTCATACCCAAAGGCATAACATACTGTCTCTGATAGTAACTAACTCTACATATGCTTCACTAACTGAAGTCTAATCAGAAGGTAATACGTAACCTACCTGGATGTCGAGCTGGAGCCACGAACAATCAAACCATAGCCTTTCTTTTTCCGAGAGCTTCTAGGTAATCAAAGTCTATCCATTATAGAATTCCAAGTTATAAATGAAGAGCAATGATACCCATATTGCTATACAATTGTTCGAATAAAAGTTAACAAAGTAAAGGGGAAAATAGGCCCACAAGGGTAAAATGGATATTTCAAAGATGGAATAGGTAACCCAACATTCTAGAAGTTCAATCCTACTACTCAATTGCTAAAGTGTCTCAAGAATGAGTCAATTTCGTTATTCAAGTCAAAAACCCCCATTTGGGTGTAAACCCTAACTTTCAAACTTTCAATTTCATTAACAAGAATGGAGGATTCAAGACTATTAGTACTAAATCATAAATTTCCATACTTATATTAGTCAAATCCACCAACAAATCACATTTATAAAGACTAAAACTCATTTTATGAAATAACCATCCAAACCCATCTTTTCTCTTAAATTCTATAGAATTTCTATCAAGGATTCAAGCTTTGGGAAGGTAAAGGAATGGATTAGAGGTTAGGGAACTTACCCACAAGATGATTTAACCAAAAACTCCTCAAATCGCCTCAAAATTGCTTAGGAAATAATAAATGAAGTGATAGAAGGGAAAATGTTTTAACTAGCATTAAATAGATTCAGGAACACACTATTCCGCTGCAACAGGCTTGCGCCAGTGGTACTACCCTCGCTGTCGCACATCCGCCGCAAAAGATTCTTGTCCGCTGTGGTGCCTCTCTCAAAAGCCACAAATGTGCTATAGCTGACGCAAACCTCGCTGTAGCGATTCTACTATGCCAGATCTGGTGCCGCTACAATGGACACCAAATACTAGAAAACTCTGGTTTTTCAGAAACCTAATCCCAAAAATCTGATAATCACCTGAGACCTCCAAAATTCAAACCACATATGCCAACACACATAAAAATGAGCTACAAACTCACTCATGGTCTCGGAATTTCCAATAGATGTCTATTTGATTGGGTCAACACCCAATGGCCAAAGACCAACTTTCCAACCAATAACCCAAAATGCTCCTGAGTGCCTCGGGGACCGAATCGATTATCCCACCAGGTCATAATCAATCATCCAGACCTCTCATAATTGATGGATTTCCAAAAATGTCCATTTACCCAAAAGTCAACTATCGATCAACCATTTTTCACTTTAAAGCTCTACTTTGCATAAGTCATTGTAAAACTCTCCCGACTACCTTGGAAATCGTGTCTCCTATCTACATGACAATAACGACCAAACAGGTCATTACATCATATACCAATTAAAAAATCATTCGTCCTCGAATGAAGAAAGAGAGTATGAAAGCTGACGGCAGCCAAGGAATTTTTATTATAACCACACGGAGCCTCTATGTCAAGAAGTATGCTAACATCATTTCCCACTCACCTTATCTGTCAAAACTTCCTCTAACTTGGCTAAAAGGTCTAATTTTCATATTTTCATACTCAAATTTTTCTCAACACTAATTCTCGAATATAAGAACTAGTTTTGCTAGAATTATCTGATTCAATATAACCATACCTCTGAACGTGATTGATAGGTCCCATAAACATTCCTCAAAACAACAAACCTTTAGATATAGACACAATCATAGCCCACTCTGAATTTGTAAAATATTCTGATTCCGCTAACGTTTGTTTCACCCTTCTACAGCCGTCCTTCACACCACGATTTCTCAGAAACACATAAACCTAAGCCCGAACCCATGACTTACTCTTGCCAAAAAAGAATTCTTACTTTATCGGATCAACTCTAAGCAATTCCATCAAACTAACCTTAATCATAGCTGACTTCACTAGTTCTAAGTCTTCTTAAACCTTCAAATCACAATACAGACAGCATACCACTGAATACATGGCTATTACAATACATGAAGTATACCACTGAATACCCCGTCGAGCCAAGTTTATAGGACACCATCTGATCACACTAAGACCTCTCGCAACTATAGTACCTCCTTAAATCATTACCAAGTACTGATATAACCCATTATATCTATCCGAGTAGATGCTCTCGGTAAAATATCATATGTTCACTCACAAACTCTAATAAAGCTCGGTAAATTTGTCATACCTCAAATCTAAACTAATACTCATTGAATCCCAGAAGGTGATTTACTGGGAACCCATAAGTCCTCCTGGAAATATAAATATGGTCCATCAAGCTCTAATCAGACAATGCTGACATTGAATGAATGCACAACCCCTGAATATCGCCAATAGTAACTCGAACTGACTATAACTTTTCGAAACCGATCACATTGCTACCACACATTTGTGGTGGCTAATTCTAATATTTTACTCATGAAAAATCAATCATGTCTGTCACCCTTGACTCTAAAAGTTGAGCGCTATCCAACTTAGTATCGAAGAGTTATACCATACGATTGCAATCTTCATATTTCTCAACCTTTACCTGATATGCAAATATGATACATCTTGATGTTTTTGATGCAAAACATGTAGCCTCATTAATACCGTTTTAACCATCAAATATTCTATTATACCACATCGATACGTATATCACCATTCCAAAAGTATCAATCTCACAATCTCTTATGCCAACCTCACACAACTATTTCCAAGCCCTTAATATCTGAAAGTGCTCACCCAAGCTATCAAGTCAATATTAATTGCAACATAATACACTACCACGAGTATGGTATAATCTCAAAAATATAACTCTAGCTCCTATCTGGAACTCCCAGAATCGATGAATTTTCTAAAAAAGGGCCATTTACCCAAAAGTCAACTATCGCTCAATCGTTTTTCACTTTAAAGCTCTACTTTGCATAAGTCATCATAAAACTCTCCCAACTACCTCGCGAATTATGTCACCCATTCCTGTGGTTCAAAATAATACTAATAGGACTCGGGGAAGGGTTAACAGGGGTAAATAAGTCAAAAGTGTAATAACAACCAAATGAGTCATTAAACATTTTACCACAACCCTGATTGTATCCTTTCTGGTGAAGGGAAAGAATTTTACTGTGTATTGTGATGCCTCTAGGATTGGGTTGGGCTGTGTGTTGATGCAGTAGGGTAAATTTATTGCTTATGCATCTAGACAGTTGAAAGTGCATGAGAAATATTACATTGTTCATGATATAGAGTTGTCTATTATTGTGTTTGCTCTGAAAATCTAGAGGCATTATATATATGTTGTCCATTGTGAAGTGTATACTGATCATCGCAGTCTTTAGCACATGTTTAATCAGAAGGACTTAAATTTTAGGCAACGTCGGTGGATGGAGTTATTAAAGGATTATTACATGACCATTTTGTATTATCCATGCTAGACCAATATAGTGGCAAATGACTTGAGCTGAAAAGCAGTTAGGATGGGGAGTTTAGATCGCTTGATAATTTCTAAGTGTCCTTTAGTATTAGAGGTTCAGTCTTAAGCCAATCATTTTATGAGGTTTGATATTTTGAATCTGGGAAGGGTTCTGGCATGTGTGGAGGTGAGGTCGTTTCTTTTGGATCAGATTCGGGTACACTAGTATGATGATGTGATATTGTGCAAGATTCGAGGTAAGGTGATGAGTGGTGAGGCCAAGGAGGCCATGATTGATAGCGAGGAGGGTGTTGAGGATCAAAGGTAAAGTGTGTGTTTCTAGAGTTTTATTTGATTAGACTTATTATGAAGAAGCCCCATAGCTCTAGATATTCGATTCACCTATGTGATACAATGATATACCGTGATGTGAGACAACATTACTGGTGGGGGAGAATGAAGAGAGACATTGCTGATTTTGTGGCTCGGTATCATAAATGTAAGCAGGTTAAGTATGAATACTAGAGACCCGGTGGTGTATCTCAGAGGATGCCCATTCCTGAGTGGAAATAGAAGAGGATTGCCACGAATTTCGTTATCAGGTTGGCCAAGACTTTGGCCAAGTTTGATGTTATTTGAGTCATTGCTGATAAATTGACCAAGTCCGCACATTTTATTACAGTCTAAACGACTTATAATACAAAGAAGTTGGCTAAGATCTACATTTGAGAGATTGCTCATTTTCATAGGGTTCATATTTCTATCATCTCAGATTCAGGTACTCAGTTTACTTCACATTTCTGGCGGACTTTGCAGAGGGAGATGGGTACTCGCTTGGATCTTAGTATAACTTTTCACCCTCATATCGACTGTCAGTCTGAGCAGACTATTCAGGAATTGAAGGACATATTACGATCCTGCGTGATTGATTTCGGTGGTCATTAGGACAAGTTCTTACCTTTGGCAGAGTTTGTGTATAACAATAGTTATCACTCCAAAATTGATATGGCACCATTTATGGCTTTATATGGTAGGATATGTTGATCTCCAATTGGTTAGTTTGATAAATTTGAGGTTCGTCCTTAGGGTACTGATTTATTGAGGGATTCCTTAGAGAGGGTGAAGGTAATCCAGGACAAGCTACTAGTAGTATAGAGTACGTAGAAGGAGTATGAGGATCGAAAGGTCTGAGACATAGATTTAATGGTTGGTGACAAGGTTCTTATGAAGGTATCACCTATGAAGGGTGTGATGACATTCGAGAAGAGAGGAAAGTTGAGCTCGAGGTACATTGGACCTTTTGAGGTTCTTTAGAGGGTTGGAGAAGTGGCATATGAGTTGGTTCTGCCACTAGGTTATTCTAGCGTCCATCTGGTTTTTCATGTGTCTATACTAAGGGTGGCCAGTGGGCTAGGTCGGCCCGATCCCGACCCAGCCCTGATGCCCCTAAGAAAAAATTTTGACGATGATGGGACTCGAAAACGTGATGAGACATGGGCTCATCCCGCCCGGGTCCATCCCGCTTCATCCCGCCCCAATCCCATCCATATCCCTCCTTCCCCTTTGCAAAACTAGTCATTGTAACAATGGCCAAATTTAGATTTTGGCCGTTGTGCAATGGTTCCAATGGCCATTTTTGGCCCCCATATCCCCTTAATATTTATTTTAACCCCTAAGTTAGTATATTTATACTATAATCCAATTTCCCAACTATAAATACCTCATTTTCTATTCATTTTTCTCACAAATCTTCCTACCATCTCAGATGCTGTAAATTGTGAATAGTAAACTTGTCAATTATTTTGAGTTAAATTATTGACTCCAGTATTGCTATCATTTATATAATGTAGATAATTGTTCTTAGAGCTTACGACGACTCGGGAAACTTGAATAGCATCTAAGAATTGTTTACAGAACACCATGCAATAATCATATTACGAACAAATAAAGTAGCAACATGATATGTCTTATGAACGTCAATTTATGAAGCCTTATTGGCATTTAATGGTACATTTATCTTTGAGTGGTTAGATTTAAGCCAATGTATGAAGCTTTTATGGAAGTGGAATGCGGCATGAACTTAATTAACATATCGCGGAAGAATTGACATAAAATATAAGGAGAGAAAGTAGTTGTAAATTGGTGCAACTTTAAATGGTTATAACTCTGTGCTCGGATTTCCATTTTAGGAAAACGTCCATTTTCCCAATCAATTTTTGTTTTTCCCCAAATCGGTTTCTAATTTTCCCTTATCTTTAGTAAAGATCTGATGATATACAATAGATTTCAACGTTGAAATTTCGTGATAATGTAAGTGTGAATGTGAATTTCATTATTGGAAATTCCATTTTTTTTTTAAAAATCACCCGAATCTTGCGACCTGACCCATCCCGTCCCGCCAAATCCCGGGCCCCCTTCTGGCGGGACGTTGGATGGGATGGGACCTCTTCCTGTCCCGCCAATCCTGGGCCTCTGAAGATGAGTCCCGACCATCCCCCTCTCTCATCGGGACCCATCCTACTGGGATTGGTCCCGCCACACCCCGGCCCACTGGCCACCCATAGTCTATACTGAAGAAGTATTATGCCGATATGCGGAGATCAAAAAAGCATCACCTTGTTGATTGGTTTGACTGAACCTTCAGGAGATCCAAGAAGTATCATGTCGCATGTCGCCTTGTTCACTAAACCTTTAGGAGAAGCCCATGGCCATTTTAGTCAGGTAGGTGAGGAAGTTGAGATCTAAGGAGATAGCTTCTGTGAAGGGTCAGTGGAGGCATCGCCTTGTTAAGGAGGCATTTTGGGAAACCTGAGTCTGACATGCAGAGTAGATATCCTAACTTTTTTACTTCTTCTGGCATATTTCCTTTGTTCATTTCTCTCTGTTTGAGGATGAACATTTGTTTAATTGGTATCTGATAATGACCCATCTAGTTGTTTATAGCTAAAGACCCTTATTTTCATATTTTCTTATTTTACCCTTCTCGTGGTCTCTTTGTGGGATTTGTGATGTGCGCGGATAGGTGGCATGGATCCGAGGTCCATTTATATGAGGTTCAGATAAAAAACCCAAAACTAGAAGCTTAGAGTTGATTGGTTTGACTCAAAGTTGACTTTTGACTAGATGGGTTCATTTTTGGGTTCTATCTCTTCCAAAAGTTATGTAGGGTCATTTATGACTTAGTTGAGTCATTGGTTCAATTCCCAAGACTATCAAAGGTATTTTATATCTTTATTTGTAAAGTTTGAATTTTTATTTCTTCTGGAATAACTCTTTAGAAAAGTATGCCTTAGCATAGTTAAATGAGAAATTCAATGGTATGAATGAGTTCATAGCACTGTTTACCTTAGACGAGCATGTCTAATTTTTATCCGAGGGGTCTCTGGAGTGTTTCAAGTGTTTGATGGAAGTTTGGACGGATTTCTAGGATCTGGTGTTCACCTCAGCGGCACCAATTTTTGCTCTGGTGTGTCCACCTCGGTAGGAGGTTGGCTCGCCGAAGTGGAGGTTGGTAAAGTGTGGGATTTCTACCTTGTCGGATGGGTTGTCCATAGTGACGAGTCCACCTCTACGGGATCGGGTTTGCCGTAGAGCTGAGGTGAGGTGTCAAGTGACACTACCTCGGTGAGGGCTTTGTTCGCCGTAGTGGGTCTGCTCTAGTAGAGTCAATTCTGCTGGGGTGGAAACACTATATAAGTGTCTTATAAAATATCCTAGGTCAAAATTCTTTTCCTAATTTAAAATACCTTGAAAACAGCGCAGCCAGAGAGTATTCTTCAAGAGTTTAAGAGAAATTTCACCTTTGGGGTAAGAGATTCTTCCATTGTTGTTTGAGTTTATGTTTATATGTCCATCAATGGTGATATAATATGTTATTAAGTTGGGGGAAATGATTTGCAAGTTTAATGAGATTAAGAGAGCTAGGTTATTGATTTAATAGATGTTTTATGGACTAGATTGTGTTAATATCATGATTTTTTGATGGAATATGTTGGATTATAATGTTGTAAGGCTTAATTTGATTATGGTAACCTATTTCAATTGGGAGAAAATTCTAGGGTTTCCAATTTGAGGTTTTTGTATGTTGTTAATTAAGGGTTCAAATGTGTATAGTTTTTTAATTAATTTAAGGATATGATTACCTAGTATGTAATAATGGTTTTTAGGTACAAAAGTTTGAGTCTTGGTGAAGTAGGTCTGGGGTCGGTATTTGTGGTCTTGCCTTGTTAATGGGTATGCCCTTATTGTTGTGTAAGCTTTGTATTAACGAAGGGTATATGCGTGATCAGTCTTTGACTATAACAAAGGGCAGAGAAAGGGCAAGGCTTTCACCGAGGCTTGATCGTGTAGCACTCTTGTTCGGCATAGAGGTAAGCTACGATTTAGTTTTTTGAGACTTCAGTAGGAGTGCGTAATTAGTTATAACTATTGAGGGGTATTGGGCGTGTTTGGGTGTCCCACTCAAGAAATTGTTATGAACGTTTGAGTGGGTACCGATGTTGAACTATGATGATGGGTGATTTGGTGAATCAGACTCAAGATGATTCATACTGCTGCTTGATTGGGCTTTTTTCCATTATGTGGACTCGTCGCCGTACTTGTTATTGTTGTGCTTATTCATCACACATGCTTGATATGATATTCTATTTGTCCGTGGATTATTTTTGATGTGTTTCTAGAAGCATGAGATATTGATTTCATGCGTGTACGCTCATAATATAAACTTGATGTATTATATACGGGATGTCAGAGGTACCTAGCATATGCATTAAATCCATATCATACTTTATTACATCATTGATTATCTATGGTTGTATTTGATACTTTATTATCTATTGATGACGTGGTTAGATTTCGGATATGAAAGAGTTGTACTTGCTAATGATAAATGGATAAATTGAACTAATGTAATTGTCTGGCACTGGATAACTTAAGGGGTTGTGAAATCTTATTGAATAAGGCATTATGTGAACTCTGTGAACCATTATGTGACATTAACTGGGTTATTTGAACTGTTAGTATATGACTTATTGGTATAAACTTGATATTTATCTCTTTTTGCGTATCTTCCGTCATTGTCAGCCTATGATGTCTACGGGGGTATGTTGTGTACTCATGATACACTTGCTATATCTTTTTTTGATGTAGATACAGATCCGACGACTAGCTCGAGACCATATGGCTGAGTTTGAGCAATTGATCCCCACCTATCAGGGTGATGATGCTATCTCCAGCATGCCCCAGATTTACTCTATCTCTTTACAGTCTTTACTTCTGTTCCAGAGACATGTTTAAAGATTTTGAGATTATGTATTCAATTTTGGCCTTGTTTGCCCTGTTCAGACTTGTTTCTTTTATATAGTTCTTGTAAACACATACCAGATTTCTTGGAGATGTTATTGATGTATCAGACTATATTTCTTCTGCATTTTTAGTATGAGACGACTTATGTAGTATTTTGTTATCTTCAATTTTTACTTATGTTTTATCATATAAATTATTTGGGAGTGGTTTGCCTACTGGTGTGATATCTAGGTGCCACCACGATTCCTAAAAAGGGGTTGTGACAGGTAACCCCAACTAAGATGGAGCTTACCGATCGACTGAACTCTGTAGTTCTACTCCATAGGCCTCTCTACCTGTCACTCAGAATCTGCAGGCATGATGCAGCATCCACAACCAAAAAGTCATCAATTTGATATAATGTACTAAGTGTATAAGGTGGCTAAATAACTGAAACTGTAACATTAGTCTATTGAACAAAGATAAGGTCAGAGGTAACCTGAAATGTACTCGTCTGTCTCTACTCAACTTAAATACATAATATACTCTCGCATCTACCAGACCATATATAGGTCTCGGTGTGCATCTACCCATCCGTAGGAGTCTCGGTGTGTATCTACCTAGACGTATAGGCTCGGTGTCATCTACCCTGCCGTATAGGCTTGGTGTTATCTACCCGGCCGTATAGACTTGGTGTCACTCACAATAACAACCCAACAGCTATCAACAATAGACATATAAAACTTTCAACAACTCTACTGTGCAACAATAATCTCTAAATATTGAAAGTATTTCCGACAAGGGACATACAGGATAAGATGGCAATAGAAGTCTAAACAAAGGAAATTGGAACTGTTTTTGGGACATAAACTCGTTTCATGATTACTTTCGATAAGGGACCATGTCAAGTATGAAAAGGAAAACCTTAACATACCTTTGTAACCTTCTGTTCGATAACAACCAAGCTTATCTTGCCGTTCCTTAGTCTACAACAACGAAATGATACTAACATCACATTACAAGTGATATAATGATCATATTTCGAATGATAAACTTTATTCCATAACAAAATGGGCAGCATCTCCACTATTTCTTTAACCTCCCATAAGTTTAAGATAGTCATAATAGCAGCCCAAACAAACATAACTCATTAATAGGTTCTTCAAACAACCCAACGATTCAACGAGCAGCATGCTCGGTTTACGATTAATAAAAGTATATCTTAAACCCATTTTATTTCTTCATGAATATTTCAATAACAACAACAATATATGCAGGTTATTCAACCAATTTCTAACCCACAAAACAACTCAAAACAACCACCACATAGTCCACACGACAATAACAACATCAACTACGAATTCCGATATAAATTTTGTACTTCCTCATCTAATTGCTTATCTATCACTTGAATAAAATCAAATATACCTAGGAGAGGAGAATTCTTGCCTTACATACCAATAACTACTCTACTTTCACCTTACTTCACTTTGAAGAAAGTCCAGATTCAACAACATGACAAATGGAACAACGGGATAGAAGCGGTAAGCGAAACCCGTAGGAAAATTGAATAATGTTGCTGCTCTTAATAAAATGTTGTTCCTCTTGTCAGCAAAAGACCACGTTGCTGCCTTCTTTTTAGCAAAAAAAATTTCAGCAAGAGTGTATTGGTGACTTAGTTTATTTTTCCCAAATTGAACTAATGTAACTCTTTTGTTTTCCTTTAATTAAAACATGTCAACTCCCCTACTTAACATTTAACACAATTCCTAACATATGGCTGTCACCTAACCTTCTAAGGGTGCATAGTCATAAGTCACTTGTCCTTGTGATTCCACGTGGATCAACATAAAATGGCACATATTCATTGGTATTCAATTAATACCATTATTAATCCCTTACTCTCGCACTTTATCCCAATATTTAGTTAATTGTCCACATAAATAATTTCTTGATCTAAACTCATTGAAATTTTAAACACTTTTAAGACACTTCATATGTTTATTATTATGATCATGTGATATAGCACTAGCCCATAGTCTCTTTTGGCACACAAAAAGAAAAAAATATTTCCAACCATCGTCACCACACTTTTACGTCTGAAATCATTTTGGGACTTGATTTTCTTAAACAAGGAGCTATTTATTTGCATACTCGAATATGACCGAAATTCTTTGGGACTCGGGTCTACTTTCATACATCGAGCGAGTCAAGTCATAGCCCGAAAGCCCGGGGTATTACATTGATGTAACTTGTACTCTCCGATTCGCTTAACCTCTAACCTTCCCAATACTTACTTATCACTTGTTAAACATAGCATAAATACTTAAAACCTCAAAAATAATATTGTCCCTCAAGCTTATGTCGACTAACTCACAACGTAACCTAACATATAAAAATAAGGGATGTAAAAACATGGGAGAAAAGATTACAAAAAATACCAAATGAAAGCACCATCACTTTCACTGATGAAGATGCAACTAGCGTTACCTTTCCACACAACGACACCCTAGGTATCACCGTACCCATTGACTGTTTTCAAGTAAAATGTGTGTTGGTTGATTCAAGAAGCTCAGCTAATATCACCCGTTGGAAAGTGGTGGAGGAAATGAAAATGCTAGGAAAGATCATACCAGCAGCAAGAACACTCACTGTCTTTAATATGGTGAGTGAAACTACAAAAGGCGAGATTGATTTACTAGTGGAAGTTAGAGGAGTCCTAAAAGAGACCAAGTTCTATGTCATATATTGTGACATGTGGATATAATGCAATATTTGGTAGATCATAGAACCATGATATGAAGGCAGTTGCTTCGACTCTGCACTTGCTGGCCAATTCCCAACTCCGGAAGGAATTAGAAATATCATGGGAGAGCAATCGGCAACAAAGAAGATGTTTTCCATTGAAGAACCGGAGGTAGTTGCTGATGATAAATATCAATTACATGAGTCGGAGCCAGTCCCAGATGCAGTTCAGTAAACTTTATCAGAAGAACTGGAGCCAATGGATCTGGAAAGTGAGCTCCCAAATAAACATCAAGTTGCGAGATACTTTCAGGTGCCATTTGACTCTTTTCACACCTATTTTTTATCCTCCAATAATTTTATTTAATTATTCAAGGTTTTCGGTTTACAGACGTATGGAAATATACTTTTCACAAAGCGAATATGATTTTACAAAATTATTATGGGAGTATTTTGTCATTTCATTTGACAAAATATCACTTGGTATATATATTGTATATCATGTCCTAATTTTACACAATTTTGATCATTAATCATAATTTTGGAATTCTAAAACAACAATTATAAATGTAATTTTTTAAAAAGAATTCTCAATATTGAAGGATTAATGTTTCGCTCCGTCAAATTTGACAAATTGTTAATTAAATATGATAAGGGAATTACACCTCAATTTTAAGTCTTGTTTTAAAATTTAAAAGATGTTTGCATGATTTAATTTCTTTAATCCTAATTACTGTCAAATTTAGGCTTAAAAAACCTTTTAATTTAATTAGGTTGTTTACGAATTTATTTAGCCGTTTCTTAGTTTAAAATGTGATCACATTTGCAAAATGTTGCCACAATCGATTAAGGTCATTTAAAATAATCGGGCCATTTCCCCTTTTAATTAAAAATCTCAGCTGAGCCCAAGCCAGAGTTGCTCAGGCCCGACCATGAGCAGCCAACAAAGTGCAAAACATCATTTTTATATTTTCATTCTCCATCGACAAGAGATGGAAACCCTAGACGTTACAAGGCTTTGTCTTCACCTTTGCCTAAAATGGCACATGTGACTCGTACGGCGGTCTTTGTAGAGTGGTTGGACATAAAAGGAAAAAGAATTAATTGATATTGACAAAATTTACCTAACCACCACCGGTTGACCACCCCGCAGAGGTAAGGGTTTCGTCTATTTTTTCTCTCTGTTTCTGTGAGTTTTAATTACTCCTTGTCTGATTATGATTTCAATTTCCACATTCTCATTGGTCGATAATTGAATTAGAGAGAATTTCCCCCAATTTTTTTGTTCTCCCACACCTATTTAAGGGTCTCGGCTAGGGTTCCATATCTCCCTATGAACAGAGACATCTTCTCTTCATTTTGAACAAAAAAGTTTGAAACGGTACAGAATTCAAATCTTAGCTTTTACATTGTTGAGAGGCATATCTGAGTTAATTTTAATTAATTATTGCTTAAGTTCGGATCCAGCCCTTTGGCTGAACCCAAAGTGAGTATAATTAGCTCTTCAGTTACTAAAACCCCTCCCTTTTCATGTGTTTGCGAGCTTTGAGGTCATCGGTGTGAAGAAAAAGCTTCAAATTTGATCCTAAGTTGTCTCCACACAAGGTAAACACATTTCCTTTTTAGTTTCTTTCTTAAATTACATAGTATAAATTTTATTAACTGATTATGTGCTTATTAAACATGTTTAGTCAATATTAGTTACTATTGTGCTTATTAAATTAGCTACTAAATTTGTGTAGTTAATGTTAGTCATTGTTAGAGTTCATGATGATGATTATTTATGTGTATAGTTAGGTTAAGTGCTTATCATGCTAGTTTAAGGTAGTTTAAACATGTATAAATCATTGAAGTTATAGTACTTGTGATTAGGCTTTCTATGGATTAGTTTAGTATGTTTACTTGGCTATGTTCACCATTTGTTAACTGTTTGTATGTGATTAGATAGATATATGTTAGGTCAAAACTAGTTCTATGCATATACAAGTTATCTGATTAGCTTAATATCAACCTTAAGATTTATTTGATCATGTGTAACCTTTTTAAATGGCTTTGAGGTGATTAGCATGTGTAGTTGTGTAAATATGCAGATCACTTCTCCCATTTTCTTCATGACTGTCTTGCACATGACTTAGCTTGGTTCCTCATTGTTGTAAACATAGACTGTGTGTTTATTAAGCCTCTGTTATGTACCTACATATTAATTGAACTAAATTGTTTTGTCCATGTCCACCTTTGTGTCCATACTTGCTTCCAAATAGATCAATTGGAACACTAAAGTCCCCTATGTCATTACATATGAACTGTTAACATGTGTTGATATGCTTTTGTGTTGTAATGTGATTCAGAAACTTGGCATTTATCTTGACATCTTTTAGGACCTATCATGTGTTTTTCTGGTGTTCCAAAATTAGCAATGCTAAAGGTATACTTGCAGCATGTCATTTTCCTTCCTTTGTATGAATCTAGTAGTAATCCTAAGTTCAACATAACCTCCATGGTATGCATTACATGTCTATGCAATTGTTTGAAATGTTCATTTCCTGAGCAATCCTTTAGCTAAGTGTCTTATTATCTTTCATGTTTTCTGCGTACCTGAGCTGGGTTGTTGATCATTCTCAGTTGGAAATGTTATGCTACGCATAGATGTTTAATTGTACTTTGCATTTGCTTACCTCTGTCCATTTCATGCTTTCATAAAGACTAGTTTGAACTTTGAGATACCTAAGGCCATAAGTAAATTGAAGAAGCTATTATGTGAACCCTGTTTTTCCTATATATCTTAGTATCATGTGTTGTTCATTTAAAGTACATGTCAATAAACATCATGGCATACAGGTTGTATACTGAATATACTCAGTATAATAAAGTATATAAGTTGTATATCATCTTGTGTATCATTCATAGGTGTCATATTATGCGTGTTTGTTGGGCCTAGCCCATTTCGTCTAGCATCCTCTATTTTTCTTTATGACTATGTGTTGGGCCTGGCCCATTCATGTTATTCTCTTTCTTCCTTACTTTGTTGATTAACAGTTTAGGCCTATTGAGTGTCTTTTTTTATTTATTCTAATTACGGGTTATTATTTTAATTTAACCTTCATTTGCATTAGATAATTTAGGGTACGTCTAACTTGGGTATTTATTAGTGCCCTCTCTTTTCTCCTCCATTGAATTACGCCAAGATGGGCCTTTACGAGGCCCATCACTTTCGTTCTGTCTAGACGATTGCCCATTCCTTTTCCAAGTTGGGATGTGGCTCAATAGAGAAATATTCTTGATCAAGTAAACGCAAGGGAAGCTAATATTTTCATGAAGGCCTAGGTATGGGTAAACATAGCCAACTAGTGAGCTTCGGTAGGCCTACCAGCCTAAACTCCTTTAGTTTTCATTTCTCATATTATATGCATATATATGTATTTGTTGTAAATAAACAGCTTTGATATTATGGGAACCTATTTATGGTTATAATCTAGAATAGGCGAACGCTACATAGATCATTTTAGTTTAGATCGCGAATAAATGATTTTCAAAACTTATTTAAGTCTGGATTTGAATAAGAGGAACTGTTTGGGTACTAAAGAGGTTGTAAAAATTGGAAAATGAGTTGATGATTTTCAATAGTTAAAAATAGACTGATTTAGATGACAAAACATAGACTTCATTTTAAACATGGGCTTTGAGTTTTATAACTGGAACAGACTGATCAAAGAGGACCTAAAATCGGGCCGGAGTGACTTAAAATATGATAAATGGACTGCTGAAATTCAAACTTAGAATTGGGCTGAAATCAATATTTTAAGTTAAGTTTATGGGCTAAGCCCAATCCATTGAATTTTGATTCCAAAATTTCCTATCTTGGACTTGGGTTAATAATGAGGGTCTTTAGACAAAATTAGAATATGATTGGACTTCAGGAAAATATAGCATGCAAAAAGGGAACAAAGAAAAATCATTTTCTTACTATCTCTTTTTTCAAAACCGAGCCTTTCCCGGGTTTGTACGAGTCATTTCCGATCTGCATGCCCATGCATAACGGCGGGGACCCAGAAAAATGTTTAGGGATGTGTTCCAAGAGGAAGAGTGTGCCGCTATACTAGAAGAATAATTTGAAGCATCCACCATCCGTGATGCTTACCCAGATGAGCAACTGACTAACTGGACCTCTACCCCACTTTTTGCTCTTTGATAGAGAGAACAATTTAAATTTGTTTTCCAAAACCGGTGGAAATCGGCTAATGCCCGAGTCTTCATCCTTTATGTCTTTATATTTCCATGTATTGTTCAGAAAATGGGAATGACCCGTCATTGATCCGAGTCAGGACCACAGTTCATACTTTTATTAAATCAATGAAAAGCCTCAGTTTACACAAAAACAATCTCTTTTTTATATATATACATATATAACATGTTTTAATAATACTAACGATGCGTTGCCTTATTTTTTAGTAATAATATTAAAACAACTAATAATGTCATGACATGTCGCAAGATGAGAGAGTCAAGTGATACAGATGACAAGGAATACGAGGAATATGATGAAGAGGCAGAGTTGCCAAAAGACCTCATGGATGAGGAAGACCAATATGAGAATAGGCAAATGCCTAATTTGGAAGAAACAGGATAAGCATGCATTTGGATGCACCCAGAAAAGAAGAATTAATAAATTTGTTAAGAGAGTATGTCGATATATTCGCGTGGTCGTACGCGGAAATGCTCGGGTTGAGCATATATATTTTATCTCACAAGCTACCTATCATTGAGGGATTCACCCCGATTAAATAGAAAATTTGATAGTTCAAACCTGATCTCAGCAAAAGAATCAAGGATGAAGTCGAGAAACAGATAAAGTCAGGGGTCATGGAAGTAACTCCATACCCTACATGGTTGGCCAACATTGTACTAGTGCCAAAAATGATGGAAAAATCAAAATATGTGTGGACTATCGAGATATCAATGGAGCCAGTCCCAAATATAACTTCCAACTTTTGAACATTCACATACTCATGGATAACTGTGCGAAGAATGAATTACAGTCATTTATGGATTGCTTTGCCAGTTACCATCAGATTCTGATGAGCGAAGAAGATGCTCATAAAAGGGCATTCATTACTCCATGGGGAGTGTACCATTAACGTATGGTGTCATTCGGCCCCAAGAATGCCGGTGCCACTTACATGAGAGCGATGACCTCCATCTTCCACGATATGATGCATATGAAGAAATTAAGGTCTATGTGGATGAGGTCATAATCAAATCGTGAAAAGGCTCCGACCACATCATACACTTGCAAAAGTTCTTCGACAGGCTCCGCAAGTTCAATATGAACCTAAATTCGTCCAACTACGCATTTGGATTGCCTGCCAGAAAATTATTGGGATTCATAGTTAGCCACAGGGGCATAGAACTAGATCCCCCAAAAATCAAAGTCATTCAAGAGCCTCCACCGCCGAAAACCAAAAAGGATGTCATGAGCTTCCTGGGAATACTAAACTATATTGGGCGCTTCATAGCGTAGTCTACAGTAATCGTGGAGGCCATCCTTAAGCTATTGCAAAAGGATGTGCCCATCAAATGGACAAATGAGTGCCAAAAAGCCTTTGACACCATTAAGAGATATCTTTCTAGTTGCTCCCAGGCCAGGGAGCCCACCATTGATGTACTTGTTAGTGTCAAACAACATATTTAGATATTGGTTGGCACAGCACAATGAAACAGGAAAGAAAGAACGAGCAATCTATTATCTCAACAAAAAAAATCACCACTTGGAGTCAAGATACACGTTGGTCGAAAAGACGTGTTGTGCCCTGACATGGATATCACAAAAGTTGAGTGAGTTTGACATCAAATATGTGGTCTAGAAAGTCGTCAAGGGACAGGCATCGGCTGATTTTCTAGCAAAAAGTCTGGTCGATGAAGAGTTTGCACCATTAAGGACGTATTTCTCAGATGAGAAAGTATGTTCTTTGATGGCACCGTCAACTACAAAGGTTCAGGGATAGGAGTGGTATTGGTTTTAGAAACTGGTCAACATTACCTGATGGTAGCCATGCTCAGCTTCCAATACAAAAATAAAATGGAATAGTATGAAGCCTGCATTCTAGGTCTTCACATGGTTATCAACATGGATATACAAGAACTCCTAGTAATAGGAGACTCAGATCTACTGATTCCCCATGTTCGAGGAGAATGGGCCACCAAGAATGAGAAGATCTTCCTATACGCCAACCTCGCACTGAGATTGTGCAACCGATTCAGAAAGATCGAACTCACTCACACGCCAAGGGCTCAGAATGAGATTGCCAATGCTCTTACAACCATAGCACCTATGATTCATCACCATAAAAGTAGTCACATTGACTCGCTGAAGATCAACATCAGGGAAGAACATGCCTATTATTCCCATATGGAAGCGGAGCCCGATGATAAACTATGGTATGTCGATATAAGCACATATTTGGAAAAGGGAGAGTATCCTGAAAACACTACAGCCAATCAAAAGAAGACCATCTGGAGAATGGCTAACGGTTTCTTCCTGAACAAGGGAGTACTCTAAAGGAGGATGCCCAATATAGGGATGCTCAGATGTGTCGATGTCGCAGAGGCCACAAATCTAATCGAAGAAGTACACGCTAAAACTTGAGGGCCTCACATGAAGGGGTTCGTATTGGTCAAGAAGATTTTAAGAGCAAACTACGACTAGATGACAATGGAAACAACCTGTAGCCGATTCATGCAAAGATGCCATCAATGCCAAATCCATGGAGATCTAATCAAGGTCCTACCAAATGAGCTTAATGCCATAAGTGCACCCTGGCCATTTGTAGCTTAGGGTATGGACGTTATTGGGCCCGTAGAGCAATTACCATTTAATGGACATCGCTTTATCCTGGTCATCATAGACTACTTCACAAAATGGGTTGAAGCTACGTCTCACAAATCGGTAACAAAGAAAGTAGTAGCTGACTTCATGCGCAACAACATCATATGCCGATTCGGCATTCAAGAGTCAATAATAACATATAATGGAGTGAATTTGAACAGTCATCTAATGAAGGACATTTGTGAACAATTTTGTATCACTCATCGAAATTCAACCACATGCAATCCATAGATTAATAGAGCTATAGAGGAAACAAATAAGAACATCAAGAAAATATTTAGGAAAATAACCAACAATTACAAGTGTTAGCATGAAAATCTTCCCTACGCGTTGCTTGGATACCGAACAACCACTCGGACCTTAATCGAGGCAACTCAATACTTGTTTGTCTATGGCATTGACGTAGTGATACCAGCCAAGGTAAAGATACCCTTGCTCAGAATCATACAAGAAGCAGAGTTGGACGACGCATAGTGGGTCTAGAAAAGATATGAGCAACGGGCTCTAATCGACAAAAAAAGAATCATCATCGTATGTCACATCCAGTTATATCAATTGAGAGTGTCACACGCCTTCAACAAATGGGTAAGAGCCTGGAGTTTTCAAATAGTACAATTGGTACTCAAGCGCGTATTTTCGCAACAAGAGGTGTACAAAGGAAAGTTCACACCTAACTGGTAAGGGACCTACATGGTGCGCAAAGTGCTATCTGGAAGAGTTGTCATCCTTGCAGAGATGGATGTCCAAGAGTGGCCCAAATTAATCAATTCAGATACCATCAAGAGATACTATGCGTGAAGACACACCTCTCAATTGTAATTGCTTTTTTACTTGTAATCGCATTTCTTTTACTTGTAATCGAATTTCTTGTAATTGTAATCGCATTTTTATTTTGCTTGTAATTGCACTTCTTTTCATGTAATTGCATTAGAAAAACCAAATATTCCATGTAACGAACTACGTGAGGACCTGATTCTGAAAAAGGGGAACGTAGGAATCTATTTTGGACTCGGTCACATTATCATCAAACCCCCATTTCCTTGTATGAACTACGCAATGACCTAATTCCCAAAAGGGGACACGTATGCATCTATTTTGTACTCGGTCGCATTATTACCAAATCTATCATTCCTACTATGAACTACAGAATGACCTAATTCCTAAAAAAGGATATGTAGACGTCCATTCAGACTCGGTCACACCATTAAATAAATTAACCAAATCTATTTTTAAACTACGTTTCGACCTGATTTCTGAAATGGGATACATAGGCGCTCTTTGAGCTCGGTCACATAAAACGAAAAACCAAAGAAACCTTTAGGATGCCTCAGATGCATCAAGAGTTTAAAGGATCGCCTCAAAAAGTATAAACTGGGTAGAATTTTTAAAAATATCTCAAAAAATCCATCAACAACCCGACTCAAAGGATCAGCTGACCAAGATCATAAATTGGGCGGAATTTTTGAGTCCCTCTCAAAAATTCCTTCAACGAAAATTGGTACAAGATTCAAGCGATCCAAATCAGCAACTGGAATTTTTTTCGAGGGGGTCTCGAAAATTTCACCAAAGATAGACGAAGAGCAAAAGCATCGCGCCAAAGACGGTGGAAGAACCTTGCTTAAAGAAAATATGTCATGACATTGAGTTCACAATTTTTTGGATATATAAAATGTTTTAGTCAAAATCCTATTTTCTAAAAATATTTTCAAATATTTCTATTCAAAATATTTTCTCTCGTTATACCGACACCAAAAGAGGGTTGAATCCGGAAAAGCAGAGATACAACACAGCGGGAATCAGCAACACGGATCGATCCCATAGGAAACTAACAACCTTTCTGTGATTGCAGGTCATTCAGAATGTCGTCAAGAGGATGGCGGGTTTTTCTACTAACTTGTTTGTTCATGAATGAAACAGGTACAACAAAAATCCACTCTGACATCGGAAGACAACTGCCAGGCCTTGAGACCCATGAATAAAGAAGACACAACACCGGACATGAGAGCCACGGTTAAAGGAAAAATGCCACAAGGGAATGAAAGTAAAAGTTATAATCTAACCCTTAGAGTCTAGAAACATAACAAAGAAGAAAATAATCCAATCATGAGAGCCGCATAAAAGGTCAGAGTGATGTAATTTCAGTCAACAGGCTGCAGTATTCACTTCAAGCATCAGGTAATGTAATTCTGGTCAAAGAGGCTGCAGTCTTCACCCCAAAATCTGAAAATGGTAAATTCGTTCTGAAGGCCGCAGTATTCATTCAAAAGTCAGGGTGATGTAATTTCAGTCGAAAGGCTGCAGTTTTCACTCCAAGCATCAGGTGATGTAATTCTGGTCAAAGAGGCCACATTCTTCACCCCAAAGTCTGAATAATCTAAATCTAGTCGGAAGACCGCAGTCTATATTCAAAAGTCAAAGTGATGTAATTCCAGTCGAAAGGCTGCAGTATTAACTCCAAGCGTCAGGTGATGTAATTCCAGTCAAAGAGGCTGCAATTTTCACTACAAAGTTTGAATGTTGTAAATCTTGTCAGAAGGCCACGGTCTTCATTCAAAAGTCAGAGTGATGTATTTCCAGTCGAATGGCTGTAGTATTCACCCCATGCATCTGGTGATTTAATTCCGGTCAAAGAGGCTACAGTCTTGTCCCCAAAGTACGAATGATGTAAATCTGGTCGAAAGGCTGAAGTTTTCATTCAAAAGTTAGAGTCATGTAATTCCAGTTAAAAGGCTTCAGTATTCACTCCAAGCGTCTAGTGATGTAATTTCGGTCAAAGAGGCCGCAGTTTTCACTCTAAAGTCTGAATGATGTAAATCTTGTTGGAAGGCCGCATTCTTCATTCAAAAGTCAGAGTGATGTAATTCTAGTCGAAAGGCTACAGTATTCACTCTAAGAATCATACTGATGTAATCCTAGTTGAAAGGTTGAAGTATTCACTCCAAGCGTCAAGTGATGTAATTCCGATCAGAAAGGCTTCAGTCTTCACCCTAAAGTCCGAATGATATATATTCGGTCGTAATGCCGCACTCTTCATTCAAAAGTCAAAGTAATGTAATTCTAGTCGAAAGGCTGCAGTATTCACTCCAAGCATCATGTGATGTAATTCTAGTCAAGAGGCTACAATCTTCACCCTAAACTCCGAATGATATAAATTCAGTTAGAAGGCCACAATCTTCATTCAAAAGTCAGAGTGATGTAATTCCAGTCAAAAGGCTACAGTATTCTCCAAGAATCAGGTGGTGTAATTCTGGTCAAAAAGGTTATTGTCTTCACCCTAAAGTTCGAATGATGTAAATTTGGTCAGAATGATGCAATCTTCATTCAAAAGTCATAGTGTTGTGATTATAGTCGAAAGGCAGCAATATTCACTCCAAGTGTCAGGTGATGTAATTCCGGTCATAGAGGCTTTAGTCTTCACCATAAAGTCTGAACGATATAAATTAGGTCAAAAATCATAGTCTTCGTTCCCAAGATACAAATGCATGCCGAGCGACCATTCACACTTGAGCTAGACAATGTCGGAAGTGGCATCCCCTCTAACAAATATATTTCATCACAGAGTTAACAAACACTCCTCAGTAAGTCAATAGTGCCATACAGTGTTTCAAGTGGCATCCGCTCTTCAGAATCAATAGGAGCCAGACGGTGTCCGAAATGTCACCCACTCAAAACAAATCACCTAGGTGGGTACAATAACAAAGTCGCGTAGGTATGAATAATATAAAAATAATCAACACGCAAGTCTTAGCATATGAAAATAGGTCAAAGTTATCGGAAGTGGAAAGCAAATAGACCAGATCCAGACTTATGCGGAGCAAACGTGGAACTTATTCTTGGGCAGCTGATAAAAAATATGTGCCAACGAGAGTCAATCTCTCTACACATGAACATCACACTGCGCCGACCTCGCTTGAAAATTACAAAGATTTGTTTTATTTTTAAAATCCACAATTGGTCGGGCATATACCAAAATGGTCAAAGGGTTTCCCACATAAGGGATAATCTTTTTGGTCCATCGAGTTGAACTACAAGTAATCTGATTCTAAAAAATTGGGGATATGTAGGTCACTTAATATCCAAGGATCGGTCACATTCCAACAAAATCATTCCGAAATTTCCTGGTTTGATACTTTAGTTTTATTGGCTTTTT
Source organism: Anisodus tanguticus (assembly GCA_034509755.1). NCBI lineage: Eukaryota > Viridiplantae > Streptophyta > Magnoliopsida > Solanales > Solanaceae > Anisodus > Anisodus tanguticus. Next base: position 31,725,703 of record CM067540.1, read on the forward strand.
AGTAGTTTAATCGAGTTGAACTACAGGTGACCGGAATTCTCATGCAGCCTGAGATATGTAGGAAATCCAGAAACCATGGTCCGACCATAATTTTCAAAAAAATTGTATGAAAATGAGAAGTAATTTCTTGTTGGTCGGATACAAACTAGGTCAGTCAAATTTCACTGCTTAGGGATGGTCTAGCCATTCCCGAACAATGAAGGGGCAGTTGTTGACACCTAAGTTTTACCCTCCAATAATTTTGTTTAATTATTCAAGGTACCCGGGTACAAATTTTTTTCAGGAGTATTTTATCATTTCATTTGACAAAATATCACATGGTATATATATTTTATATCATATCCTAATTTTACACAATGTTCATCATTAATCATAATTTTGGATTTCTAAAACAACAATTTTAAATGTATTTGTTTCAAAAGAATTCTCATTATTGAATGATTAATGTTCTACTCCGTAATTTGGGAAATTATTAACTAAATATGATAAGGGAATTACAACTCAATTTTAAGTCTTGTTTTTAAATTTAAAAATGTTTGCTTGATTTTAATTTCTTTAATCCTAATTAGTGTCACATTTAGGCTTAAAACAGAACTTTTAATTTAATTAGGTTATTTATGGATTTATTTATCCATTTTTTAATTTAAAATATGACCGCATTTGTAAAATGTGGTAAAAATTGATTAAGGCCATTTAAAAGAATTGGTCATTTCCCCTTTTAATTAAAGATCTCAACTAAGACCAAGTAAGAGTGACTCCACAAACAGCCAACAAAAGGCAAAACTCCCTTTGTCTCTTTTCATTCTCCATTGACAAGAGATGGAAACCCTAGCCGTTACAAGGCATTAGCTTCACCTTTGCCAAAAATGGCAGCTGCAACTCGTACGGTGATCTTTGCAGAGTGGCTTGGCCGTAAAAGGAAAGAACATTAATTGATCTTGCAAAAATTCACCTAACCACCACCAGTTGACCACCCCACAGAGGTAAGAGTTTTGTTTCTCTTTCGCTCTATGTTTCTGCAAGTTTTAATTACTCCATGTCTCATTACGATTTCAAATTCAACATTCTCATTGGTCAAAAATCGAATTGGAGGGAATTTCGCCCCAGATGTTTTATTCTCCCACATTGATTTAAGGGTCTCGACTAGGGTTTCATATCTCCTTGTAAATAGAGACCTCTTCTCTTCATTTTGAACAAAAAAGTTTGAAACGGTCCAGAACTCGAATCTTAGGTTTTTACATTATTGAGAGCCATTTTTGAGTTAAATTTGATTAATTATTGATTAAGTTAGGATCCACCCTTTGGAACCTATAGTCAGTATAATTATTCCTTCGGTTATTAAAACCCCTCCCTTTTCGTGTATTTGTGAGCTTTGAGGTCGTCGGAGTGAAGAACAAGCTTTAAATTTGATCCTAGGCTTCCTCCACACAAGGTAAACACAGGTTCTTGCATAAATTACTTAGTATAACCTGTATTATGTGCTTATTAAACATCTCTAGTCGATATTAGTTACTATTATACTTATTAAATTAGCCACTAAACTTGTTTAGTTAATGTTAGTCTCTATTAGAGTTCATGATGATGATTATTTTTGTGTATAGTTAGGTTAAGTTATTATCAAGCTAGTTTAAGGTGTATAGTTAGGTTAAATCCTTGAATCCATAGTACTTGTGATTAGGCTATCCATGGATTAGTTTAGTATATTTAGTTGGCTGACCCCAACTTAGATTAGAGTAACTGCCATGTTCATTGTTTGTGAACTGTTTGTATATGATGAGATAAATTGATTCCTAATATATTAGTTTAAAACTGGTTCTATGCATATACAAGTTATTTGATTATCTTAATATCTAGCTTAAGGTTTATTTGATCACATGTAACCTATTTAAATGGCTTTGAGGTGATTAGCATGTGTAGTTGTGTAAATAGGTAGAGATCATTTCTCCTATTTTCCTCATGACTGTCCTACACATGACTTAGCTTGGTTCCCCTTTGTTGTAAACTTAGACTATGTGTTTATTAAGCCTATGTTATGTACCTACATGTTAATTGAACTGAAGTGTTGTGTCCCTGTCCATCTTTAGGTCCATACCTGCTTCAAAATAGATCAACTAGAACACTATAGTCCCCTAGGTCATTAGAGATGAACTGTTAACATGTGTTGATTTGCTCTCGTGTTGTAATGTGATTCAGAAATGTGGCATTTAGCTTGACATTTTTTAGGACCTATCATGTGTTTTCTAGTGTTCCAAAATTAGCAGTGCTAAAGGTATACTTTCAGCATGTCATTTTTCTTCTTTTGTATGAATCTAGCAGTAGTCCTAAGTTCAACGTAACCTTCATGGTATGCATTACATGTCTATGTAATTGTTTTAAATGTTGGTTGCCTAAGTAATCCTTTAGGTAAGTGTCTTCTTATCTTCCATGTTTTCTGCCTTTCTGAGCTGGGTTGTTGATCATGCTCAGTTGAAAATGTTATGTTGCGCATAGATGTTTTATTTTAATGTGTATTTGCTTACCTATGTGCATTTATCGCTTTCACAAAGACTAGTTTGAACTTTGAGATGCCTAAGGCCATAAGTAAATTAGAGCAGCTATTATGCACCATGTTTTGCCTATATATCTTAGTATCATGTGTTATTCATTTAAAGTACATGTCAATATACATCATGGCATACATGTTTTCTACTGAATATACAATATAATAAAGTATATAGGTCATATATCATCTTGTGTATCATTCATACGTGTCATATTATGTGTGTTTGTTGGGCCTAGCCCGTTTCTGCTAGCATCTTCTATTTTTATTTATGACTATGTGTTGGGTCTGGCCCATTCCTATTATTCTCTTTCTTCCTTACTTTGCTGATTAACAGTTTGGGCCTATTGAGTGTCTTGCTTGATTTATTCGAATTATAGGCTATTAGTTTTGTTTAACCTTCATTTGAATTAGATAATCTTTTTGCTCCTTCATTGCATTATGCCGAGATGGGCCTTTACGAGGCCCATCGCTTTCATTCAGTTTGGACCATCGCCCATTTCTTTGCCAAGTTGGGTTGTAGCCCAACAGAGAAATATTCTTGATCGAGTAAACACAAGGGAAGCTAATATATGCATGAAGGCCTAGCTATGAGTAAAAATAGCTAACTGGTGGGCTTCAATAGGCCCACCAGCCTAAATTCTCTCAGTTATCATTTCTCATATTATATGCATATATATGTATTTATTCTAAATAAACTACTTTGATATTATTGGAACCTATTTATGGTTATAATCTAGGATAGGAAAATGATACGTAGATCGCCAATAAATGATTTTTAGAACTTGTTTAAATCGGGATTTCAATAAGAGGAACTGTTTTGGGTACCAAAGAGGTTGTAAATATTGGAAAATGAGTTACTGATTTTCAAGATTTAAAATTGGACTGATTTAGATGACGAAACTTGGACTTCATTTTAAACTTTGGCTTTGAGTTTTAAAACTGGAACTGACTGATCAAATGGGACCTAGAATTGGGCCTGAGTGAGTTGAAATCTGATAAATGGACTTCTAAAATTCAAACTAAGAATTTGGCTGAAAATCAATATTTTAAGTTAAGTTTACGGGCTAAGCCCAATCACTTGAATTTTGATTCCAAAATTGTCTAGCTTGGGCTTGGGTTAATAATGTGGGTCTTTGGACAAAAATTAGAATATGATTGGACTTTGGGAAAGTATAGCATGCAAAAAGGAAACAAAGAAAAACCATTTTCTTACTATCTCTTTTTCAAAACCGAACTTACCCTTTTAAATGAATTATACCATTTTCAAAACTTGGAAAGTATTTTAAAAGGTGAAAGTCTGAAATTAGTCAATATAGTTTGACTAGATGTGGAGTTCTACTCAAATTCGCATTTCACTGTTCTTAGTTCGAAAACGAAATTGACTAAACTACTTGTGCATTTTATTTTTGGCGAAAGTTCAACTCTTTGTTTTAAAACAAAACCTTGACTTTGAATAAATGAAAATGACAAGTTATTTTTGTGGATTGTTAAACCTTAAGCAATTGAAATCATTTTAAATCATGCTATAGAACTCGTAGGTCAACCATAGTCTACGGATCCTTAATACCGGAGTGTTAATACCTTCCTCGGGGAATCACCAAAATTCTTACCTTGACTATGGTTTAGATAGGATATTTCAATGAATTTGAATTCCTTTCGCACTGATTTTCCTAATTTACGTATAAATTAGGTGGCGACTCTAAAACATATTATCCGACATTGAGCACCATCCAAATTTTTAGTAGCTCTTATGCACTCACCCGCATAAAAGGTGAACCGTAACAACTCTAACACCACTAAATCAACGATAGAGGAACTTGCACAGATTGCTCTGAATTTATAGTTACCGGAAAGGAAGGTATACCTGGGCACGTGGTTGACTCTGAAGTTCAGGGAAATTATTCTTCAATATATTAAAGCTAACAATGATTATTTTTCTTAGTCAAACAAAAATGTGATAGGTATTCCTCCAGAAATTGTGACTCACAAGTTGGGTCTAGATCTCAGGTTTCTGTCTGTGTAATAAAAAATGGCCAATAGCTGAGGTCTGCAACAGGTTTGTTAAAGAAGAGGTCTCTAGATTGGTTAATATAAGATCCATTCGAGAAGTCAAATACCCATATTGGTTAGCAAACGTAGTTGTAGTATCTAAAAAGAGAAACAAATCTAGAATGTATATTGATTTTAAAGATCTTAAGAAGGCGTGCCCAAGGGACTCGTTCCCACTTTTGAACATAGACCAAATAATCAATGTTATAGCTGGGCACGAGGTTTTATGTTTCTCAATGGGTACTCTGAGTATAACTAGATCAAGATACACCTGGATAATCAAGAGAAAACATCATTCCTCACTAATTTTAGAACTTATTATAACAATGTGATGCCTTTTAGGTTGAAAAATGTTGGACACACTTATCAGAGGGTTGTAAATATGATGTTTGAAAAGTGAATTGGGATTGAATATAAACCTCCGACTACGATTAAGTCACAGGTCCTAGCAGACTTTGTTGTTGATTTCAGTCCGGGGGTGACCCCACAAATGGAGAAAGAAGTCACCTTGGTCTCAGGGACTACCTCTGTAGTTTGGATGCTCCAAATGGATGGAGGTTGTAATGTTGAGGGGACCGGTTTAGGAATAGTATTACATATTCCAACTGGATAAATTTTGAGTTACGCAATTCATAGTGCACATTTAACTAACAATGAGGCCGAGTATGAGATTTGATAACAGGTCTTGAATTAGCCCGAGGACTGGTTCTAAGATAATTGAAGTCAAATGTGATTCCTTACTGCTGGTAAATCAAGTCCACAAGGTGTTTGAATCTAAGGAGGAACGCATGTTACAGTGCCTTGAAAAGGTTCTAAAACTGCTCTCCAGGTTTCATGAATGGATGATGGTGCACACACCTAAAGAAGAAAATATAAAAGTAGATGCACTTGCCAATTTGGGCTTGTAAAAAGGCTCGAGAACTAAATCGGTAGTTCATCTGCTCCACGCAGAATTAGATCATGTGGGATATAACAAAATGAATTCAACAAGCCTGGTTTGGGATTGGAGGAATGAGTTCATAGATTACCTCAAACACAGAAAGTTACTAGAGGACCCAAAGGAATCTAGAGCCCTAAGAACTAAGGTTGCCTGGTACTGCATCATCGATGTAATCAGCCCACTGGCACGCTGCATAGGTCCTAAGGAAGCTGATTACGTGATGAGGAAATTCCATGAGGGAATCTGCGTAAATCTTTCAGGTTCATATTCATTGATGAGAAAATTAATAGGGGTTGGATTCCATTGGACCCGAATTGAGGAGGATAGGAAGGGATTCGTCCAGATGTTGCACCAACCAGGGGAAAAATTGCATCTGGTTGTGTCCTCATGGCCATTTATGAAATAGGGAATGGACATAATTGGGCCTCTACTTTCTGCCCAAGACAAGTATAATTTGTATTATTTATGACTAATTACTTTTTCAAGTGGGTTGAAGCGGGAGCTTACCAGAAGGTCCAGGAGAAGGAGGTGATGTACTTCATTAAGCAGCACATCATATGTCATTTTGGTATCCCAAAGGAAATATCTTGCGACAATGGACGTCAATTCATTGGGACTAAGGTCACCAAGTTTCTCGAGGATTTGAGTATAAAATGGATCACATATTCTCCCTATCATCCCAATGCAAACGGTCAAGTAGAGTCAACAAACAAAACTATAATCTAAAATCTAAAGAATAAATTAGAGGATGCCAAATGATTGTGGCCTTCTAAACTACCCGAGGTCCTGTGGGCATACAGAACCACTACAAAAGAGAGTACCAAAGAAACGCCATTCTCCCTCGTGTATGGGGTTGAGGCACTAATCCCAGTCAAAGTAGGGACTCCAAGCTTGTGATACCTCTAGTTAGGTGAACATGATAATTCAAATGTGATGCTGGTTCACTTGGACTTGCTTGAGGAACATTAGGACCTTGCATATGTCTGGATGATGGCACAAAACCAACTGATGGAACGATATTACAACTGTCGTACCAACCTCCATCATTTTAAAGTTGGGGACTTAGTACTCTGCAAAGCAACCTATAACACCCCGGATATAAATGCAGGCAAGTTACTTTCAAACTGGGAAGGGTCATTCCAATTAGTAGACTAGGAAGGAAAATAGCTTTCCAGCAACTTGAATGTCAGTCATTTGAAGAAGTACTATGCGTAATAGGGAAAATACGCGATGCACTCTTTTTTCCTTCGACCTATTTTTCCCAGTTGGGTTTTTTCAACAAAGTTTTTAATGATCCGGCACTATAAAGAGTATTAAGATGATTTGCTTCAGTGTATTATCCAATGCTTGTGTCTTCATTCTGTACACCCAAACACTAGGGGCTATATCCCCGCCATCCGGATTAAGCGTGATTATTATTAGGAAAGAAAGACATTTCCGGCATTTCAACATTTTTTCATTAAAATGAAAATGGATAGGTCCATGAGAAGACCCAATGTCTTTCCCATCACGGAAATAGATAGGCCCATGAGAAAGCTTATATTTTCCCTATTTCGAAGGAACTTGTAATCACCGTGACTGTAGAAGTTGGTACTGGGAAAAGCTTCAAGCAAAAGCATACCCGGATTTAATGGGATATTTTTACATATGTAATCGGACTAACTATACAAGATGGAAGTTGGATTATCCTTACATGTATGTCACATTGGTAAGTCAAAGGAATCAATAAACTTTTCCTATTTTTGAAAAATTCTTGCCATTGAAAGCAAAGATAAGTTAAATCAAACGAATGTTATTCACAACATACCAAAAACTTGTTCTATAATGAATAGGAGACGTCACCTTCTAAAGCACCATAACAATAAGGGTCTTCTCTTATTAAAATCCTTAAGAAATAAGAAATTGAAATTCGATTGCTTGAGCATTCAAATAAATGTTAACCGGAGACTAAATTCAGCCTGAATTTAATAATTTAAAAGGTAGGAAAGCCCAAGGGAGAGTAAACACCTTTGAAAACAAAGAGTGATTCAACGAAAGATCCCTGCTCAAGTGTATTACAGACATCATATTTAAAGTCTAAATTAGAAGGTTATAATTGACAAAGTTGGTTTATGAAAACTGGTTTATGATCTCCCTTCAAGTAAGGTTAGAAAGACCTATAAGTCATTCTTGTTCGAAATTGCCTAAAGGCAGAAGGTCATCAAGACAAAAATTATATTCAAAGTCGTAAGAAATATTTTCCCTGTGGCGGAAGCACGTTTACGGTACAGAAATCAATATTATTAAAGTAAAATGTTTTTACGAATGATCAAAAATCTTGCAAAGTCTATAAAAACAAGTTCATTAATCATTATAAAGCTTTCAGGCCCAAAAGTGACTCTGAAATGAAACTACAAACCTGTGAAAAGGACCGAGACACTCGATCCCACAGTCCGCCGGGGCCATTTTTGATTAAAAAAAATTACAAAGCTCGCAAAAGGACCAGCCTGCCTGATCCCACAGTCTTCTAAGTCTTAAACACAAAAGTCTTAATGAAACAACAGTTTGAGTTAAAAGAGAGATACGCAAGAGGGGCATCATCGAAGTCCTTATCTCTTGTGTCAATCCCTTCAACACTTTGAAGATCTTCCGTGGCTTACTCGACCGCTTCGAGATCAATATCTGCTTCAAGAAGCATTGTAGGGATATCTATTTCATCGATTCTAGCCTCTTTGAGAGTATCCATATGCATATTTCGGATGGCCAGGTCTCATTGGAGCTTCCACTTCTGGCACATAGCTCGAAGATCTTCTGAGAGATTCTCAGTATTGACAAGTCGGTCCTGCGCGGTAGCCATGTATGAACATAGCGATTTTACTCTAGAGATTTATGTAAGTGGAGGTAAGGACTCTCAAGGAATCCTCTCAATCCCTTAGAGGGTTGGTAGTATCATCCGACGCACTCGAAGTGAAGCTTGAAGGGAATTTAAATCTCGAATTTCAGCCTAAAGTCTTTCCACCTCATCTTGGAGATTCTGGTCATATAAGGACATCCTTTATTTACCATAGGAGGGGATTAATGTTTTGGCCAATTGCACGGCAGAAAGAGCAGCCACATGATCGTAAAGAAAAAGGCGCATTAGAAAATCCTTGGAGTTTTAAGGTCTATTGTATAAAAATTAAACTAGAAGTCAGGGGTACCTGAAGAAACAAATCGACTAAGTGAGAGAGTGAAGCCTCCAAGATTACATTCTGAAATTGAGGATGAGGTGTGAGGTTGATGTACCAACATCTACACAGGTAGAGGGGATTGAGCTACCCTTGAAAGGTTGAAACTCTGCAGCAGTAGGCCCTTTTTAGGGACCTCATTCGAGGGAGTTCTGATGCCTTCAGAACCCCCATGATAATCACTCTCCCTCTCTCTCTATCATCATCATCAATCTGGACAATACCATTTTTTACTTCCTTCTATGCTTCGATAATCCTGCGTCAGGTTCTCACTCTCGAGCCAATCCCCCCAGGGACAGTAGTTGTATTTTCCTGGGGCCTTCTCTTATGACTGTTGGAGGCTTCTCGAATAATATTTGTCAAAGTAGTGGCACGAGATGGTATTTTCTGTGAAGCAGGTTTCCTCACGGAGAGTCCTAAATGATATAAGAAAAGGATTACGCAAGTGAATGAGGATTAGGATTCATATCACTTCATGATGTTTCCTTGGCTTTGTAGTGCAAACTATGGTGGAATTTGCAGTGACTGTGCTATGGAAATATGGATCACAAACTTGGAAGAAAATGCAACAGGTAAGGGATTTAATAGAATATCATATTTGGTGGCAAACCAAAATGGGAAGTTCTCTGTTTTAGTATGACAATTAGACTAGAATGAGAGATCTATATTTTATATGTGTAGAAGACGGATGGGATGCAAATATTCAATATGTTTATGAGGTAGTGGAGAATGGAAGATGGAATAGCAGCAAGTTGAATGAGATGTTGCCAGAGGAGATTGTTCAACACATTACAAGTACCATTATACCCCTAATGAAGAAAGAGAAGTGGATAAAGCATGGTGGTTGTTGAGTAACAATAGAGACTTTAAAGTGAAATCAGCATGGGAATATGTTAGATAGAGGGGTCAGGAGATGGACAAAACAAGTTTATATGGGTGAAAGGATTGCCTTTCAAGATATTTTTTTTCTTGTGGAGGTACTGGAAAGATAAGTTGCCTTTTGATGATGTTCTAAAGAGAATGAGCTACAACATGGTGTCCAAATGTTGGTGTTGTTCAAATCCTTAGGAGGAGACAATCCAACATTTGTTCATCAATTCTTTAATACTTAACAGGACTTGGTCGTATTTTTGTTCGTGTATAGGTATCAATATGGAAGGATTACAAGTTCAGCAGTTAATACTGAAATGGTGGTTGGCACATACCACTGGAAGTTTAAAATAGAAATACATGGCAGTGCCATCCATTATACTATAAGAATTATGGAAAAGAAAAATTTGCATCAAACATGGAGAAAATAGATCAGGGAATAGTCATCTTTCAGGTTTTCTCAACTATACAAAGACTTGTACAATTGAGAAATCCTTCTCTCAGCAATATAACAAATAGATGGAGTGATTTGTTAGAGATGGTGGAGGGTGGAAGGTAAAATCTAAAGGTTACTAAAGTGATTTATAATCATCCTCCAACAGGTTGGTTGCTTTGCAATATAGATGGAGCTTCAAGAGGGAATCCAAGGAGAAGTGCATATGGTTTCTGTGTGAGAAATGAAGAAGGATATATAATTTATGTTAAGGCTTAGGAAATTGGAAATACAACAAACACAGAAGCAAAAATGATGGCAATCAATGAAGCTCTAAGATACTGCAAGGAGAAGGGACTAACTAAGGTGATAATTCGAACAGACTCACAGATGGTACAGAAGATTATGGCTGAAGGATGGAAACCGCCATGGAATATTGTTAATTTGGTTGATAAAGCAAAGGAGTTTGCAAGTAACATAGAGTTGATTTTCAAACATATTTTTAAAGAAGGAAACAAATTAGCAGATGGTTTGGCTAATCAAGCACTGGATAGGGGATATTTCAATGTCATAATTTCCATGACTTGGAAATTGACTTGAGAAGAACCCTAAATAGTGATAAAAGTCAAATACCATATTTGAGGATCAGAGTTCAACACTGAATAGTGATTTCTTACCGTATTATACACAGAATTACATTCTATCAAAGCAAATACACCATTTGGCACACTATTAGCAGAAGTATAGAGCAACGATTGAAGATTCAAACATGTTTTGATAGAGATACAGATACAACATCATGCATAGACATAGAAGGAAAAATACAGAGTTTTGGCCAACAACATACCTCAAAAGCATGAAATTTCAATATCGAGGCTTCCATCGAAGATTTGCAGATCCAGAAACACCACCAAGTCAAATGGCGCAAGTAAGGAAAGAACAAGGTTATCAACAGAAGATTAATGGGAAAAAAAGCTCAAAGAGACAACAACAAAGAGTTCATACTTCACCTAAAGGTTGAAGGGGCATTAGACACACCTCCTAAGGGAGTAAATCAGAGATTTAGTGCTAACATGAGTGTCACAACACCAAATTGTAAGATTCATCATCTTCGCGCCATTGATATTGCTAGAGAGAGGATGAAATTTGAAGATAAAGATGCAGTGTTAGGGCAACAAAAATGAAATGATTCGATGCACTTTCCTAATCGCACTATTTATTTATTTTTTGTTTTTTGTTTTATTTGTTTTGGTACAAATACGTTTAGGATTGGCTTTTTGATTGGGCCAGGTCTGATTGGGGCTAGTTTTGTTGGACGATTTTTCTTTTGCAAAATTTAATTTTAAGAAAAGGATTATGTATAAATCGGAACTCGTTTATTTACCGATAATTCTTTGGTTCCTTACCATGGCTTTTCCCCTTCCACCACTTGGAAGGCATGCTATTCCAAGCCCGATTCGTATTGGGAGAAGTGCATAGAAGGTCAACAACCCATTAAAATATCCCAAATATCAACTCTGGTTCCCGGGGACAACTACAAGGGAAAAATATATAATGGGACTATGTTGTAATACTTCGTAAATTCGGATTAGGTATGGATGTGTTAAATGAGTATTATTATGATGCTTTAGACATGTGAAGTGCTATAGGGATGATTTTAGTTGGAAATAGTTTTTTTGAAATAAAGACGAGTAGTGAAGTGCTTAAGATTCAATAGAATCAGCAAAATTTATAGCAGGTCTGTATTGCAGCCCAATTTCATGAAAATCCATTGACAATTTGAGAAAACTTAAAACAAAAAGTTGTAGATATATTAAATATCTTCCCAACAGTATATGGTGGACGCTGAGTGGATATTTGTAGAAAAAGTTATTGTAATGACCCGCTCGGTCATTATGATCCTTCTGCCCAATTTCCTGCTATAACCCTTCTCCGGGAATTCACCGATGACATTGCTAGTAGGAATCATGAGGCGAGTAACTTCCACGAATTGAAAAGAGGATTTATAGAAGAGAAGAATTTCTGGAAAAGCCATTTCCTCCCTAGCGAAATCGTGTCCACCCCAGCGGACAAGAAGTTCCGCTCTAGCGGAGCCTCATTCTGCCCCGGCGCTGGTCGAGGTGTCAAGTACCTTTGCCCCAGTGACTCCTTTCTCTTCCACAGCGCATCCGCGCCAGAAGAATCGTTTCCTCCACGGCAGAAGCATTGATATGCAAGTTGTTTAAAAGCCTTAAATTAATTCTTTCTTTGCCAAAAGGTATGGCCTCAAAATGGGAGCTGACCTAGGAGCCTCTCTGTCCATCATGCATAAAAAAAATTCCTTGGAAGGTTATCGTTCTTCTTCTAGGGTTGTCATACTATATTTATGGTATTTTGGGTACATCTTGTAATGTGAGAAATAAAATGGTAGAATCAAGGGTTCATGATGTAAAAAGAATAGGTAAGGACTGATTTCTTCTAAATAAGTAGTGTGTGGATAAAATGACCATGTGGTAATGATTAATTTAATTTTAGAAAACCTTTTCTTAAATTAGGTGAGAACCTAGGGTTGTAAACTGGAGGTAATAATTGTGAATAAGGTTTTCTTATACTAATGGTTATATTGTGGGAGGTCTAAGGAGATGGAATAATAAATCGTGCGTCCAACTTGCTTGTGTTTTCAAACCGATGAGTTAAGGTCTAATAAGAATTTCAGTAATTACCTAGGATAGGTGTAAGATGAGAGGAATTCTGGGGAAAATCATCGTAGATGAAATTGAGTATTTCACGACTTGCTTGAGGAGTGTTAATTACATGAATTGTACGATTTGATGTGTTTGGTGCCACTATGAAATAGCAGACTTGCGTAATGTGAATTCTATGTGTTTTACTGAACTGTTATGTGTTTGGGTTGATTTTCAATTTCTTGATCTACTGTGTACCAATATGATTTATTTGGATTATTGAATTACTAGTGATAGGATTATGTGGTGTCAACTTGGTATTTATCTCTAATTGCATGGCTTCCGTCGTTGTCGGCCTATGATGTCTAATGGGGTACGTTGTATACTCATGCTACACTTACTGCATCTTTTCTGGATGCAGGTATTTGGTCTATCAGGTTGTAGTTTGGAACATGGGAAGCTGAGGCAGACTACTCTATTTTGTGGCCTTAGTTTCTATCTTATGTAAAATGTTCCCTTCATTCGGGCAGTATTGTTATATATTGTATTCAGGAGTCCTTGTATAAGTCAGATCAGGTTATGGGGAAGGAAAGTTAATTATATGAACCTGTTGCTCTTATAATTATATGAATTTATTCTCAATTGTAATTTTATTATCTTCTGCTTCATTTTTAACCCTTCTTAAAAGTTGTTTTGGGATATTGATTCACCTACCGGGTGGATTATGTAGGTGACACCACGATCCCCGTGATTTGGGTCCTCACAGTTATGTGTGCTATAAAAATACTATGCAGAAGCCGACACAGGCCACCCGCATTGGCTACTCACTACACGTGCCCCGCATCACAGGCCGAGCATAAGAAATCACCTCTTTGGACTTTTTACTTGCAGGGGGTCCCACGGTGGCCCTGCATCACAGGCCCAGAGCGTATGGGTCGGGTTTTGGGTCAAAACTTCAGATTTTTGTATTTTAAGTTATATTTAAGCTTGGGTTTAATTTCCCTAACTCCCTAAAGATCAAATATTACCCTAGAGACAGATAGAACAAGTCCCAATCCTCAAATAACCCTCCAGGGTAAGTTCTATAATTATTTTAGGATGAATTTAAGCCCCTAATTCCTTACTAACATGATTAAACCCTTCAAATCATTAGATATTCGGTTGAGACACCATTTTTGGGTGAAGGAACCCTAGATATTCTGTTGAAACACCATTGTTAGATATTTGGTTGAGACACCATTTATTAGAAAGGGGTTTCTCTAAGATTGACAGTGTGAGCAAAGTTAGGTCATTACGATTTTGTATGACAGTTATGACTACATTAGTTCCCCGTTTATTTAAATAACACACATTGTCTAGAAAGGAAGACTACTCAGAAGTTAGTCAAAAGATGAGTCCTCAGTAATATAAATTACAAAAGACTGCAGAAGATAAAGGGAAGACAGTTTGATCTCAACAAAAGAGAAGAATCTGCAAGTATAAGACCTTAGCCTTTGGTCTATGGGGGAGATGTATACATTGTCAATAAGTCTAGTTGGCGTTTGAAACCCAAAGAGCTAGCATGAGATATGAAGAACCTCAGTTCAATAATGAGAGCATAATGAAATAGTTTTCATAAGTGCCTCACAGGTAAAAGAAATGTGAAGTGAGTAGAATGATCATCGATCGAGTTGTGTCAAGCTCAGTTATTATTTATTAGGGGATCACAAAAAAGTTATTAGATCATGTCAAGTTATGTGTTATGAGGATGGTGTCATTTCACGTGACTCCAAATCTTCAGGTTCTTGGTCAATGACTTAACACACATCAATATTGTAAGTATTTTTAGGAAGTACCTCAGAAAGATATCAATTATGGAAATTTAGCTCGCATTGAGGAAGACGAGAGAATTATACTGAGAGAAGTTCATAATTTAGCACTCGATAGATCTATTGAGTGAGAGAAAGGGAGAAAACTCTAATTAAATATTATTTTTATATTGATAGGGATCCCTATTCATTCCTAGAATCCAGTCACTACGGACTTATTGTCCCTATCTAAACCTAGCCATTCGACTTTTGGACTCTGAAGATGGTGGTGTTGTCGTTCAGAACAGGGTCGAATCCTTCTTAGTAGTTGAAGTAAAGGAGAAACAGTTTAATGATCCCTACTTGTTACAGCTGAAGGAGAGGATTCACAAGCATAGCACGATGGCTTTTGAACAAGAGGGAGATGACGGTACCTTGAGGTACCAAGGAAGACATGTGTTCCAAATGTAGATGGGCTTAGAGAGCGAATCATGACAGAAGCCCACAATTCCAAGTATCTATTCACAAATGTTCCACAAAGATGTATCATGACCTCAAGGAGATTTATTAGTGAACGACATGAACAAGAAAGTTTTAGATTTTGTGGCTCAGTGTCTGAACTGTCAGCAGGTGAAAGCCGAGCACTAGAAGCCTAGTAGTTTGGCTCAGAACATAGACATTCCTGTTTGGAAATAGGAGTTGATTAATATATAATTCATAACATGTTTACCTCGCTCTTTTGTAAGTATGATTCCATTTGGGTGATTGTAGACCAACTCACTAAGTCAACACACTTTTTGTTATGAAAACTACTAACTCAGTAGAAGACTATGCCAAATTATATATTCAAGAATCATCAGATTGCATGGGACCCCAGTATCCATCATTTTAGATCATGGTGCCCAGTTCATAGCAAATTTTTGGAAATCTTTTCAGAAGGGACGAGGCACAAGGATAAACCTCAGTACATTTTTTTATCCTCAGACAGATGTCTAAGTAGAGTGTACTACTCAAGCAATCGAAGATATGTTGAGGGCATGTATCCTTGATTTTAAAGGTAATTGGTATGATCACTTACCTCTTATAGAATTGTCTTATAATAATAGTTATCATTCTATTATCAAGATGGCACCGTTCGAGGCTCACAGGTGTAGATCGCCAATTGGATGGTTTAAAGTTGGTAAAACATAATTGTTAGGACCGGATTTGGTCCAGCAGGCTATGGAGAAAGTCAAGTTAATTTAGGAGTGTTTTAACATGGCTCAAGGCTGCCACAAGTCCTATTCAGGCACACATCGTAGAGATTTGAAATTTCAAGTTGATTATTAGGTGTTCTTAAAGCTTCGCCCATGAAAAGGGTTATGAGATTTGGGAAGAAGGGGAAGCTCAGTCCCAGCTATATTGGGCTATATTAGGCCATATAGGATCCTACATAGAATGAAGTAGGTGGCTTATGAGTTAGAGTTACCACGAGAGTTGGAGAATGTGCAGTCAGTTTTTCACATCTCTGTGTTGAAAAATTTCATGAGGGATCAGTCTCTGGTTGGTCCTATAGAAATCAAAGGAGTTAAAGATAGCATGTCTTATGAAAAGATACAAGTGGCTATTTTTGATCGTCAAGTTCACGAATTAAGAACTAAGAAAATTGCTTCAGTGAAAGTTCTATGGAGAAATCAGAAAGTTGAAGAAACTACGTGGGTAGTCGAAGAGGAAATGATTACAAGTATCCCCACCTATTCAAAGAGCAATCATAATATGTTGAAGGTAACTAACCTTTACACTTAAACCCTCATGATATAATGTTCATATTTCCAATATTTAGTAAGTTTTGTAGTTATTTAGTTTAGTACCTATTAAGTTCAGTATATAATCAGTTCAACATTTATTTAGTGCAGTATTCATGTGTTCATGATAGTTAAGTGTTCACATATTTCCATCAGTCACTTTTAAGGTCCAGAGTTATCTATAGTTACAACCAAGACAATCATTCGAACACGAACGATCCTAAAGGGGATATAATGTAACACTCCAAATATTTAGATTAGGTGTGGATGTGTTAAATGACTATTAATGTGAAATTTTAGACATGTGAAATTCTATCGGGATGATTTTGGTTGGAAATAGTTGTTTTGAAATCAAGACGAGTAATGAGGTGTTTAAGATTCGATAGAATCGGCTATATTTACGGCAGGTCTAAATTCCAGCCAGATTTTATAAACATCCATTGAGAATTTGAGAACAATTAATGCATAAAAGTTGTATATCTTTGAAATATATTTCCAACGGTATATGGTGGACACCGAATAGAGCTCTGTACAAAAATATATACGCGTTATAAAAACTCTACACAAAAGTCGACACGGGTCACCCATGATGGCTACGTACCGTATGTGGGAGAATATTTATTGGCCCCGTGTCGCAGGATGATCATATGAAATCACCTCTCTAGAATTTTGACTTGTAGGGGATCCCACGATGGCCCTGTGTTGCGGGCCCAGCGTGTATGGGTCGGGTTTCAGGTCAAAAGTTCATATTTTTGTATTTTAAGTTATATTTAAGCTTGGGGTTTATTTCCCTAACTCCCTAAAGCTCAAACAAATACCCTAGAAATAGAGAGAACAATCCCCAAGCCTCAAAGAACCCTCCAAGGTAAGTTCTATGATGATTCTAGGATGAATTCAAGCCCCTAACTCCTTACTAACATGATTAAACTCTTCAAATCATTAGATATCCTGTTGAGACACCATTGTTGGGTGAAGGAACCCTAGATTTCGAATTCTAGGAGATAGAATGTCAAAAAGGTAATTCTTTCACCCTCTAATCAAATATAGTTGTGAATTGACGATTAGACTAAAGTTCTTGAGAGATAAGCTAATGGATTAGATAGTAAGAAGTGTATGAACTATTGTATGGTTTGGGTTGTTGACTTAGGGTTGTTTTAATCATATGGGTGATGATGAATGATGTTAATTAAATCTATTTGAGATTGTAGAAACACCTAGAAGCAAGAAGAAGGATTGTTGGTGTAGAAACACCATTAATAAGGGCTATGAAGCTTTATGCCCACCAAGTGTTTGATAAAATACCTAAGTGACCAAAATATGAGTAATAATGCTAATATTGACTCCCCTTGCTATATATTGCTATAGACTGCCGTTGAGAAAGCTATCGAACATTGTATTACTCTCCAGAGCAGAAAGTTAAGGTATGTGAGGCTAACTCTCTACGTTTGGAAATGTTAATGATTCTCCCAACACTACGTTCTTTTACAACGCTACGAATTGCCTTAGAAATATAGTTAAGCCTAGTTCTCTAAATAGTTGCAAAACTTTTATTCTCTAGTATTGTAATTTGTTCATGACTTCCATTCCGAACGTTGTGAGCTCAGTACGTAATCAATATAGACTTGTTTTTTATACCCATTAATCTCAGTCTAGAATACTCAGCATGTTTGTAAACTAGTTAAATCTTCAGTCCTTATAATCAGTTTCATCAATAAATGTCTCAGCAAATCATTTCTCGGTACGTCAGTGGTTTACCTGTCAACATGATTCTCAGTTCATTCATTTAAATTGTTTAATGTTCAACACATGTATTTTGGGCCAGAGGCCACAAATATAATTGGGCCCGAGGGAACAAATATATTTAGTCCTGAGGCTACAAACATACATGTATACTTGGGCTCGAGGCCACAGATTTGTGAACATATATTAGGCTTAAGGCCATAGTATATTATTTCAGTTAAACAGATGATTCTCCATTTTAGAATAGGAAGTATTCATATTCTTTACTTCTTTGTTCACTTCAGTTATCGGTTATCAGTTGAGTTAGAGTTTCAACATTTACAGTTTTTTCAGTTGCTTTACATACTATTGCAATTCAAATGTACTAACTTCTCTTTGCTCGGGGCCTGCATCTCATGATACAGGTAATGATTTATAGGTTTACAATTCTGCTTGCTAGGATTCATGTATCAGCTACTTGGTGAGCCTCAATCTTTCAAGGTGTTATCAAGCCTCAATCTTTCAAGGTGTTATCATATCTCAGTCTTTATAGTTTTAGTCAGTGAGGTATGCCTAAGGCTTTGTCTCGGTGAATAGTCAGTATCTTAGTACTCCTTAGAGGCTTCGTAGACTATAGCCGCAGTCAGTCAGTTGTTTAGCATGTTTTTCGAGTGTTAGCATTGTCAGCTACTTATTTATACATTCATACTTATTCAATATTTGTGCATTAATGATATCTCAATATACTTTTTAGTAGATAAACCTGTTATGTAATTATATTCTGCTTTAAGTTATACCACATATTGATCCAGCAAGCCAGTTGGTTCACTCGGTCATATGCATCCAGACATCGAGTGTCATGTTATGCCCAGGCCATGGTTTGGGGTGTGACAAAGCTTGGTATCAGAGAACTGGGTTCAAGTATCCTAGGGAGTCTATAAATCCATGTCCAGTGGGGTCTCTTTTATTTGTGTGTGAGCGCCACACATGTAAACAATTGACCATCAAGACATTCAGGATTGTTTCACTTCTTTTTACTATAGATCGTGCCATAAAGCTTAGAGCAGTAAGTAACCTTCTCTTCCTATCGCATTCTATAAGTATCGAATATGCCAGTGATGAGCAGGGAATTCAAGGTCCAAGTGAGGATGATTACCCACTGGGAAATGATTATGAAGTATTTGATAGTAATGAATGAGACTTGAGATGATTTTAAAGTGAAATCAAGTGCATGTCGCTTGAGAAGGCGCAATTGTATTATGAATATAGATGTCGGATAGTAACAACGTACATAAGAAATGGAATGTGATGATTTCATTGAATAGGTTGGAAGAGATTTGAGGACAGGAAGAGAGATTAGAAACTGCAGGAAGAGATAGACACAGAAATCAGCAAAAGAGTTATATCTGTAGGAAACTTTAATCATCGGGGATCTTAGGGAGGTGGAGACAGATAGTTTTTCAACACGAGGTCATTAGGACCCATTCCATCTGTAGCCAGTACACCAGTCCTAAGGTATAGAATAATCAGAAAGGTCAGTTCAATCAAAAACAAAGTTTCAGAGCACCAAGCTCTCAATCACAGGCCAATGTGGGCCACATGAGTTTTCAGAATCTTATGTGCAACAAGTGTGGTAAGAGTGTCGTTCTGGTATATATGGATGTTCTGTGTGTGTCCAACAGGGTCACTATCTAAGGGACTGACCATCCGTGAGAGAAGGTGATATATATAAGGAGGGGTGAGTGAGGGTAAGTTTGTCGGAGTTTGGTTGTAAGCGGATTGACACGAAAATGGACTTGAAATGAGGGTTTTCGGGTGGGGCGTTTCTGCCGGGCAGTATGGTGTTTGGTGGCTGTTTTGGGTAGTTATATAGGGAATTAAGTCAAGGCATTCTATAGAGCTATTGCGGGTGTATTGAGGGTGATGTTGGTGATCGGAACCTAGTGGTTGGATGGTGGCAAGGTGACGGAACAGACTGAAATAGTGAGGTTCCGGTGAAGTGTATTGTGCGAACAATTTGGTGTTGTCGGGTTTGGACGGTTGTATTTGTGGGGTTTCGGTTGGTTACCTTTAGCGGGGGTGTTTGGGACGTATTGTGGGATGTGGTGGTGGAAAGAATGAAGTGATTTGGTCAAGGAATGAACACGGCATGCTAAGTGTAAACCCGAGTACAAACCAAGTATTTGGACGGTTGATATGAACAAGGATAATGACACAAGGTTTTTAACGCTCGTGTTGACACCAAGATGAGTTTGGAAAATTGAACAAGGACAAGACCAGGGTTGCTAAGTAGAAGCCCATGAGCAAGCCAAGTGAAGGTGGTCTATAACCTTAAGATAGACCCTAGGCTTGGGTTTGGTTGGATCACATAAGTTCCAACGTCCACTTGCACCAAGGGGGTTCCTTAAGCTTGGGTTTGATTAGATCACAGAAGCTCTAACCAAGACTTATGCCGAAGGGACCTTAGTTTGGATTCAACTAAGTTATACAAGTCTTAGCTAAACTTACACCAAGGGTTTGGTTCACACAAAACCGAAGGCCCTCCCGGAGGACCAACTAATGTATACAACCCCGGGTTGAATACCTTAGCTTTTGAGTAAAACTCACTTTTTATATATCATAAACTCTGACTATTTACAATGCCCTAAGGGTCCTATTTATAGTAGTAAATGCACCATTCTAGAAGACAAAATAAAAGATACAACTATATGTAACTTTCGGCCATGTGGACAAGTAGGTACGGTTTCGGATTTACTTGGTGTCCAAGGGAGTTCTCGGCCATTGTGGGAACAATGGGAAAGGCTTTCGTTTTACTTGGAGACATAGATGAACCCAATCTCTTTCACACCCCTTTGCGGTTCCCATGAAGAAGAATGCATGAACTTGGGCTCTTCATAAATGTCATCTTCTTGGAATATGTTTAGAAGCTTCCATTCCTTGTACTTGCTTGATGAACCACTCGGCCAACTCTTCATCTCCCTTGGAGGATTTTGAAGTCTTTAATGTAGACAAATTCATGAACTAGTTGGTTCATGAATTGTCTTCTTGGAAGCCTTATCTTCTAGATCATTCTTGTCCTTGCCACTTGGTCCTTCTTACACTCTTCTCAGCCTAATCACCTTGTTGGAATAACTTTCGGCCTTATCATCCTCTTTCATATTACATGGCTCATTAATTGTGTCCTAATGGGAGCTAGGAGTTATTTACACTTTACATCATGTCCTAAGGAGAGCTACAAGCTAAGTTACGAAATAAAGACAAGAAAAACAAACATGGTATTCGGCCAAGATCTACATACAAAGGCCGAATAGAAACTTGCTTCCTAGATCTTCACGTGACAACTCCAACTCCACTCCATTTTCCATGCCATATTAGGCATTTTAGTGTATATTGGTGGGCCCTCGTTGGCACTATTAGAAAAATATCCCTCGGCTTAGTTTAAGAGTTTAAGTATGCGGGCTTTCTTACATAAAAAGGTACCATAGCTAATGTGGTTCAGTAAAAAACAATCAGGTCGCCAGCACTTAGAGTTTGTATGATTTAGCAGACCTCCGTTAGAACCGTTTGTATGATTTAGCAGGTCGCCAAGACTTAGAGTCATACCAGATATCACTATAGCTACGATGATTCAGATATAATGCAAGACCCCACAGGGAAACAAGTTGTGATTTTAGCCACAACGGGCATAAATTGATTTCCATGGTTTTGAACAGGGAGGTGCCTAAAGGAAAATTACATATGATTCTTAAATGTTATGATTTTTCAGAGGTAGTATATTTTTCGTACAAATATGAATAAAAAGAGATGGTGTACGACATGAGAACGATGAGCAGACTATGTTGAATTTTTTGGAATAGTTTTAGTTTGTTTAAGTTTAGTCAGATCAGAACCAGAGAGTACAATGATAGTAAGTTATTACGAGAAGGAAATATTATTAAGAGATAAGATGTGATAGTTTTCTCTTAGGTTATGAGATTAAGTGTTTACCCCGGATGTGTATAGCTGATATATTATTGAAGTGTATAGAAAGTTCGGGGTTAGGTATTTCAATCTTTGCCTAATTTCTCTAACTATGATCCATCTCTATAGTTCAAAAAATATAGTACATCGGGTTGGATAATGAGGGGAGTTAGAAATAACTTTATGTTTCACTTTAGTTATTCAAAGCAGAATAAAAGTAAGATCCTAGCATGTGTTCAGTAGAAGAATAGTAAGTAAGTTTTAAGTAGATTCACTGCATTAGCAATTTCAACAGAGATAGAAGAGGTACAATTTGATTTCCTTAGTCAGGTTGACATGAATGAATGGATGAAAGTTTTAATACATCCAAATGCGCTTTAGAACCCAGGGGTTTAAGTTAATTTTGAAGTATAGTGATTAGTCGAAGAAGAAATCAGTTAAGCAGTAAGAGAGCAAACTACATCAGGATGGCCTTTAAGATTTATTAGAAAGGGGTTTCTCTAAGATTGACAGTGTGAGCAAAGTTAGGTCATTATGATTTTGTATGACAGTTATGACTATATTAGTTCCCCATTTATTTAAGTAACTCAGGTTTTCTATAAAGGAAGATTGCTCAGAAGTTAGTCTAAGGATGAGTCCTCAGTAATGTAAAGTACAAAGGACTAGAGAAGATAAAGGGAAGACAGTTTGATCTCAACAAAAGAGAAGAATCCGCAAGTATAAGACCTTAGCCTTTGGTCTAAGAGGGAGATGTATAGATTGTTAATAAGGCTAGTTGGCATTTGAAACCCAAAGAGTTAGCATGAGATATAAATAACCTCAGTTCAGTAATGAGGGCATAATGAGATAGTTTTCATAAGTGCCTCACAGGTAAAAGAAACGTGAAGTGAGTAGAATGATCATCGATCAAGTTGTGTCAAGCTCAGTTATTATTTATTAGGGGATCACAAAAAAGTTATGAGATCATGTCAAGTTATGTGTTACGAGGATGGTGTCATTTCACAAGACTCTAAATCTCCAGGTTATTGGTCAACAACTTAACATACATCAATATTGTAAGTATTTTTAGGAAGTACCTCAGAAAGATATCAAGTATGGAAAGTTTAACTTGCATTGAGGAAGACAAGAGAATTATACTGATATAAGTTCATCATTTAATAAACCTAGGAGATCGAATTTTGGACTTTGAAGATGGCGGTCTTGTCATTCAGAATAGGGACGAATCCTTCTTAGTAGCCTAAGTAAAGGAGAAACAGTTTAATGATCCCTGCTTGTTACAGCTGAAGGAGTGCATTCACAAGCATAAGATGATGGCTTTTAAAAAATAGGGAGACGACGGTACCTTAAGGTACCAAGGCAAATATGTGTTCCAGATGTAGATGGGCTCAGACAGAATATCATGACAGAAGCCCATAATTCCAAGTATTATATTCACCCAAGTTCCACAAAGATGTATCATGACCTCAAGGATATTTATTGGTGGAACGAAATGAAAAATAAAGTTTTAGATTTTATGGCTAAGTGTCCGAACTGTCAGCATGTGAAATTTGGGCACTAGAGGCGCGGTAGTTTGGCTCAGAACATAGACATTCCTGTTTGGAAATGAGAGATGATTAATATAGATTTCATAACAGATTTACCTCATTCTTTTTGTAAGCATTATTCGATTTGGGTGATGTAGATCGACTCACAGTAAAAACTACTGACTCGGCACAAGACTACGCTAAGTTATATATTCAAGAAATCATCAGATTGCATGGGACCCCAGTATCCATCATTTCAGATCGTGGTGCCCAGTTCACAACAAATGTTTGGAAATCCTTTCAGAAGGGACTAGTCACAACGATAAACCTCAGTACAGTTTTCATCCTCAGACAGATGGCTAGGTTGAGTGCATTACTCAGACACTCGAGGATATGTTTAGGCATATGTCCTTGATTTTAAAGGTAATTGGTATGATCACTTACCTCTCATAGAATTTGCTTATAATAATAGTTATCATTCTAGTATCAAGACGGCACCGTTTGAGGCTCTATATGGGCGCAGGTGTAGATCTTCAATTGGATGGTTTGAAGTTGGTGAAACATAATTGTTAGGACTAGATTTGGTACACCGGGTTGTGGAGAAAGTCAAGTTAATTCAGGAGCATTTGAAAATGGCTTAGGGCCGCCATAAGTCCTATTTAGGCACACATCGTAGAGATTGGAATTTCAAGTAGATTATTAGGTATTCTTAAAGTTTTGCCCATAAAAAGGATTATGAGATTTTGGAAGAATGGGAAGTTCAATCCCCTCTATATTGGGGCGTATAGGATCCTACAAAGAATGGGGCAGGTGGCAAAGTCACGATATTCGCGAACTTGTGGAAGAATATCAACAGTAATCAATAAACTATTCTCCTCAACAGACTCGTGATAGTCATCAATGTGAAAATCTCCTTGATACTTAAAACCTAAAGGAAGAACATCAGCAGCAAGAGAGCTCAAGTCGATCTCTTGACTTGTAGGAGAAGTAGTAGCTTTTCTTTATCGACAGTGGGGAGTGGAATTTTCATCATTGGCCTTTTTCCAGAAGAATGAGCTGGGGAGGGGTTTGAATGAGAATATATGGAGGATGACATGGTTTCTTGTCGAATAGCAAGAAGGAGGATGGAGATTAAAAGAATTTTTTGAGGATCTTGTGAAAAAAATGAAGGAAAATATGAGTGAATATTTGGTGAAAATTTTTGTTTTATATAAAAAGAAAGGATAGAGACAATGATAGGAAAATGAGGAGACGCGACTCATCATGACTACACAACTTTATGTCAATTAGAGTTATTGGATGGTTGTTGTTGTTTTGCTTAAAGAATTATTTAATAGGGTTGCAATGATTGACTTTTCAAATCGGATCATCGGGACATTTTTTTACCCGCCATTGAAGTTCATCGGTTTTGAGTCAGGTTGAAGACGAAGCTCGTCCAGTTCCCGGATGCATAGGGTATTCGTTCGTAAAGTGCAGGTGCTATCTATATGGGTAAATTCATATTACACAGCTAGACGAATTCTGTTGTGACACATGATAAAATGGATGAGTCAGATCCAGACTAGCCACAAGTGTCCCCGGAAGCTCTTGCGTTGTACCATAGGCATTGTAAGGTCGCTAATACCGGGAAGCAAGATGTGGAAAGGCATATTTAATTACCAATGGATGACTGTTACAAAAATGACCTTACACCTCCCATAGAGCATTAATAGAACTAATGATCACTTTTGTTGCCCATTATTACCATAACATTAATATATAATATTAATAGGGACATAATTCATGAAATGTGTACCATTAAGTCCAAGTATAAATATGGCTAATCATTTCATTGTAAGCACATCGAAAAAAGGAGATATACTACACATTTTCTACATACATTATTTTCTAGCTCTTGTCTTAATTTAACATTCCAAATCACAATTAGCGGCTTGCCCGGAGACTAGCTCAAAGCTTCTACAGGGCTCAGGCTATTCTAACTCTTTATTTCAATTACATTATATTTATATTAGTATCAACTGCTAATAATATTGCTATTTTAGTCACTTGAGATATACGTGTCCTTAATCACTTGTACAAATTAAACTATACCGATTTATGGATAAACAGATTTAGTTCTTGAATATTAGTATTCTATTTTTCAGAGAAGTAGTATTGACTTAGAGAAACTTTTGAAGTTGGTTTTGACAATCATTCACATTGTAAACAGATACACAATCGTTGTCCCATTCATGAATTATTCTTACATGAAATGTTTACCCCAAAAAGGTACAATTGAATTTGTTAGTGGTTTTAAGGATACGTGAACTTATTTGATATAAAGATAATGAATAATTAGCAATAAATAAGAAAATAGAAATAATAAGTAAGTAATTAGCCTGGACTGCCTTGGACTTGGATGAATACTCTGAGTAAGATTGGTCCGGTTTGACAGTGAACTTTAGTAAAATAGCTTCGGTTATAGACTAAGAATGAGAGAAAATAAGTTGAATTTCTATAAGTTTAAGCGTAAGAGTACAAGTTGTGAGAAAAGGATGTCATTCCAACAAGAAGGTTGGGCTCCTTTTATAGCTACTAAATAGAGGCATTGAAGCCCGAGATTCCCGCAAATTAAATGTCATTAATGTTAATAATGGCCTCTTAATGATGAAAGAGTAACGGCTGGCGCCATATTCTAATCGGATATACGTTGAATGCCTTTGAAACTTTACCTTGTGTCAACTAGCTCGGTCGTATTCGGACCTGTCTCAATTGCTATCTCACCTTAATCTCGAATTACATCTGGCCCTGAGTTCATCCATCTACCTCACACTCTCATTCTAATCTTTCCACGTGTCATTACAGATTTCACCATGCACATATAGTCCCCACACTTCCCAAATCAAAGTTCACCAAAATAACGGAAAGTGTAGATAATTCTTTCATTGTCTTCTCTTGAAAGTTTCTTTTCAAATTACTCCGAAATAAGAGGGAAAATGAAACTATTCCTTTTCTCAAAATTTTAACTCGCATCCTATCTCATTGAAAATCTAGACACTTGTCACCATCTAATTGAACCACCCTATTGGTTTGTATACTGAAACATCTTCGCAATGATTACTTGTGCTCTTATAAAACCCTTCCTCTCTTCTCCACTTTAACCTTCTGCAAAAATTCCTTTCTCAAATTACTTTTTCTCTTGCTCAACTTCCAAACAAATCTCCACCCTTACTCTTCCATTTTCCGTTCGCACGAATCACCAAAAAATTCTCTTTACCTTCATTATTATGGCTAAATCTTCCACCCGTTCTTCTTTGAATAATCTCTCACCATTGCCTTTTTCCTAGACGCCAACCACCGACGCTGCCGGTGTCGGCAATTCTTCTGAAGCTCAAGCTCCATTTGAGTCTAGAGCCTTCAAACATGCTTCCATCCACCTTTTACTTCGATAGCAAATTTTTCGTTCGTGCCACCACTTCCAAAAGTGACCGGGGTGAAATGGCAAAGAACTATCTAACTTCCATTAATCCTTCCATTCTAGACAAAGTTTAGACTGATTGTGGTTGCCAAAACCTCTTCGACATTGTTATCCTCGATCCCAATGATGACATTACCACTCACAAGCCAAGATATTCAAATGTTTACATCTACCCCTTCACTCTTAAATTCAAACCTCGGATACACGATGTGAGTTTGGAAATGTGTAAGACCTATAATGTGTGTCTTGTACAAAATAGTCTGTCAGTCTAGAGGGCCATTGCTTGCCTACAGTTTTTGGCTAAGGAGGCCAAACTTGAATTTATCTTGGATCACTTGATCCGTTTATATGTTCCAAAGTTTTTCCGAGGTGGGATCGTCCAACTATCCAAGCGAGAAAAATTCCCCATCGATCTCCAACATCGATGAAGATCGATATCGAGGCTGCAAGGAGAATTTCATAGCAGTTCCCACTGCTAAAATCATTCCAGAAAAGTTCATGCCCTTTCCGGAGATATGGAATTTGAATCGTAAGTAAAACTCTTCTCATTGTTTTTCTTTAATGCCTTCGACTGCTATCTAATTAAAAGTTTCTTTCATTCCTTTTTTCAGTTACCCCCTAGATTCCGGCTACTATCACGATCCTTCATGAATGGGTCTAATGGATCATGAGTATCTCTTTGCATAAAGATCGGTCATGGAAAGTAATTTTGAAAGACCTATGGAAAGCGCAAAATCATTGTTAGTATTTCCAGGACTCATTCTTCATCATATCTTCACATACGTATTCACATCATTTTTTGTTCTTCCAATGAATAGGTCGGCCAAAAGGATCCTCTCTCCCGAGGATAGCTCTGGTCACCCCGGTACTCACCAACCTGGTGCTTGATCCGGCTGCATCTGCTCTCCATATCACCCAGGTACAAAAGAAGAAAAAATCTACAAAATCCCTGAGGTCTCCTTCAGTTCTTTCAAAGAGGAAAAGGAACGTGGAGGAAGGTGGCCCCTCCGGTGTCAAGAAAACCATGAATGAGGCCGGTGGCTCTATACCATCTCTTGTAGAGCAAACTCCCATCATTATTAAAGATGACGATGAGGCAATGGACGAGGAAGTTCTGTTAAAAAGACCAAGAACTTCAACTCCTCTTCCTGAGCTAATGACTACTCCCCCTAAAACAACAATTGCTCCTCCGCTCGAGACAACAACTCCCCCTCCTCCGAGCTTCGGACAAGATGATTTTGATCATCTCTTTGGCAAAGCATAGGTACATAGAATGCTAAGAATCTGGTGCCCCTATGGAACACCTCCGGATTTGCACATCTACCTATTCCTCAGAGGCTCTCATCATCATCTTGTACATTCATCTTCCCAGGCCAAGATCATGAACGTGTTCCTGGTTCTGAACGTGAACTCGAATAGGCTAAGGACTGAAATCCTTTCCTTTCTTCAAGACAAAAATTTCTTATTCCAGCCAGTCGGGGCTTCAAACTATCTGAGGCCTTTACTATCGGAGTCCAACAAGAACAAATGAAGGAGGTCTCCTGGAAGTGCCTCATAAATGAAGGAATGCATGCTTCCAATCGGGTATAACTTCTGACTTCCCTTAATTATATTCACATTTCCTCTATTTCCTTTGATTTATTCTAACTCAAACCTGACATATTTTTTGCAATCATCCGTTTCAGTCTAGGATGGTTTTTGTCTCTGCATTGAGGAAAATGAGGATTTAAAAGGTCAGATGGATGCTCAAGAAAGGGAAATCCTGTTCCTCAAAGAAATCCTCTGGCGTAAAGATGAGCAATTATTTGGTGACCTGTCCATTGTTAAGGCAGAATTGGACCGGGTAAGGGTAGACTACTCTGAGAAAATGTATCTTGAGCTTGCAAATGAGGAAAATGTGGCTCTTAATAAAGAGGTCAATCAGCTCTACAATGATCTTCAGAATCTCTACCAAGAGATTGATTCGCATGATGAAGTAATCCATTACAAAATGCAAAATAAAGACTTTCTTACTACCGAAATCGATTGCCTAACTACTAAGCTCTTTGTGATTGATGAGGAGCGAGTTGCTAAGCATATTGTTTTTGACTGAGACTTAGAGATGTCTCAAGATCAAGTTTGCCAACAAGCTTAAATTATTAAATAACAGAGAATCGAACTCGAAGCCACTACCTGGTGGAATGCTAAGATTTCTGCCCAACGAGACCAAGCCTTAGCTGAACAGGAACAAGAATGTGTCGACCTAGAGGCAGAAGAAGCAAAGACAGTGCTAGAAACTGAACATATAACCTGGAATGTTTGCAGATTTACCTTGGATCAAGTTCGAGATGGGGTCTTGGACTTAGATGAAAAAATTGTTTAGGCCAAAGACCTCAAAATCAAAGCCTTCCGCAAGATAAATGGCGAAAGCTATAAGGAAGACCCCGAGGACTCTGACCTAGAATCCGACTAATATGCAAGCTTTTAAGCCTGCATTTTTTTGTATCTTCTTTTTGGGGCATCGTCCTTGTTTATGAATGAATATATATCAACTTTCCTTTTGATTTGACTGATATTTTCTTAACTTTTTATATCTGTTATTGCTTTCTCATTTTAATAACTTAACAAAACAAATTTAATCCAAACAGGGTAAATTGCTTCCTACTTCAGATTTTAGACAATTCTTAACAAACAAACCATTACTTAGTTTTCTTTGAATCGGTAAAAGTTCAAATAGTGTTTGAGTTATCATACTTCTATTTAGGGACTCAAACACTATTTTGATCTTCAATTGTTGGTCAGTCCCTAGTGTTTCCATCCGATGCTAAGTCACACCTTCTATTTAGTAACACGCTTTACATTATTGCCTCATTAAAAACCTTTCTAGAAAAACTCTTTTTGGATAAAAATGGATGAAGGGAAAAAGTGTGCAACACGTATTTTTAGTCCTAGTTTTAATTCTTCGAATAACACATTGTAACTTCGGCTTCTTCCCTGCAAAAATTAGTAACTTCAAAACATATGTAACTTTACCAATTGACAAATACATACCTTAGCAATAATATCACTTCAAATGGCATATGTTCCAACTGTTCGGCAATTTCTATCTATCTTCTACTTCCAATCGGTATGAGCCTTTTCTGGTTATTCCTGACACTTTATAGGGTCTCTCCCAATTCGGACCTAACTTTCCTTCATTATGGTTTTTGGTGTCGCGTTACTTTTTGTAGTACCAAGTCCCCTATCTGAAAGTGCCTAAGATTTGTCTGTCGGTTGTAATATCTTCCCATTCTTTGCTTCTAAGTTACCAGCCGTAGCAATGTTAACTCTCGATACTCTTCCATTAAGTCGAGCTTGACTGTCATAGCCTCATTGTTTGACTTTTCGTTTGCAAGGCAGAATCTTAAGCTGGATTCCCCAACTTCCACCGGAATCAAAGCTTCTGCACCATAAACCAAAGAAAACAGTGTTTCCTCGGTGCTAGCTTTCGATGTCATCTTGTATGCCCATAATACCTCTAAAATAATTTCTCTCCACTTGCATTTTGTCGTCTTCAGTCTTTTCCTCAAGTTGTGAATGATTGTTTTATTCATTGACTATGCTTGCCCATTTCCACTTGGATGGTACGGAGCCGATACTAACCTTTTGATCTTTAATCCATCAAGAAAATCTATTATCTTCTTCCAATTAACTGATGACCATTCTCGCAGGGAATTTCCTTCGGTATTCCGAATCGGCATATGATATGGTCCCAAATGAAATCGATAACCTCTTTTTCTCTAACCTTCTTGAGAGCCTTTGCTTCAACCCACTTAGAAAAATAATCAATCATAAATAAAATAAAGCGTACCTTTACGGGTGCCCACGACAATAATCCTACAATGTCTATTCCCCATTTTATGAATGGCCACAATAACAAGACCGGATGCATTTATTCCGCCGGTTGATGAATCATTGGAGAATGTCTTTGACATTCAACACATTTCTGAACAAAGTTTTTGGCATCCTCTTCTATAAGTGACAAGTAATATCCAGCTCTAATCAATTTTCGGACCAACAACTCCGCTCCTGAGTGATTGCCATAAGTTCCTTAGTGAACCTCGCGAATCACATAATTCATTTCATCGGACCCCAAACATCTTACCAAAGGACAATAGAAGGACCTTCTGTACAACTGGCCATCAAATATGCAATTTCTAGCCGCCTTCATACGAAACGCCCTTGACTCATTCAGATCATTGGTAACTTCCCATCTCAAAGATAATCAATGTATTTATTCCTCCAATCCCAAGTCAAACTTATGGAATTCACATCGCCATGACCACTATTAATTGCGGAGTTCAAGACTTGCACCACTGTTCTGGAGTTAAATTCCTCAGCTTCCACGAAAGATCCCAAGTTTCCCAAAGCATCCGATTCACTATTTTGCTCACGTGACACATGCTCCATGGTCCATTATTTGAACCGGTGCAACAATACTTGAATTTTTTCCAAGTATTTTTGCATTCGTTCCTCTTTACTTCGAACACGTCGTTCACTTAATATACAATCAGAAGCGAGTCACGTTTTGCCTCAATGACTTCCGCTCCCAGACTCCTTCCAAATTCGACTTCATTGTTAGTCAATATCACATATAATAGCGCATTCTGAAAAAGTAAATAGTAACTAACGTAGGTACATAAGCTAAACAAAGTACACTAAAGGACACATAGCAGCAGAAATCAAACTGCAATGGACTATAAAGCAATACTACGCCTATTAATATCATAGGCTAAGTGTGCCTACAATAATAACACTACAACTACCAGTTTGTAAGCATAAGTAGGACTACGCTCGACTACCTACTACCCTTCTAGCCTAATCCGTGTCCTCCACAACCCTCTATCTAAGGTCATGTCCTCAATAAGTTACACCTGTACCATATCCCGTCTAATCACCTCTCCCAAATACTTCTTCGGCCTACCTCTAGCCCTCCTGAACCTATCCATAGCCAACCTCTCACACATGCGCACTGGGGCATTTGTGTCTCTCTTCGTCACATTTCCAAACCATCTCAACCTCGCTTCCCGCATCTTATCATCCATTGAGGCAACTTCCACTCTGTCCCGGATATCATCATTTCTAATCATATCCCTCATTGTATGCCCGTACATCTGTCTTAGCATCTTCATCTCCGCAACTTTCATCTTTTAGATGTGCGAGCTCTTGACTGGCCATCAATACAAAAGAACTAATACTTCCCATATAAAAAAAATAATATGAAAGAAATGTGGAATTATACTCTAAACATCAATACAACCCCAAAAATCTGGTATGTGATACGAGAGCACTAATACGGAATACAAGTATGAATGAAGACAACAGAGGCCCCAGTTAGATAACATAGTCAAAATGTCTAACTACATCTTTCGAATCCAAATGTAAAGACAGAGTAATAGAATAAGCATCCAAGGCATGCCGGAAGAAGCATCCTCATAGCATCCTCATCCTGGAACACCTAGATCCACCTACCAGGACTCACACTCGAGCTCATGAACTAGTAGAGGGACCTGTATCTTCATCAGAAAAGATACATCAAGCGTAATATGAGTACACAATGTATCCCCACAGACATCATAGGTCGATAATGATTGAAGATACATAACAGAGATAAATATCAAGTTGACACCAAATAAGTCTATACTAGACAGTTCAGTAGCCCATATAAGTTACGTTGTACACATATCAATACACTGATTCAACAAGTTACAATGTTCACATAAGGTTCCATTCACAGTCAAGTATAATCAATCCATTCACATATATAGGGACCTTACTATCATAGTACACACCAACTAGTACTCCCTTGTCCAAGTCATAGTCATACTTAGCCCCACATACCCCACATAACACATCAATTAGCAGTTAAACACTTAGATCACAATAACCTTTTAAGAATACTTACCCAGAGTATTATAACTAAATTATCCATGAAAATATTAACACCCTTATTATCATTAGCCTTAGACTTAGTTAGGGTTCTATACAGATACCGTCTTACATACACAAATCATTCATATCTACTTTTCCCATAGCAATGCTTATCACATGATCCTTACAAGACTCGTTACCAGTCATACGTTCAATTATCAAACAACCTACAATTGCACATATTTTCCCTAGATCTGGACAACAGTCTCGACATAATGACATTTCCAATCATGGTGGTGATGTAAATCAGTCTGCGGACTTAAACTCTCAACCAAAGCCGAGAAGGTCTTTACCAAGAGTGCCAATAATGGCACGTCATCCCACACTTAGATGCCTAATATGCTATGGAAAATGGAATGGTGTTGGAGTTATTACGTGAAGATTCAAGAAGACATTGTATTTTCGGCCTTCTTATTGGTCTTGGCCAAGACCATGCTTTTCTTTTAGCTTATCTTTTACCACGTCATAACTACCTTAGGACATAACTAATAAGCCATGTAAAGGGTAACAAGGCCGAGAGCCTTCTAATAAGGTGAGTAGACCAAAAAGTCTTCCAAAGGGATGACTACGTCATGAGTTGGATGACAAGATGGCAAGGACAAGGAACATCTAGAAGATGGGGATTTCAAGGAGAGAATTTACAAGTTCATAAATTTAGCTATATAGAACACTTCAAGTCGTCCAAGAGGAGAAGAGTTCACCGAAATGATCATCAAAACAAATACCAAGAATAGAAGCAACTAACATATTTCAAGAAGATGAGGTTGTTGGAAGAATTTATGAGCTAACAAATTCATGACTATGGTTACATAGGAAACCTCAATCTCGGCCTAGAGAAGAGGAAGAGGTGGCTGAAACACCTTGGCCACAAAGTCAACCCAAACTCGTCCAACTAGGCCGAATGGGTTCTAGTTTGTGTGTTTTTATCATCTTCTAGAATAGCCCATTTTATACTATAAATAGAGGCCTTAAGCCATTTTAAAATTCAGAGTTTGTTGAATATAAAACTTGAGTGTTTACTCATCTTTGCTAAGTCTTTCAATCCGGGATTGATATTCTTAGTTGGTTCTTCGGGAGGACCTTTGGTTCTTGTGTGAGCCAAACCCTTTAGTGTAGGTTGAAGCTAGGACTATGTGGCCTAGTTAAACCCAAACTAAGGTTCCCTTTTGTGTATGTTTGGTTAGTACTTTGTGACTTAACTAAACCCAATCTTAAGGAACCCCCTTTGGTGCGAGTGGATGTTAGGACTGTGTGACCCAACTAAACCTAAACCTCAGGTCTATCTTAAGATTTCCGGCCAACCTTACTATGTTAGTATTCAGGCTTGTACTTAGCAACCCCGGTCTAGTCCTTGTTAAATTGGTCACCCTCATCTTAGTGTCGGCTCGGGCATTAAAAACCCCTTGTCATTATCCAAGCCATATCAACTGTACCATCACTTCACCAAGTCGTCCATTCTTCACCCAAGCTTGCATCTTACAACTCGTGGGCCATCCAAACACAACCCACCATATACTAATCATACTCACCTCTCACAACACCTCCTAAACATTCAAAATAAATGCCAACACCCGAAGCCAGTCATATCTTCCCATCTAAACTCGACAACACCAAGTTGTTCCCTAAAACGACCTTTATCGAGACCTCACTGTTTCAGTTAATTTATGAGACCTTACCACCCTTAAAACACCAAAGTCCTACCACCACAATCTCCCGTAACACCCCTACAACAACCTCCTTAAACGCCTAAATCCAACTCCCCCTGAATCCACCCGAAACATCTACCAAATACCTACTGCCTGACTGAAAACCAACAACCGAGAACCTACTTTCAAGTACATTTTCGTGTAAAATCGTTCCCTGTCCAACTCAGACCAACTTACCCCTCCATACTTACATCAAATTGGTATCAGAGCAAGGCATTCCCATCCCACGCATTAACGCTATGGCTCACATAAACAAAGAAGAACAAAGGAGGATCGTAAGGGACATGTTTGCGGAAAAAGTGCAAGTCTTGAGAAAAGAACTTGCGTGGCATGTCGTGAGTAAAAATGACAAGTCAAGGGTTGTGCAAAACAACCCAAGGCATACAAGTAAAGGTACCCCAAAGCCCTATTTTAAATCCACGAATGTTAAAGCAAAGGGCGGAATCTCGTTTACCAACCCCTTGTATCGCCAAGAAATTGAAGAGAAAAGTAAAAGGTAGAAAGGGGAAGCACTTCTTTCGCTAATCCATTGTATACCCAAGAGTGTGAAGAAGTTACAAAAGGGGTAGATAAAAAAAGGAAAAAATGCTTCCAATGTAAAAGGTAGGACACTTTGTAAGTGAATGTCCTAATTCTCGGATCATGCTTGAAGAAGAGTATCGAGAGTGTGGATTTTCCTTGGATATTAGGGAACCCATACTACTTGAAGAGTAAGAAGAAACTGAGACTCCCTTATGTGATGCACCAGACAAAGAGTCAAAGAAGGGGAGTGTTATAGATAACGACTTCAAGGAACTCTTGGAGGATGTATGTTCGAATGATCTTGCATCCGAAGCACCACCAATGGAAGATGGAGAAGTTGATCTTGATTTATTTTCAAGAAGTTATTATCTACTAACCAAGACCATGGATGCCATCCGGAAGAAACTAAGGACGTGTTAGGCCAAGAACAAGAATTGTTCGGCGGAAGCTATGACCGAAAGGGCCTTAACCCCTACCCAACCCCCGTATTGTTGATGCCAAGAGAGGATGGGACTTGGAACGCATGTTACCGAGAGGTTGATAACCTCACCATGAAATGCACCATTCCTATGCCAAGATCGAAAGATTTTTTTGAAGAGTTTGCAACCGGACAATCACCGATGGAAAGCATTGAACATGCTCTTGGTTTATTTCTGAGAGGTTCTTTGCCCAATCAATGAGCTTATGAACATAATCCGGAAACAGCTAAGGGAGTACAATAACTTATGCAAGAAACACTAGGCAAGGGCCTGTCCAAAAGGTCTTTAGGCCGTATACGGTGCACGACTTGTTGGTGCCAAAAGAACATGAAAAGTGGCACACTTATGTTACCATCCAAGCTATTGGCAACATCATGAAAGGCAAGCTCTCTTTGCCGAGGCTGAAATTTTCTTTTGAGGGATCAAGTGGATCCAAGTGGTTCTACAAGATAGACTCGATGAGAGAATACCATCTGAAGGGAACCCGAGAAGAAGATGCACGGAAGATGACCCTCGATGTCGAGTTTGGTTTGAGCAAATGGTTTGTAATGCCATTTGGATGGGGTGACGTCCCAAGATTTTTCCTATACAAGGTATCACGTCCATCCATCGGACACTTAACATAACCCAAGGCTATTTATGATAACCAAACGAAGGTGGAATCTAGTAAAAAACCGTCCGAGTCTATGGGAACCATTGTGGTAAATGACTTCTTTGTTTCGGCTCCTTCTTCTCATCATGTTGTGCGGAATTATTGTACACTTGCTGCCCCCATCAACAAGGTAATAAGAAAGGATAGGCATGAATGGTTCCTAGGAGCAACAAGAATCTTGGAAACCTTGAAGGAAAATATTTGTGGAGCACCAATTCCAACTATGACAAGCCATGAAAGGACATTGGGAGTCAAACGTGAGACTAATGTAAACGCCATATTTTTATCTCACGCAAGATTGAATTATGTACCATGCCCTTATTCTATTTATGGCAAGGGATTATATCTTATGGGATCCGTGACCCAATATGGACAACATTTTGAATCAAAATCATTAGTCTCATAATCGGATCCATATAAGGCAAGAATTAAGGAAGGCGCCTACAACATAATACTTTCGGTCCTATCTAATGATGGAAATATTGGATCAACACTTGTTGAAAAAAAAATCACATTTATACGGCGCCAATTTGAGGACAAATTCCTTCAAAGAATGGGAGATTGATGTAAATCATCCCGCGGACTTATACTCTCAACTAAAGCCGAGAAGGGCTTTACCAAGAGTGCCAACAATGGAACATCGTCCCACACTTAGATGCCTAACATGGCATGGAAAATGGAATGGTGTTGGATTTATTACGTGAAGGTTCAAGAAGACATAGTATTTTCGGACTTTTTATTGGTCTTGGCCGAGACTATGCTTTTCCTTTAGCTTATCTTTTACTTACTAGTCTGGCTATTAGCTTAGGACATAGTATGCCACGTATAACTACCTTAGGACACAATTAATAAGCCATTTAAAGGGTGACAAGGCTGAGAGCCTTCCAATTAGGTGACTAGACCAAAAAGTCTTCCAAAGGGATGATTAGGTCGTGAGTTAGAGGACAAGATGGCAAGGACAAGGGGCATCTAGAAGATGGGGATTTCAAGGAGAGAATTTATGGACTAACAAGTTCATAAATTTAGCTATATAGAAGACTTCAAGTCGTCTAAGAGGAGAAGAGTTGACCAAAATGATCATCAAAAAAATACCAAGAATAGAAGCTTCAAACAAATTTCAAGAAGATGAGGTTGTTGGAAGAATTTATGCGCTAACAAATTCATGAATATGGTTACATATGAAACCTCAATCTCAGCCTATAGAAGAGGAAGAGGTGGATGTAATACCTTGGCCACCAAGTCAACCCAAACACATTCACACTAGGCCGAAAGGGTTCTAGTTTTGTGTCTTTTTATCTTCTTATAGAATAGTCCATTTTGTACTATAAATAGAGGCCTTAGGCCATTTTAAAATTCAGAGTTTGTTGAATATAAAACTTGAGTGTTTACTCATCTTTGCTAAGTCTTTCAATCCGGGATTAATATTCTTAGTTGGTTCTCCGGGAGGACCTTTGGTTCTTGTGTGAGCCAAACCCCTTAGTGTAAGTTGAAGCTAGGACTATGTGGCCTAGTTAAACCCAAACTAGGGTTCCCTTTTGTGTAAGTTTTGTTAGGACTTTGTGACTTAACTAAACCCAAGCTTAAGGAACCCCCTTTGGTGCGAGTGGACGTTGGGACTGTGTGACCCAACCAAACCCAAACTTAGGGTCTATCTTAAGGTTTTCGGCCAACCTTACTTGGTTAGTATTCGCCCTTGTACTTAGAAACCCCGGTCTAGTCCCAGTTAAATTGGTCACCCTCATCTTGGTATCGGCTCGGGCATTAAAAACCCCTTGTCATTATCCAAGCCATATCGATCGTACTATCACTTCACCAAGTCGTCTATTCTTCACCCAAGCTTGCATATTGCAACTCGTGGGCCATCCAAACTCAACCCACCATATAATGATCATCTTCACCTCCCACAACACCTCCTAAACACTCACAATAAAGGACAACACCCGAAGCTAAGCATATCTTCACATCCAAACCCGATAACACCAAGTCATTCCCTAAAACTACCTTTACCGAGACCTCACTATTTCGGTTCATTTCCAAGACCTTACCACCCTTAAAACACCAAAGTCCTTCCATCACAATCTCCCATAACACCCCCGAGACAACCTCCTTAAACACCTAAATCTAACTCCACCTGAATACACCCGAAACAACCACCAAATATCCATTGCCCGGCTGAAAACCAACCAACCGCGAACCTACTTTCAAGTACATTTTTGCGTCAACTCATTCCCTACCAAACTCACACCAACTTAACCTCACTTACCCCTCCGTACTTACATCAAGTGGTAGTAGACATCAAATACTTAGACTTACAAAATATAAACCATAAAACCCATACACAAGAAATTAAGCCACACATGGCAACCAATTTAAATCAACAAGATCAACCCATTTATCCAAATGTTCTCAGAAACTATCCTAATAATGGCCATCAACCTTATTTAATAGATACAATTATATTTCCAAGTATTCATAGAGACAAGCTCAATCATAGCGACTATTCTGGTCAAGTACAGTCTATCTAATCCAAGTAAATCACGGTTTCACCCATGTTCTAATAACCAACAATATCATATTACAAACCACAATTAATCAATGAATTTGCATATATAGATGTATGTATGATATGAATGCAAATGGAAATGCCAAATACCTTTATCAATTCAGTAAACAGTACGTCAAGGTTTTATTATGATCCATACACCCATAGGGGACCCGCAAGTCTATATACCCCTCCAAAATGTCCCATCGGAGCCCAGCTCTTGGTCGTATAATAACTATTGCAGGCATACAACCCATACCCCGTGTATCATATCCATTAAGGTGTGCAAGTTGTACCCCGCGTATCATATCCATTAAGGTGTGCAAGCTGTACCCCGCGTATCATATTCATTATGGTATGCAACCCAATCCATCCGTAATATTATCATCTAAATGTTGCCAAAATCTCATAAGTACCTTGCCTTCCCAGTCTCTTGGACCTACAATATTTTCATACCAATGTTATTTCAATATCATCAGAACCATGTATGTATGAATGCAAATGACAATATAAGGAAAGAAATCATAAAGTATGATATGCAACCAAGTATAGGAGATGAATGACACATGCTTTCAGAATTCAACAATAACTAACTCAAGTATAATCCGAATATCATATCAAACAGTCCAACCACAATAATCCAAGTACAATCAGGATATAATATCCAGTATGTGTGATGAATAAACATGACATTATCAAATATGGCGACAAGCCCAAATAACACAGTCAGAATCAGCCCAACAGCACAACTTAACACTGGTACCCACTCAAGTGTTCATCACAACCACTTGAGTGGGGGGCCCAAACATGCCCAATACCCCCTCAATATTTATAACTACTAAGTACTTATATCAGATTCTTGAAAAACTAAATCGTCGCCTACCTCAAAGCTGAGCAGGAGCCACGAACTCCTAATCCATAAGTCCTTCCGAGCGAATATCGAACAGTCGTAGTTCAAATAAGCGCATGAAGTTCCTATGTTACCACACACATTCAATCAACACATAAGGACCAATTCTACATTACACATGATTCTAATGATACCAAACATGTCTTGTAAGGAACTCGGGGTCAAAAATAAATCTAAAACCTCGTCCCGGACCACAAGGGTCAAAATGGTAATTTTATTAAGAAACTTAGTTCAATATTATCAAAATAGTGTTCTACTGGTTCATACAAATTTAACAACACCCATATTGTTATACTTTAGTCCGAAATCCAAAAAGTGACCACGGGCCCCACAAGGGCAAAATTAGAAATTTAAGTTACAAACACGTTACCCATAATCTAAATAGTCATAATCCAAAGTTTCATGGAATTCTAACCCCAATAGTGCCTCCAATTTTAAGACTTTGTCAAAACCCTCTTTGTGTCAATAACCATACATTAAGTGTTTGAAAAATCCTAATTAAAATAAAAATTTATGTTAGAAATAGTTTACCCAAGGTTTAAACAAGCCAAAAACCTGCATTTACTCAAATCCAACCATAATTAATTAAAAAAACTTAAATTTCAATATAGGGTTTAAAACCCCCAATTTTCCACAACCAAACACAGATAAAATCCATAACCCATGGAAATAATCTTAAAGAATTGTCAAAATAAAGGTTGGATACTTACCCCCTTGTTGAGACGAGAACAACTCCGCAAATATCACCTAAATGGGAGCTCTATAACTCAAGTTATGTGCAAACTACTAAATAGACGTAATCTAATTTTTAATACACAGACATTTCTGCTTCGGAGGACCAATTTCCACCCTGGTCGATCTGCTTCGGCAACCAGAAGTCCGCCCCGGCGCACACCGGAAACCAACAATTTTTCCCGAAACTAAAATAGGCATAACTCCCTCATACGGTGTCATAATTCGACAATTCAAGTTGCTATGAATCACAAATAGCGATACACATCTATTCCAAGCATCAAAACTCAATTCCAACATCAAATTAATATAATGGTATATTGAAGCGTCGAAGGCGAGCAACTTATGACAACGACTCAAGCACCTAAACTTGA
Source organism: Anisodus tanguticus (assembly GCA_034509755.1). Classification (NCBI taxonomy): domain Eukaryota; kingdom Viridiplantae; phylum Streptophyta; class Magnoliopsida; order Solanales; family Solanaceae; genus Anisodus; species Anisodus tanguticus. The sequence continues at coordinate 31,766,502 of CM067540.1, forward strand.
TCAAATGAAGTCTAAATCCAATTTCGAAAGTTCCTACAAGTCACAAATGATCAGACGAATCTGCTCGAACTCTCAAAACACCCAAACGGATCTTTCTTGACCCGATGTTGATCGTGGTCAACTCCAATTCATCTCAAAAGCTAGTTTCTCAACCAATCACCTTAATCATATCCGAACTTCTCGGTAACTGAACCAACAACTCGACCAAGTCATAAATCACGTTCTGGAGCTAATAAAATCGACAAAACTTTGAAAAAGACGCATTTGCTCCCGATGTTGACTTTGGTCAAACTTCTTCATTTCTTAACTTAAGAATTTCTGAAATATCCTTTTCCTTATCCAAAAGTCCTTCGAAAGTCTCAAGAATCGCTCCACCCATCCCCGCAAGTCTAATACACTCTAACGATGCTAGGGGAATGGTCAACAGAGGTAAAAGGGTAAATTCCTATACGACCAAATATGTCGTTATAGATAATAATTAAACAAATGTTAGTCCTCGAACGGAAAAAGGAAAGTACGAAAGCCAACAAATAATCAAGAAATATCCATCATAGAAATATACTGACAGTACTACTTATTTATTATATCATTCAAAATGTCGTTAGCTTATCTCAACGACTAAAATCTCCATTCCTTCATAACGGAGATTTCTTTCACAGTTGATTCTCGAATGTAAGAACTGACTAAGCTCAAATTCCCTGATTTGATCACTATTGTACCTTTTTACGCGTCCGATTGAATCCACAATTTTCACAATAATCACCATCATCCTTTAGTTATAGCCACAACCAAAATCCAACATGTACTTGATAACATAGTCTGATCCTACTAGCCTTCCTTCTCAACTATCAAGGTCTCCATTGCATGAAATCCCTTAGAAACATAGAAACACAAGTCACAAGTCCAATTTTTCTCGAATCTCTAAATAACCATACTATAAGCATACCTACTGATTTCCTTGTCGTGCCAGATCCGTAGAAAATCAATTGATCACTCTACATACTTTTCATAACCATTTGTACCTCCTCAACACATACCAAGTAACCGTGCAAACCATTACTGTCTGGATTGTTGTCATCCGAATAATATCATCAATCTTACTTGTAATTTCAATGAGAACCGGTAACACTATCATACCTCCTTTCCGAATTGAAATCCATCAAACTTGTGTCGGTGGTTTACTTAATTCCTTCACCCAATAGAAACACAAGTCACCCGGCATCAAATGAACAACTCTGACCCAGAATAAAATGCTCAATATCTAACTCATCGATAGCCGTCCGAACTGATTCCAAATTAACCAGTAAGCTTTCCATAATAATGTTATGACCTCTTCCATTTCTTTTCTCTTGAACAATCAATCACGTGTCATCACCCACAACTTCAAAAGCTTAATTTTATCTAAGTCATCAACATAGTACCGAAGATCTGTACATTTTATTGTAACCTTTATGTTTCTCAACTTTCTCCAGATACGCAAGACTGATAGGACCCCATGAACTATAAATACATCACATCCTCTTTGTACTTTCTCTTAACTTGCCCACACTCTAGACACCTTGTCGAACCTCTATCTGTCATATCTCGCTAATTACCAGCCTTACTAATTTATGATGTATCAGCCTTACCTTCTATTTACCTTTCATTTCCAAATTCCATCCAAGTCATTATTACCTGGAATACCCATTCAAGTTAATAATCAACAATGTCTCAACACAATTTGTCGTCAGTCGCCTATCACAAACCCCAGGGAACATTCGTCGTAACACTTAGTTAATTATCATAGACCTACTCCTCCAAGCATAGTAACAATTTTACTCAATCTAAATGATGTGAAACAAGCCACCATAATCCACACCTAACCCAAGAATTCACATTGCTAGAATTCAATATCTGCCTTTCTCGAAGAGGTACCTTACTCGTTCCAAATATCTTAATTTCTCAATTTACATGTTTCATTCAAATCTTAACCACCACTAATGACCGATCACTTCTCAAACCTTCTAACATTCTCATATCATTTCGTCGAAGTACCCTTGTCAAAAATCCCTAACTGAAATAATCCTTCTTCTATATTGGTCCATAAGTTCACTGACCTGGTCATTGATATCTGAAAAGCTCTTCACCACTAGTATTAGTCACATCGTAATCAATATATCACCGTAAATAACCCCATTGACCAACATCTTATTCGATTTCCCTTAAATTATGCTTACCCGCGAAGAACCAACCCTTACCTTATTTTGCCGAACCATACACATCCAACTAATCGTGCAACTTTTTCCTATCCTTCGGTCAACTCCAAGGTCATTATACCAGTAATTATAGAACATATCAAGTATTAACCTTTACATATCATGCCTACAAATCTTATCCAAGAACTAAATGCAACACCCTGTAATTCCTCGATAGAACCTCACACTCATCCAACGCTAAATTCCTTCCTATTAGTCGATCATTGGCTTCCATTAGCCTACGACGAGTCCAACATACAAACACATATACGACTTTTAGACTTAATACTAAACATCTGCGAAATAACTCCCAAATTAATAATATCTTGGTTTCAACAATCCCATATCACCACTAACCTCGAAATGCCAAGTGAACCCACAAACATACTATTTAAGTAAAGAAACACGACTGTCTATTCCGCTAAGCTTCACTCATCACAAATAACATTGTCACCTGATCTCGAATAGAAAATCATTCCATGAAAGAACTCACAACCACTAATTCTACTCTGCTACCACAATACTGTCAAATCGAAGCCAACTCAATTTTTCATAGCCTATACGACATCCACCATCGTACACCTTGCAACTTATCCCAATAAACACGTCAGATACTAATTTTTACCTTCATACAACGGAGATTGATCCATCCAAATTCTTTCTCTTGCACCTCTGAATTGTCATTCCTACTTTCCAATGATATCATCGAACTAAAGAGTCACAAACCTAACCCCAATCAACGGTACCCTCAAATCATCACTGGAGACTAAACTTGGCCATATGATCGTATCATGGTAGCACAACTCATACCCTACCGCATGACATCATATCGAACCACTCACGTACGAATTTAAGAGCGTGTTACCACCATCGGTGATCGAATAGAAAGAAGAAGTTCAGATACCAATATGATTCAACTTAGCAGGAAAGGAATGAAGAAAGCAAAGTTACCTAAATGTCTCATAGCCTCTCAAAGATAAGTACGGACGTCTCCACACCGATCCGCAAGACTCTACTAGACATTGCTCTTGTATTTAAGATCGTTTAACCTAAGGCTCTGATACCAACTTTGTCACGGCCCCTTTTTAGGAATCATGGTGACACCTACACATTCCCACCGGTAGGCGAACCACTTTCCATATAAATAAAATAATATGAAAGAAATGCGAAATTATACTCTAAACATCAATACAACCCCAAAAATCTAGTTTGTGATTTAAGAGCACTAATACGGAATACAAGTCTGAATGAAGGCAACATAGGCCCAAGTTATATAACATAGTCAAAATATCTAACTACGTCTTTTGAATCCAAATGTAAAGACAGAGTAAGAGAATAAGCATCCAAGACATACCGAAAGAAGCATCCTCATCTTGGAATGCCGAAATCCACCTACCCAGACTCACACTCGAGCTCGCGAACTAGTAGAGGAACTTGTGTCTGCATCAGAAAAGATACAACAAACGTAACATATGTACACAATGTATCCCCGTAGACATCATAGGTCGATAATGATGGAAGATACGTAACAATGATAAATATCAAGTTTACACGAAATAAGCCTATTCTAGACAGTTCAGTAGCCCATATAAGTTACGTAGTACACATATCAATACACTGATGCAACAAGTCACAATGTTCACTTAAGGTTCCATTCACAGTGAAGTACAATCAATCCATTCACATATATAGGGACCTTACTATCATAGTACCCACCGACTAGTACTCTCTTGTCCAAGTCATATTCACATTTAGCCCTACATACCTGACTTAACACATCAATTAGCAGTTAAACACTTAGATCACAATAACCTTTTAAGAATACTTACCCAGCTTATTATAACTAAATTAGCCATGAAAATATTAACACCCTTATTATCATTAGCCTTAGACTTAGTTAGGATTCTATACAGGTACCGTCTTACACACACAAATCATTCATATCTACTTTCCCCATAGCAACGCTTATCATATGATCCTTACAAGACTTGTTACCTGTCACATGGTCAATTATCAGACAACCTACAATTGCACATATTTTCCCTGGATCTAGACAACAATCTTGACATAATGACATTTTCGATCACGGTGGTAGTAGACATCAAATACTTAAACTTACAAAATATAAACCATAAAACCTATACAAAAGAAATCAAGACACACATGGCAACCAATTTAAGTCAATAAGATCAACTCATTTATCTAAGTGTTCTTAGAGACTAGCCTAATAATGGCAATCAACCCGATTCAGTATAATCTATTATATTTCCAAGTATTCATAAAGACAAGCTCAATCATAGGGAGCATTCTGGTCTGTACACCATGGTATACAGTATGTCAAGGTTTTATTATGATATGTACACCCATGAGGGATCCACAAGTCCATATACCCCTCCGGAATATCCCATCAGATCTTAGTTGTAATAATATCATATTGCAGGCATGCAACACTGATCCCCGTGTATTATCATATCCATTACAGCGTGTAACCCAAGCCATCCGTAATATTATCATCATCTTAATGTTTTCAATAATCAAATAAGTACCTTGCCTTTTCGATCTCTTGGACCCACATCAATTTATACCACTCTCACATCAATATCATCAGAACTATGAGTGTATGAATGCAAATGACAATATAAGACAAGAAATCAAAATGTATGACATACAACCAAGTATAAGAGATGAATAGCACATGCTTTCAAAATTCAACAACAAGTAACTCAAGTATAATCTAAATATCATATTAAACAGTACAACCACAATAATCTAAGTACAATTAGGATATAATATCCAATATGTGTGATGAATAAACACGATAATATAAAATATGGCGACAATCCCACATAATGGCGGCAAGTCCAAATAACAGTAGTCAGAATCAACTTAAGGCTGATTCCCCAAATCACCCAACAACATAGTTCAACACTGGTACCCACTCAAGTGTTCATCACAACCACTTGAGTAGGACCCCCAAACATGCCAATACCCCTTAACATTTATAACTACTACGTACTTCTACCGGATTCTTGAAAAACTAAATTGTAGCCTACCTCAAAGCCGAGCAGAAGCCACGAACTCCTAATCCACAAGTCCTTCCGAGCGAATATTAGATGGTCGTAGTTCAAACAAGCCCATGAAGTTCCTATGTTACCACACACATTCAATCAACACATAAGGACCATTCTACATTACACATTATTCAAATGATACCAAATATGTCTTGTAAGGAACTCGGGGTCAAAAGTAAATCTAAAACCTCATCCCGGACTCCAAGGGTCAAAATGGTAATTTTATTAATAAAACGAGTTCAATATTATCAAAATAATATTCTACGAGTTCATAAAAATCTAACGACACCCATATTGCTATACTTTTGTCTGAAACCCAAAAGGTGACCCCGAGCCACAAGGGAAAAATTAGAAATTTAAGTTAGAAACACGTTATCCATAATCTAAATAGTCATAAAGTTTCATGAAATTCTAACCTCAATAGAGCCTCCAATTTTATGACTTTGTCAAAACCCTCTTTGTGTCAAAACCCATAAATCAAATATTTGCAAACTCCAGATTGAAATTTAATTTTATGTTAGAAATAGTTTACCCAAGGATTAAACAAGCTAAAAACCTAGAATTTACTCAAATCCAACCATCATTAATTGAAGAAAACTCAAATTTCAATATAGGGTTTAAAATCCCCCAATTTTCCCCAACCAAATACGAATAAAATCGATAACCAACAGAAATAATCTCAAATAAATGTCAAAATAAAGTGTTGGGTACTTACCTCCTTATTGAGACAAGAACAACGCCATAAAAATCACCTAAATCAGAGCACTAGAACTCAAGTTATGTGCAAAATACTAAATGGACGTAGTTTGATTTTTAATACACATACATCTCCGCTTTGGTGAACCAATTTACACCCCGGCGATCCGCTTCGGAGGCCCGGAAGTCCGCCCCTGCGCATACCAGAAACCAATAATTTTTCTCGAAACTAAAATGGACATAACTCCCTCATACGGTGTCGGAATTCAACGATTTAAGTTGCTACAGATCACAAATTGTGATACGCATCTATTCCAATAATCAATACTCAATCCAATATAAAATTAATATAATGGTATATTGAAGCGTCAAAGGCGAACGACTTATGACAATGACTCAAGCACCTAAACTTGACCAAATGAAGTCCACATCCAATTTTGAAAGCTTTTACAAGTCACAAATGATCATACGAAGATTGTCGAACTCTCAAAACACCCAAACGGGTCTATCTTGACCCAATGTTGACCGTGGTCAATTCCAAATTATCTCAAAAGCTAGTTTCTCAACCAACCACCTTAATCACATTCAAACTTCTCGGGAACTGTACCAATGACTCGACTACGTTATAAATCATGTTCTAGAGCTAATGAAATTTACAAAACTTTGAAAAAGACTCATTTGCTCTCGATGTTGTCTTTGGTCAAACTTTTTCATTTCTTAACTTAAGGATTTCCAAATATCCTTTTCCTTATCCAAAACTCCTCCGAAAGTCTCGAGAATCAATACACCCATTCCCGCAAGTCGAATACACTCTAATGATGCTAAGGGAAGGGTCAACATGGGTAAAAGGGTAAAATGCCTAAATGACCAAACAATCATTACAAATTTCTATCGCCCATTTGGCTAGCCTACCTGACAATTCTGATTTATGCATTATGTTCCTCAATAGATAAGTTTTTACCACACAAATAGGATGGCACTGGAAGTACGGCCTTAATTTTCTAGTAGTTGTTATCAAAGCTAATGCCAATTTCTCTAAGTGGAGATGTCTAGTTTCTGCACTGGCTAACGTCCTACTTACATAATAAATAGGAAATTGTGTACCTTTTTCTTCTGAAACCAAGACAACACTTACTGCTGCTGAGATACTGCCAGATACAAGAACAATTGCACATTCGCCTTTGGTTTATGTAACAACGGGGAACTAGAAAGGTACTTCTTCAAATATTTTAATGCTTGCTGACACTTCAGAGTCCACTCGAAGCCATTCTTATTTTTTAGCAATGAAAAGAACCTCTGACTTTTCTCCGAGGATCGAGAAATAAATCTACTCAAGGCGACCAACCTTCTGGTGAGTCTTTATACCGCCTTCACATCTTCAAGCACCTCCGGTATTTCCTCAATAGCCTTGATCTTGTATTCCCATGTTTAACACCAGAAAGCCTAGGAATTTGCTAGATCCGACTCCAAAAGCGCATAACTCCGGGTTCAACTTCATGTTATACTTCCGGAGGATATCAAATATTTCATGCAAATGCTTTAAATGGTTCTCTATCTTCAGAGACTTAACTAACATATCATCAATATAAACTTCCATCATATTGCCTATTTGGTTTTCAAACAAGCGATTAACTAAGCATTGATATATTGGTCATGTATTTTTTGAACCAAATGACATTACATTATAGCAATAAGTTCCATACCTAGTTATAAAATAAGTTTTCTCCCGATCCTTCAAATTCATCCTTATTTAGTTGTATCCAGAGTAAGAATCAAGAAAACTTAATATATCATGCCCTGCAGCGGCATCAATCATTCGATCGATGTGCGGTAAGGAAAAAGAATCTTCTGGACAAGCCTTATTTAGATATTTAAAATCTATGTACATTCTTAGTTTGATACCTTTTTTATGCACAACAACCACATTTGCTAACCAATCCAGATATTTTACTTCACAGATAGAACTTATATTTAATAACTTTGTTACCTCTTCCTTGACAAACTTGTGCTTGTACTCAGCCATAGACCTCCTCTTTTACTTCACCGGAGGGAAATTCAAATCCAAACACAACTTGTGAGTTTTGATCTCCAGTGGGATACCTGTCATGTCTAAATGGGATCAAGTAAAGCAATCGACGTTAGCTTTAAGAAATTTGATTAATTTAAGGCTGAGATCCGGAGATAACCCGGTGCCCAGGTATACATTTATGTCCAGCAGGTACACAAATAATACCACTTCCTTAAGTTCTTCTATGGTTGACTTCGTGACATTTGAATCACCTGGTAACACAAACATCATCGGGATGCGATAATAATCCTCTTCTTCCTCATAATTTTCTTTCTCACCTTCTTCTTTTTTGGATTTGGTGTGCCCAAATCCTATAATTATTATTCGACTCCTTTACCCTTCTTTTAATCTTTCACCTCTTTTTGTCTTTCTACCGACTCTTCCATCGAAAACATCTCCCTCGCAGCTGGTTGTTCTCTCTGAATCTACTGAATTCCCTCCAGGGTCAGGAATTTTAACATAAGCAAAGTTGATAGCACAACCTTCATATCATGTATTCAGGGCTTGCCAAATAGTGCATTGTACCTTATTTCCCCTCGATAACTTAAAACCTCATTTGACAGATTATTCCAGCTACGTTGATTGAAATAGTGATTTCCCCTTTCGTAGTTTCACTAGACTTATTGAATCTGTTGAGAACTCGAACCGCTGGAACAATCTTGTCAAGCATCCCCATTTGCTCTACCACCTTTCACCAGATGATGTTGGCCAAGCTACCTGGATCAATAAAAATCCGTTTAATTTGAAAATGATCATTTGAAACAAAATTACCAACGCATCATTGTGAGGTTGAATGATGCCCTCCGCGTCTTCATCGCTGAATGAAATTGCTTCCTCCTGAAAAAAATCCCTAGATCTCTTTTCATGAGTTATCGATACTTTTGTCTTCTTTACTGTCATGACGGATGTTCATGGAACGTACATTCCTCCGTTAATCATACTTATGACATGTTGTGGCTCTATTAGGTTTGCTTGTTTGTTTGCCTCTCTATTTTTGAAGTTTCCCTTGGCTCGATCACTAAAAACTCCCATAAATGGCCATTTTATAGTAATTGGGCCACTTCATCCCTATGTTGTTGATAATCCTTCATAAGGTGACTGTGTGTTCCATGAAAATCACATAAAAATTTGGATCTCTTTGAGTTGGATCTGACCATAGGGGCCTCAGCCACATTGTCTCCTTAATATGCCCATTGATGATACTAGTCCGGCTGCATCAACATTAAAGTTGTATTCTGATAGAATTGGGTTTTCCACGCTGTTAGAAGATACACCACCGATATCACTTTTAAATTACAAGCCCCTATTGGTAGACCTCAATTATTTCGCCTATCTCTATCTCCTCTTTTCAAAGTTACAATTATTATACCATCGATTCGATCTGAAGTTCAACCTCTCGGGGGGACCATATGGTTGGTACCTTAGAGACCTTAACTCTGACTCAGCTACCCTCTTTGACTTATCAAGACCTTTGATATGTCTTGTTGATCCCGGTCAGAGTTTGAACTGATTGTCTTATACCCGAATCTTTGACTCGTACCTATTATGTACGTCTGCCCATGTTACTGTCAGGAATTCCAACAAGTTCTCCTTTAATTTTAATGATGCACTAGAGCTCCTAGGATTTAACCCTTTAGTGAAAGCCTCTGCTGCCCACTTATCAGGTACCGAAGAAAGGAGCATCTGTTCTTTTGAGATCTCATTATGAACTCTCACAACAACTCTGTATCCTTATGAGTGATTTTGAATATGTATGATTTTCTTGCTTGGACCTTCCTTGATCCGGTATGTGTTTTTATAAACGCATCTGCAAGCATTTCAAATGAGTTAATAGAGTGTTCAGGTAATAAAGAATACCATGTCATTGCCCCTTTGGATAATGTTTCGCTGAATTTCTTCAACAAAATCGATTATATCTCATCCGGTTGTATGTCGTTGTCCTTCACTACACAAGTGTATGATGTCACATACTCTTGTGGATTCGTGGTTCCATCATACTTCAGGAGATCTGGCATTTTAAACCTTTTTGGTATCAGCTTCGGAGTCGCACTCAGTGGGAATGACAATTGGATGTATCTTTTTGAGTCCGGCCCTTTCAGGATCGGAGGTACTCCCAGGATATGATCTATTCGTGAATTGAAGGTGTCAACTTTATTTTCATTAGTATCCATACGCTTGTTCAAAGATTGGATCAGTTTCAAGACTTTTGAGGACTCATTTGCGCCTGAACCATTACCATTCTCTTTGACTCGATCTTCATCGTCGATTGCATGAGTCTCATCCGCTGCTCTTTTTCTGTAACTGAGTAATCACCTCCTGCTATATTTCAGCATGCTAAATATTCGAGCCAAATCTATCCCGACTACCCGCACTCATTCATTCGCTTCATCATCATCATTTGGTGTTCTTTCACCGGTTCTCCTGGATCCCTGTGAAGAAACTACGGACTGAATCTGAGGCTCGCTAGTTACTGAGTCAATGACTGGGGCATTGTTGTTGTTATTAACATGGTCTTTGTTATTGATGTTGTTGTTGTTATTATCATTGTTGTTGTTATTATTATTTGTTAGCACTAACTTGACTCATCTTGCTAACATATGGTATTTAACATGTTCACAAAATCTCAAAAGAAACAAGTGAAATATGAACAAATTACTACAATTATCCTTAGACCCAAGGTGGGTGCCAAACTGTTTACTCCAAAAAAGGTATAGTTGAATTTGTTAGTGATTTTAAGGATACGTGGACTGATTTGATAAAGATAATGAACAATTAGCAACAAGTAAGCAAATAAAAATAATAAGTATGTAATTAGCCTGGACTGCCTTGGACTCGGATGAATCCTCTGAGCAAGATTTGTCCGGGCTGACAGTGAACCGTAGAAAATAGCTTCGGTTATAGACTAAGAATGACAGCAAATAAGTTGAATTTATGTAAGTTTAAGCGTAAGAGTACAAGTTGTGAGAATAGGATTCCTTTCCAACAAGAAGGTTGAGCTCATTTTATGGCTATGAAATAGAGGCATTGATTCTCTCAAATTAAATCTCATCAATGCTAATAATGGCCTCTTAATGGTGAAAGAGTAACGACTGATGCCATATCGAATTAGATATACGTTGGATGCCCCCGGAACTTCACCGGTGTCAACTAGCTCGATCGTATTTGGACCTATCTCAATTGTTATCTCACCTCGATCTCGAATTGCATCCGGCTCTGAGTTCATCCATCTACCTCAAACTCTCATTCAAATCTTACCACATTTCATGCCGGATTTCACCGTGTACATGAAGAATAAACCTAAGGATATGTCAGGAAAATGATGATGATGTTAAAAGCAATTTCATCATCATACCCAGTGAAGTCCCATAATATGGGGTCTGGGGAGGGTAAAGTGTATGCAGACCTTACATCTACCTTGATAAGTAAAGAGGATATTTTTGAAAGACCCTCGGCTCAAGATAAAGCATAAGCACAAGCAAAGCAAGAGAAACGGTCAGAGTCATACAAGAAATTTAAAGCAAAATGAAAATGAGAGTAACAAAAGCGAATAAGTCATGATAAAACATTTAGAAAAAAAAAGCAGTAACTAACGCGAGTAAATAAGATAACCAAAGTACACGAAAGAACATACATCAGTAGAAATCAAAGAACATGGGACTATAAAACAATATTGTGCCTACTAGTATGATAGGCTAAGCAGTGCTACAATAATAACACTACAACTACCAGTATGTAAGCGTAAGTAAGACTACACTCAACTACCTACTACCTTTCTACCCTAATTTGTGTCCTCCACAACCCCCTATCTAAGGTCATGTTGTCAGTAAGTTGCACCTGTGCCATATCCCGTCTAATCACCTCTCCACAATACTTCTTCGGCCTACCTCTAGCCCTCCTAAACCCGTCCATAGCCAACCTCTCACACCTCCGCACTGGGGCATTTGTGCCTCTCCTCTGCACATGCCCGAACCATCTCAACCTCACTTCCCGCATCTTATCCTCCACCGAGGCCACTCCCACTCTGTCTCGGATATCATCATTTATAATCATATCCCTCCTTATATGCCCACACATCCATCTCAGCATCCTCATCTCTGCGACTTTCATCTTATGGATGTGCGATGTCTTGACTGACCAACACTCCGCCCCATACAACATAGTCGATCTAACCACCACCCTATCGAACTTACTTTTTAAGTTTTGGTGGATTTTAAAAGCAATTTATAAGGAAATATTTGGAGCCCAAAGAACTTCAAATATTTTTTTCCGTTGAACTGGTGTTTGATATGGGGCCTTGGTGGAGTTCTGTTACTATGAGAGGAATTATTAATTAATTTGGAGTTAATATCTAGATTTGTATAATATTTTGCATTCTAGTTCAAAGCCAGAAAAAGGATGTCTTGAGTTAGATTAAGAACCGTATATGTATCAATGTGGGTCTCGACGATTGCAAAGCAATGTTGGCGGAGATGGATAGAATAAGGAATGGGTTCCATGTGGGTTTGCTACAATTTCTTTAAAAAGATTGAACATTTATAGCTAGTAGTAATAATTACCCCGTATGCAAGCAAAAGGAAGTAGTAAGAAGGTTTAAAATTAAAACAATATTCAAGGACTATATTATATTCAGTTGAAAATAATGAAAAACGAGGGGTTGTAGAATAAAGAAAAAGACAAGAAGCTTTGTCAACCAAAAGGCAACCACTCTTAACATTCGGATCAACCAATCACGAGCAATATTTATTTAGTACTACTATTACTATATTTACTGGACATGAATTAGTACTATGTAATGTATTTACTGTTTAGTTGTCTGAGAATTAAGAATAAGTAAATAGGATTAGCGACAGCAATGCAAGATCATGATTGTTGTCCAAATAATGAGACCATACACGTGAGCTTGTAAGAAATAGTAGTAGTACATAAGAATCTTCCTGCCTGCTTTGCCCATTGCCACACATTTCTCTGCCTTCGCCTGTACTAATATACATACAAGGGCCACTTGAAACTATACCGGATGTATATAAGGAGGGGATTGTATGGTTAGGTTGGTCAGAGTTGGTTTGGGGCTGGACGGACACAAATATGGGAGTCAAATGAAGGTTGGTGGATTAGGACGATTTGAAGACAAGACTTGAACATCCAAGAAGGAAACATTTTTTTCCGGCTTTTATGTAGATCTTGGCCGAGACCATCTTTTAGCTTGTTTTAATTCCTAGCTTAATTACTAGATCTCCTTATATCTTAATTACTATGCCATGTAATAGGATAAGTTGACCAAGCCGAGAACCATCTAGAAGGAGAAGCTTCCAACATTTCCCAAAGAGGTAATTCATGAAGTAGCTAGTTCATGCACTTATCTACATGAGTGACACAAAAGGGTGGCCTAGAGAACATGAAGAGTTGGGTATTTTCCCTTCTCCCAAATCGGCCGAAGCTCTCCCTTTCCCCATTCGGCCCAGATACTTTTTTTATGTCTATCTTGTTATCTCTTCTAGAAGGTTTAGAACTAGTATAAATAGGGGATGTAGTTGATGAAATGAGACATTGAATATTTTTATGAAATATATTTGAGTTTTCTCAAACTTTCCCAAGTTATTCAACTTTTGTGTTGTTTATCTTAGTTAGTCCTTTTGTGGGCCAACCCTTGGTCCTATTGTGGTCCAATTTCCTAGGTGTAAGTCTAGTTAGAACTTTTGTGATCTAACTATACTCAAGCCAAGGTTCTATCCGGTTATTTTGTTACAAACACATTAGATGGTCATCTCGGCCTACATCACCTTATCCGCACCCAAACTTGTCTATCAATTTCGTGTCCAATCATTGTCCAAACTGCCTAATCCTTTTCACACCTATACACTACAACACTTCTCCAACCTACACAAAAAAAGTCATTAACCAACTCCTCCTAGAAACCCCCGAAAACCCAATCAACTATTCCACCGTCCTCACCGGGTTCAACCTTCATACCTTACTGTCCCGACCAGTTTCCACCACCTTACCACCATCCAACCACCAATATATCTACAACGTGTCTAGTTCATTCCCTCCAAACGCCTTAGCCTGAAACCACGTAAGGGCACCCGTACCCCTCCCCCTCCCCACACCTAAACTGTCCGGAAACCGTCCTATTCCAGTAACCTCCATTTGACTCCCACAATTATGTTTGGCCCCAAATCAACTCCGACCAACCTAACCATACAAACCCCTCCTTATATACAATCAATACACGTGAACATTTTTCATTTCATCCCTTCTTCTAGTTTTCATTTCACGACTAATATTTTTTATCAAAATTTCGGAGGTTAACTCAATTTTTTATAAAAATTAAGTTATTGGTAATTGATCCGCAGAATAATGCTCGTCAAAATAATTTTCGGACCGAGTATTAAAAATTATCTATTGCGTTCCAATCACGTCTCTTATTGTATTTAGTGGAATATTCCTGTTATATACTTTAAGGCCTTTTATCCCATTAACCGTTTCAGGAAAATTAGTAGAGTTTCATTAAAATAAGATATAAAATCTCTATCTTAATGAAATCACTTTTAATCTAATATTTGTTATCTTTTATAAAATAAATTACACTTGTATCTGATAACAGTTAAGTGTAATTCTATAATTGATTTTTAGAAAATGCAGTTGGCGTTATCTGAAAGTTGGGCAAAATTATAAAACATATACCTAACCCTCACAGATGACTTCAATAATCTCCTAAGCATTCATAGTCATTTTCAAGCATTCAAAGCTGCAACAGATTATGTTACAATTCACAATCTAACGGGTTTATATTATTCCACAAATGAAAAGAACTCATGCTTTAGAGATTTAGGTGCAATTTTTATCAGTTGGTTACTTTCCATTTTAGAAGTTTTCTGGCATATTAAACTCAAATGCACCCTTCAAAAGTTAGATTTATGTATAAGTAATCCAAACAATTTGGGTTTAAAATTATAACTTATTATTTATATTGATATGCCAGAACATTTACAGCTGATCAATATTTGAAGGCAATCTCTCAAAAACAGTGTGCATAGAAATGCAAAATATTACGAGTTCCTATTTTAAAAAGAATATGATAAGAAAATCGTGTTAATTTTACTTTGGAATTACAATTCAAACTGCAGTATAAAAAATCAAATCATGATGACCTTTTGATCTGTGCTACATAAATGAAGTTGTTGTGCTGTTAGTTATGCATATATGAAGTCAAAATTTATTGTGGAACTCATCGCCATGAAATGTCCTCGTGTTTGTAGGAGCCCTCTGGTGAGCGGTCACTGCTTTTATACCTCCCCTTTTATTATTGTTGTTACTATTATTACACTATTATTAGGTAGTAAGTAATCTAATTTTTTTTTGTGGGGTGTGGAGTTGGGGTTGGTTATTCTTCTGGTCCATCTTATTTTATGGGGTGATACGGGGGGTTGGGCGAGGGGGGGTGTACGGTTTATTCTTCTGGTCCGTCTATTTTCAATTCAAAAGTCCATCTCCGCTTTTTCAATTTCATTCCTCTGTCCGGACATTAATCCACTTCTTTTTATTCAATTTTCTCTCTATCTTTCTCTTTCTCTCTCTCAAACAGAGCTGGGGAGCGAGGAGGGGTTGGGAATCTCCGCCATCGCTCGCCGGAAACATCAGAATTCCTTCGGATCGGGGATTCATGAATGTTTAGCTGTGGATAAAGGGAGAAAAACTTGTATTAAATACATATAATTGCAAAGGAGAGAGAGGATTTACATTACAGGTGGTTAACGTGCAATGTAGGAAAAAAACAGGAGAGAGAAACAGCGAGACATACAGAGAGAGAAAGGCATCGAAGCTTTGGAGGTTTCTGCACGGCACGGATTCCTAGATCTCTTCTTCAATTTCCCCCTCCTTCCCCCTTGCCTTGTGCCGTAATTTATTCCTATTTTCATATTAGCCCTCACCTCACCTTCCCTTCTCTATAAAATCTTCTGTCTCTCTCTCATGATTTCTGCTCTCTGTGTCCAAAGGTGTGTGCTTTCTCTATTTTGGCTCAATTATGCCCTCAATTTTCTTTGATCTACTCCCTCACCTTCAATTTTGGCTTCTTTTAATGTTCGATCGGCCTTTAACTTTTCTCTTTGGTAGATTTGGGCGTAACATTAGCTATTCTTCTACTTGATCTGCTTGAGTTGATTAATTATTTTCTTTGTTTTTTTAAAATATTTTTCGTCATGGTTATGTTGCATTTCCTGTCTTAACATGGAATAATTTCAAATATGGCCGCTGTAAACTTCCAAAACAAAAGCCTTGTATGATTGAAAACCTAGTCTTTTTCTCTAAAATTCTAATTTCCTCTTGAGTTGTTAAATGCTGAAAATTCATTTAATTAGGCAACACATTAATGACGTTGAAGCTACTTGCTGTTTTAAAATTATGTTTGGTTTTACTCTTCAACTGAAACTTGGATAACAGCATAATTGAAGTATATGCACATGCTTAATTTGACTTTTCTGTAATGTACTTTGATGTTGCCAATTTATGCTCTATTAGTATAAAAATCGATTCTTTATGATTTCTCATTGCAGAAATACTCTGAAAGAGTATCTTCTTCAAGCTTCATGCTAGGTTGATGTATTTGTTGATCTGATTGAAGGCGGGGATTCTTTCTTTGATTAGATAATTGCTTGTAACTCCAAATTGCATCACGCCATCTCAGAATGAGGGAGCTACAGGGTTTATCACCATCATCTTACTTCTCCGAGGAGTTATGTTTTCGTGATGAGGTATAAATTGTTCATACATCACTCTTATTTCCTTTGTAATCTGTTAATCTACTTGTAATGTTACAACAATCTTTTTGGTCAACCTTACCCTTCTCTTGAATAAGGCATCAAACAGATAAAGGAGGGAGGGAACACTATTTTGCTCATTTTTTCCTCGTAAGTGATACCTTCCTTTTCTGAACTTGGCAGAGGCAAGTCGGATTTTGGAAGACAAATAGCCTGCAGAACTACCATGGTGAGTAGTAATTTAAATACACCATTGTATGTTATCAACAGGAGTTTGCTTGTGTTGGCGTTGTTGTTTCAAAAATGCATTGTTGCATCTCTAGCAGAGCAATTAAGTGCCCTGATTTGAAATTGGTACTCGGTAGTGGATACTGATTGTTACGGCTGAATTAGTTTAAGAATCTCCATTATCCCTTATTTTCCCTTATTCCGGATTCTTATTGTTACAGTGCTGTAAGCTATAAATTTAGAATGTGTGATATCATCCTGCAAAAAACTTCTTTTTTAAAAAGATGAGAGAAAATAGTTATGTATAAATCATCTGCAAGTGAAACAAGTGGTATCTCTATTGGTTTTTGAAAACTTATTCTGTTGAAAGGTGGTGACAGAAGTGGTAATTAGGTTGTATGAATCTAGTCTAAGTTAATGTGCTTTAACCTTTCATATTTCCAAAATATGTGTACCCTTTAAGAATACAAAGAAATGCATGACTCCCCTTGTCTATTGAGGAGAAAAAAAGAAAGAAGTTCCTGTTAGCAAAACGTGCAATGACAAGCAATCCTGTTATTTCTGACATATTTTTGCATGACTCCATCCATGTATATTCTTTAAAAAGATACCGTAACAAGGGTGAGTAATATACTTTTAATTTCCAAGTGAAAAGGGTTGTGATCCAGATGTAGGGTTTTGATAACCTCTCTTTTCATTTATGGTGACGCTCTTCCGTGCAGGTCTTAAAAGTGATGATGCTTTACAAAGAGCTGCTGTCTGTTCATCACCCCTTGAGAATCATATTTCGTTGGGCTCTCCGATGGGGAAGCATTTTGAACATTATGATTCATATCTAAAACAAGACAAAAAAGTTAACAGTATCATAGAAAAACGAGCTTTTGGAGTGGAAAGAGCATCTCACTCTTTACCTAGAGCTCTTGACTATAACGTCGGTGTAAGATCTATTCTCAGCGCTGACTTGGCATCTTATCCAGCTGAAGGTGACAAAATTAGCGTAATGGACGGTCAATATGAGAATGGTCTCTTCTCGAGCTCATTATCAGAGTTATTCAGTAGAAAATGTATGTCTTGCTTTCTTTCTGTCCTATTAATGCCTTGACATATACTTTGTTTTCTTAGTGTTATCACTATTTTGGCAAAAACATTTCCCGTTGCTGTTTGAGTGGGTGTCAAAATTGGTACTTTCACTGCTTCTTGTGATGATGTTGTAGGTGGATGACTCAATAATTCAGTCCTCCTCTTATCTATTTTTTAGTTTTATTTTCTTCTGCTTTTCTGTCAACGGAAGAGGAGTTGATGTTTGGATTTTGTCTGCAGTGCGATTAGCGACCAACAATTCTCCACATGGTCATTCTGTTGGTGCAGCTGACTCACACTATGAACAAGAAGAACCTTTTGAGTCCCTTAAAGAACTTGAGGCCCACGCTATTGGAAATCTTCTACCTGATGATGACGACTTACTTGCTGGGGTGACTGATGGGCTAGACTATGTTGGTCAACCCTATGCTGGTGATGACGTTGAAGATCTTGATCTTTTCAGTAGTGTTGGAGGGATGGACCTAGGAGAAGATGGTTCCTCTCCTGGACAACGAAATTCTGAATATGCTGGGAATTATAATCTGCAGTTGGGCGACTCTAATGCTGCAATTGGTGGTCAGCACCCTTTCGGGGAAAATCCATCTAGAACACTCTTCGTAAGAAATATAAACAGCAGTGTTGAAGATTCTGAACTACAAACTCTTTTTGAGGTGAGAGTGGTCCATCAGTGGGTCTACATTTACCAGAAACTTCTCTCTACCCTCTTCAAAGAGAAAATTAAAACAAAAACAGAAGTTGTATGCTTTGATTGGTGATAATTGTTGTATTTTATTCTTGTGAACAGCAATATGGAGATATTCGCATGCTATATACAGCATGCAAGCATCGCGGTTTTGTTATGATCTCGTATTATGATATTCGAGCATCGCAGAATGCCATGAAAGCTCTTCAGAACAAACCACTGAGACACGGGAAGCTAGACATACATTTCTCTATTCCCAAGGTATGTATGCTTCATCCTTCTTGGTCCTTCCCATGCCTGTTTTTGACATTACTGGCCCTACAATTACTTTTGGCATTTGTATATCTCCCATATGCAAGCAGTATACCAAAAAGATCATCCATAGGCAGTATTTTCTGAGCTAGATTTGTTTTCTGCATCGCATGTTTCTTAGTCGACAAGCAACAATCTGAGCCCTCCTCCTCTGATCATTTTTGATAGGAAAATCCATCAGAAAAAGATGTCAACCAAGGGACTCTCCTGGTCAACCTTGATTCCTCTGTTTCAAATGATGAACTCCGTCAAATATTTGGTGTATATGGCGAGATTAAGGAGGTCAGCTAGACTACTAGCTTTTTGCATGCAGTTGTTTTATCAGGGATATTGCTAATTTTTTGTCTTCATTTTTGCCCCTTATAAAAGATCCGCGAGACTCCGCATAGAAGCCATCACAAATTTATAGAGTTTTATGATATTAGAGCTGCAGAAGCTGCTCTTCGTGCTTTAAACAGGAGTGATGTTGCAGGGAAGCAGATAAAGGTTGAAGCAAGCCATCCTGGTGGTACTAGACGGTGCGAATTTTTAACATTTTGCTTTCCTTTGCTCTTCTCAGAAACAGCCCTCCTTCCCCCTTCTCTGAAAGAGGAGAGAGAGAGAGAGAGCTGGACAGTGCTGTTGTGGAAAGCTGTTTGCTATATTATATTTTATTGCTGAGTGCGCCAATTATCCATGTTCTATAGGCTTCACAAATATGAACTCTTTGCTAATTTTGGAAATTGCTATTTTCTTTTAACTGATTCACACTGTATTTGAGCCTTTGTTTGAATACAGCAGGTTGTCACAACAGTTTGCTCAGCAACAGTTTCCTTCTGAGCTGGAGCAAGATGAACCCGGTATTTATTTGCAGCAGAATAGTCCTAGCAGTTTAGCCACTGGATTTTCTGGTACTATTACTTTTCATTCTTTGCGCCATAATTCCTTGCAGAAAAAGCACTATGTTCACTTTATTTGATCATAAATTCCAGGAGCACTTCCACATGGAGGACATGCGTCGAGTATGGAAAATGGATCTATTCTAGGCAGGCAATCAGCCAGTGGTTCTGCCATTAATTCCTATTTGGATAATGCGTTTGACTATGGAATATCATTCAGTGTTCCTAACAGCTTATTGAGGTTGGAATCTAAGGGGGGCAACCAAGCCAATGTTGGTGAAATTGGCCACCTGCAGAACCAAATCAATTATGAGTTCAGGGGCACACCAGGTCTCCATCCTCATTCACTGCCAGAGTATCATGATGGTTTATCTAATGGAGCTTCCGCCATTTCTCTGGGCGGCATTTCTGCTACTATGAATATCAGGCCACCAGAAGCAATTGAAAACCGAAAGTTCTCCAGAGTTGGGTCTAATGGACAAATGGTTGAACTAAATGAAGGTAAGAAGTTCCGTATCACAGGTCTTCGTTCTGTGCAAGTATAAATATTGTACTGACCGGAATAGTTAGGTTAATCCTGAAAGAGATGGAGTGAAAAGAGGAGTGAGACTGTTGAAATTTGCTTCTATCCTAGCCATTTCTCTGATATGTTTCATTTTCATTTTATTGAGGGTCTGCAGTTTCTAACGGAACTGAGTGCAACTGTACCTGTAAAGGTACAGGTACAGGGGCCAAGAAAATAAAAACAAGTGTCTGCCAAATTTCCTTATTTACTGATCTTCTTCTATGCTTGTTATTTCTCTTCATTTCAGTTTTTACTCCAAATGGAAATGTAAATTGTCCTCCTGGGCACCAATACATGTGGAGTAATTCACATCAACCGCAGCCTCAAGGCATGATGTGGCCAAACTCACCAACATTTGTAGGTGGGGTCTGTGCTACTCGCCCTCAACAACTGCATGCAGTTCCAAGGGCTCCGTCCCATATGTTGAATACACTTGTACCGATAAACAACCATCATGTGGGTTCAGCACCTTCTGTTAATCCATCCCTCTCTCTCTGGGACAGAAGACATGCCTATGCAGGAGAATCTCCTGATGCATCTGGGTTTCACCCAGGTTCTCTGGGCAGTATGAGGATTTCTGGAAACTCACCACATACTTTGGAGTTTATTCCTCATAACGTTTTCTCACGCACTGGTGGCAGCTGTATAGACTTGCCAATGTCTTCCAGTAATGTCGGGTTGCATTCCCATCAGCAGCGAAGTTTGATGTTTCCTGGTAGAGGTCAAATAATTCCTATGATCAATTCATTTGATTCTCCAAATGAAAGGATGCGGAGCCGTAGGAATGAAGCCAATCCGAGTCAGACTGACAACAAGAAGCAGTTTGAACTGGATGTTGAACGGATTTTACGAGGGGACGATAAAAGGACAACGCTAATGATAAAGAACATTCCTAACAAGTACGTCACTGTCTTACAATTCATCGATATTTGATTTTATTCCTGAAACCCTTCTATTTGCTAATATGGCAACACGATGCTTGAGATGTTGATGTGGAGGGAATTTACTCCAAAAAAGTGAAGAAGCTGATGTTGAGGGATTATGAATCCATTAGTTTCTTTCTTATTTTTAGATGATGGTTGTTGGGTTTTCTCTTGAAAACTAACCTGACTCGTTGAACTCATCTAGCAATGTGTAGATAAAATTACCATAAGTCTGTACAAGTAGAGAGTAACAGCTGTCTCCCACATTAAACTGTTATCATGCAGTAGTATGGTGATTGCTATTACATATCAGGCCTCCTCATGTTAAAACTTTTCCTCTTCCCTTATCTTGCTTAATGCCTTGAAAATATTTCTGAAATTTTCTCAAATGTCTCCTAGTTTTAACTTAGCAAATAGATTTTCGAGTTGCATTTTGTAGATCATTGATACTAATACCAATGCATCTGCTCACCATACCGTATTTATTATATATTTTGGTTGGAAAATTTCAATGCTTGTAAACCAGTATGGGATGAATAAAATAACATTAAGGCTTCAATTCATGATCAGTGTTCATTTTTTGAGTATAAGGAACATCTATATGTTCTCACAGCGACAAACTTCTTCAGCTTATGGATTAATATTTTTTGCATTCTGTGTTTCAAAATATGCAATGGTGTGCCATGTTCTAACTTCTCCTGGTGGGTTTTTAGGTACACTTCGAAAATGCTCTTGGCTGCAATTGATGAACGTCACAGAGGAACATATGATTTCATCTATTTACCAATTGATTTCAAGGTAGGTGTTTTTCCCATGCTGAAATCTTTCTTGTGTTCTGGATCTTGTTTCTACTCTCTGTATAACTTCGGTTCGTTTTGTTGCAGAACAAATGCAATGTAGGTTACGCGTTTATCAACATGACCGATCCGTCCCTTATTGTTCCATTTTACAATGTATGTGGTTTTTGCACCCTAAGCAAATTAGTTCTATTCAATTTAAGGTTACTTCTTATCGTTGTTGCTTCTTTTATGATAAAACGTGAGAAATATCGGCAGGCATTCAATGGAAAGAAATGGGAAAAGTTCAATAGTGAGAAGGTGGCGTCACTTGCGTATGCTCGCATTCAGGGAAAAGCTGCACTCATTGCTCACTTCCAGAATTCTAGCCTCATGAATGAAGATAAGCGATGCCGGCCAATCCTCTTCCACACTGATGGCCCTAATGCTGGTGATCAGGTATGAACACAACTCTATCAATAGTGGCCATTGCTGTTATCGTTTCATTTGTATCTTGGGACTTGGCTCATGATTAAGCTTTTGCCAATTTGTGGTTTGGAGCATCAGTTTAATATTTGCCTGAGCGCTTGGTCTCAACTTGAAATTGTGTGATCTGTGTCTGAGGAAAATTAGAATGTATGGGAGGTCTCACTTTCCTGGTTTTGCAGGTGCCCTTTCCAATGGGTGTAAACATCAGGCCGAGAACCAGCAAAAATCGGGCTGGAACCAGTGAAGAAAGCTACCAAGAAAGCCAGACAAGTTTATCAATCGGCAAGGATTTCATAATTGAAGAGTCATCTGGTTCTGTCAAAGAATCAAATTGAGCAAGCTGCTGCAATTTTGTTGGTACTAACCTACTAATAGGATTATTAGATTGGAAAAGAATCCACCCAATTTTTATTAATGTACATTAGGGTGGTCAGTGGAAAGGCATAAAAAGAAGAAAAAACTTCTATTTTTCTGAATTTTAGGACGGACTCCTAAAATAGTCAATGAAAACTGTGCATTACCCGTTTGCCTACGGGATTATCGTAATACTGAGGCATTCCAGTGGAGCTTCAAAATTTTGGAAGATGGGAGGCTTCTAATTCATGATAAATACAACATATTTGAGTTTCCATGTATGATAAAACATTTGCGGCACCACAGAGGGTTCTATTGTATCTCTCTCCTGGCATTTTCACTATTTTCTTTGTCTTGGCAGCATACCAAGAAGTCAGAGTATTATTAAGAAATATTTTCTTGTGAAGAAAGAATTGATATGTTGTGCCATTCTTTCCAAGTTGCTAGAATGTTACGACGGCTGAAACCCTGTTGCTCGTCCCGTTTACTTTTTGTTTATATTTTATTCTGAAATAGTTTGTTATGTGGATCTGGGTTACATGGGGATTAATCTTTTGAGTCTTCGCGGCTAAGACCAGTCGTATTGTTATTCCTCTGTAGCCTTGCAGGGCAGAGTTCCAGCATTCAGGGCAGTTAAGAAACTTCCTGTTAAATGGTCTAATGCTGGTTCCCAGACGATTTACAAGCACATATTCTGCTCCAAAGTTCAAAGTCACCTACATAAACCATAATATTATGCAATTCACCAGAATAACGCTTTCCAAAACTCCATTTAAACAAGCTGTTCGATTTTGATTAAGAAACTCTTCCAGCAAGGAACTGAATTTTAAGTGATTGCCATTTAGAATAGGCTTGTCCTCATCGTGGATTGTTTTCCAAACTAACTAAAATCGTGGTATGCTAGAGGCTGCCTGGAGATGAGCTTCTCAGCACGCATTTAATCACAAGAAACGTCAAGGAGCCAAGTTTTCCAATTAGCAAATTGTTTTCACAAATTTAATAAAAAAAGACTATAAAGTGCTGGTTGAATTGCATCATTTAGGGTACAGAATGTCATAATGCCCTGGTCGGTACAGCAAGGTAATAAACGGATTTATGCTCTCGGAATCACCATTGTTCCCCACATTACCACTTCCCGGAACAAAGTCATGGTGATTTAGGTTAATGCTGCTGTTCTCGCACGAGCTCCGGTCAAGATATACGACTCGCACTGGTACCCCTAATGCATCTGACAAAGCCGTAATATGCACATGGTCACTTTCCTCTCCCATAGGTTCCACTGATGACTTGCAAAACTGGGTTCAACAAAACAGGATGGATAAGGGTAACTATACCAGATCTATAGTACAATGGGACACAGAAATACTAGTGTAGAAAAGTCGAACCTGCATATACAAGTTTGTCATTTTGGTGGATGTGTTGTTCCAATTACACAAACATAAGCACACTAAGCGGCAAAAAGACTAAAAGTTTCCAAATCTACGAAGTATGAAAACAAACCTGCTTCACAGAGGCATTCATCAGTCCTAGTATAAATGGTTCAAAAAACTCAGAGCGTTTCCTTATTTCACCAGAGGTTACAAATCTGAGGAACATTACAACTTCAAAAGCACACGATGTTAGGGCATATGACAAACAGAACATATGATAGTCTAGCATTTCAGAGAACTTCACTTTAGCATGGAGAAGATAAAAGATTGCCAATGATGCTTACCATAGTCAGAAACTGACGGATCACGACTTCTCTGAAGGAGTTCATCATGACTGCAAAGAAGCAAATAAATCTTGTTCTTTAAGTACAGATTCCGTTTAGCTATGGAAACATTAAGATATCTGCCAATTGACTGGAAATCATAAGTCAAAGAAATTGTTAATGTACAAACCTTATGGAATCTTCGCTACCTTGAAGAACACTGTCAAGTTGCTCGATGAATAACTATAATATTGCACAAAGATGAGAATTCCCACAGTGAAGAATTTCATAATGACATGAAAGAAGTGATAGAAGGCAAGAGATCAATGTGGTAAATTTTTAAGAATGAAGATAACAGACAAAGATCTTGAAGTCATTATGGTTTACAACATAAGTCAGAAATGGCGACGGCAATTAGGGAATACTGGAGTGGGAAATATAAGCTTAAGAACGAATATCAGATCTTTCACTTTAATTTCTCAATCCTCTCCACAAAGGAATTGTACTGGCATAGCTTGCAACTCTTGGGTACCCAACTTCCCAGGAAATAACAGGAATATTTTGCTTATTATGTTGCACGCAAGACATTACTCTGGAGAAGGAAATGCCTCTGCAACACATGTGGTTCAAGTTAAGATTGTCTGCTCATTCCAAATAACCCCCAGAATGTCAAGAGCAATGTACCAAATTTGGTCAAGATGAAAATAGAGCAAATCTGGTGTTTAAGACTTTCTACGCTGATGTTAGAGAACATTCAAAGGTTCTTCTTGACAATTGATTGCTCAAAGAGCAGCACTTTTTGAAAACTTAAATATGTGTCAAGTGTTTGAGAAGAATATCCGTGATATTCTGGTTTTAACCAACAACTTTATCAAAGCAAAAAGCCATTTTGCTTTCAGTTACGGTTATCTGGGTAGCCCACCAAGTAGATCAAGAGTTGTTTTGATCTACTGGATCAGAATGCGATAAATTTATGCAAGAAGCGCTTCATGAGCAAAAACAAATAATTGCAGACAACAAGATGAAAAGACAACAGAACTGCAAAAAAAAACTTTTTTATTCACAAGTAGAATACCGCGAAAAAGTCTTCAAAAGTGAATTCTGCGTAGCCCAAACATAGAAGTGTCTTTTTGCATCCCTCAATATTGGCTTTGACGCGCTGAACTTCAACTTGATCTTGTGAATTCAGAATATGTTCCTTTATTTGACATAAATAATTTTAGTAACTATAGATGCCAAAAAATCAAACTCCATACTAGAATGGCCAACTATGTCAATGAATCCAAAAATAAAACTTTCACAAAGAGAAGAAAAGTCAAAGCATACAAGGTAAGCAAACATAAAACTGCGGAAAAAGCAATTCCCATCTCCGCGTGTTCTTCTAATGGCAGCACACTGTTCACTCAGCACCTGAATAAAAACCAACATCAACTATTGAACAATGTAGAGCCAATCACCGGAAGATATACATACAATGAAGCCTGCAGACCTTAATCTTCTGCAGCAAAATTGGACTTCCCAATTGATATTCAGCATGTAATGAAGACAGAGGTTCCTGCAGTTATCATCCCCCAAGATACTCATAAATTTAATTACTAAAATTCAAGTAGCTAAAAAAGGTCCAACTATTTCTTTTGAATTAAAACATATTATCAGTCAGAATCTTGAATAATGCAGTGTTTCAGGCAAGCAGCACAAACTCTACTAGATGCATACTCTGCCACCAGTACGTAATGGACATAATACATAGCAAATAAGAGTGCATCCTGCCGAAGTTGATTTTAACAGGATTAACTCCAATTTAATGCACTTCCCCGAAAACCGCTGCCCTTCCTATATATTTGGCTGGTATACTCTATCCAATTTATTCCATCATTGTGCCCATCACCCAAGAGGAAAGTTTGCTTCACTTCCCAATACTTATTCATTAATTTTATTATCCAAAAGGTATTTTGGGTCGCACCTTAGTCTAAATTATGTCCAAACTCGCTTAATTGTATGCGCTCCTGGACCCACTTAAACTTCAATTGTCACGGTTAAAAAAATATGGACATTGGATCTACGTCAACCCAAAAGCTAGATCGCGAAGTAAGGATTGCCCAAGGCTATATAAGAAAACAACTTATTCCCGTAACCAATTTGGGACACTTAACATTCTAACACACCTCTTCCAATTCAAAATGAGTGTACCATTTTTTTTAAATAGTAAAAGAGTGTACCAATTTAAGTTTGCTTATTTTGAAAATATGGAAAAGTAAATAGATGCTGGAGTAGTTGCCGAAAGAGCTCTGGTCCCCAACATCTCACCAAGATCTTGTAAAGAAACAAAAGGTTGTTGCAGGAAGAAAATGTGGGAGGAGTGATGTTGTTGGAACAGTAACCAGAAAGGGCACGGGTGTAGCTAGAACGGTCATCAGAAAAAAAGACGAGAATAAAAAAATATTTAAGAAAAAGATTGACCAGAGAGGCAGAAACAAGGCCATCTGTCAGTTGGTGGAACCTAATATGTGTCTACCTAGATTGTAGGACTCTGCTACACCGTGAAAAAGAGAACGGAAGGAAATAAATAGATAGTTTGATGATAATGAAATACATTACATGAGATACAATCCACATGTTATATCTAAATGATTATTAATAACAATCTCACATTTTAATACATTAGTAGTATACATTCCTATCAGAAGAATACAAGGTTCTTAACTCATTTGGGCTTAAGGTGCCATCATCTGTTAAAACAAAGATCTAGAAGGAGAAAGTTGAAAATAACTTTCGTGTGTAGCCATTAACAGAAATAAGCAAGCTATTTCTCCGCAGCATCCCAAATATCACATATGGATTAACTCACCTAAAGACAATTTGGGCTAGAGTCCAGTCAACAAAAACAAATCTATTCCAACTGACTACAGACAAAAATTCTACTCAACAAGCAATTATAAACCATGTTTATAGCTGCAGGAAACAGCCGCTCTACCTCTCAAGGTAGAGGTAAGGTCTGCGTACACCCTATCCTACCCAGACCCCACGTTGTGGGATTTTCACTGGGTGTTGTTGTTGTTTATAGCTGCAGGAAATAAGTCCACTTTGCTTAAGCAACATTGTTCTGCCTAGCTGCAGGAATTATGATACCAAGGGATAGCATAAATGGCTTGAATGCAAACCATTTCCTTGATATTAAACGACATTAACATAATGTTCAGAAATAAGAAAAAGTTATGCTTCCAGGTCAGTTTTTTTCTTGCCTTATCACCAACAAATGGAATTTTTAAAGCTTCTTCAGCCTGGATAGCAGAGTGTTGTTGCATAATATCGTCATCCCTAATTTTTGTCCACTCATCATCTTTTGATGCTTGCGCAGACATCAATGTTTCTTTTTCAACATTCACCACATCCCCTTCCTGATCCTGCATCTTTTGGCTGGTATGATGGAAATGGATATTGATTCTTTCTTGATGAACAACCTTCCTGTACAATACTAACAAAAGAAAGGAGTTTTATGCATCTTGAATACTTATGGCAACCCAAAAATAGAAAAAAGAATCATTGATCATTGGTCCTCAATCAACATCATCTAATGTTATGGGATTGTTTGGTTCACGGCCTATTATCCAGGGATTATAAAGCAGTACTTATGTCATACTATAATAGTGCAAAGATACTTATGCAATGACTAATAATGCAGGGATTTTTCTTTTCTGAGCAAAAGGTAAATAAATTAGCAATGATAGTTATGTGGTGAATAATAATATAGGAATCAATATGTAGGAATTGGATATTTAAGGATATTTTTGTCTTTATATACTCTTATTCTCTTATTGATAATACATGTACTCTTATACAACATTCAATAACTCATATAAAAGAATACATAAATTCTATTAAAATTATACTAGTATTAGTAATAAAACGTTCAGTTTCCGGTACTTAACTCTGCATAAAAATCCAGAGTTTAGTATCGGGAATCAAGTGATATATTAGTTATGCAAAGATTATATTAGGAATACAAAGTATCACACCGGAAACCATATGTTAAATAAATAATAAAGATTTCTAAAGGAGATTAAGTTTACTTCTCCCAGGTAAATAACCCCTTTGATTTACATGCTAGTTATGAGGGATTAGAATGTCGGAATTATTTACGCAGTGAATAATAATGTAAGGATAGTTAAGTTGTGAATAACCAGAGGCCATTTTTGGCTTTAAATAGATTAAATCACGCACTACTAATACATGTATTCTTATTCCAACTTTTTTAGATTCCTTCATAACTTAATACGAGTATTATCTAATACAACAACCAACACTGCATTATTTATGCGGCGATTATTTTCTTATGTGGCCAACCAACTACTATATTATCTTATGCGAATTTTCCCCAACTAAATGACCCATAAGAACGTTTGTCTCTGAATACTTTATTAATGTATTGTTAATACACGTATTGTTATTGCACAATTTATCCTACAATAAAAGAGTACTATATAGATTTCCACATAACTTAGTACATGACTGATGCAATTTGTTTTCCATTTTTTCAAGTTGAGAAAGTTATCCCCTACTTTATTGCCCAGTGGCTTTGTTTCCCCAATCAAAAACACTAAGTAAACCCTAGCCCACATATAAACAAATAATAATATAAGCTGCATTAAACCTTCTTTCTCAGGTTGATTGGATAATCGTTCAGATCAGTAATGAATTACTAATAAACAAGCTGCACTTCCAAAATCCTCAAGTGTCGGCTAAAAGAACAGTCACTAATTTAAAGAAATGAAATTAATTCACGCAGAAACAAAAGAATAATTGGTTATCTCGTTTGTTTAAATGAAACACAAGAATCCCAGCAAAGGAGAAGTGAATACGGCAGCCAACGGATTGGGGAGAGAAAAAGGAATCAGATCTAGGAATGATACTCACAACAGCAAAGGCTGCACTGGACTCACCTAAGGTTGGGTTTCCACTGCAAAATCACACCTTCCCTGTTTTGGTAGAATTGAAGGAAAAAGACGACTACTACTAATTGAATAGTAACAAAAGTTAATACCAAAAATCCCTAAAGTCTACCCTTTTTGCAAGTGTGTACTTAAATTACTTACAAGATGTTGATATTATCCTTATAATATAATATAGTACTACATAATATTTCTTATCTAAAATCACTTTTACTATAATTTCGCTCTTTTTGCGGTACTAATCTCTCGGTACGTGCGCGGCACACGTATTCGTTTTATCAAGGAGATGGGTAGATAGCCGGCATAATTTGCTATAAATTCATTCAGAGCTTGTTCTCTTCGCTATCGTTACATTAAGTACATAAATATTAATCACGATGGGAGTAATATAATAAGAAAAGTTATGGTACTACTTAGATTGTTGGACAACTTGTTGTTATCGCACATGCATTCGTCATGAAATTTTCAATTAGTAAAGTTCGGTGGTGACTTCAATCTCATCCTTTTGAGAATCCTACTACGTGTTTTAGTTAAGTCTATATTATTATATATTTAGTTAATAGATAATAACTATTGACGAGGCCCTTTCTTGTACCCAACTAAAGGCGGGATGCTTTGTGTATCAGACTGTTCTTTCTTTGTTATCTATTTAGTTTTTAAAAATATATTATTTTGATAAATTTATATATTAACTATTGCTATCAGTAAATCTATAATATGAAGTATGATATCTTCTCAATTAAACAAAAGTCAAGTCGAGGTACGAATATTAATAATTATTATTTATATTTTGAATTTCTTTAATATCTTTATTGATCACACTATTTTTTTCATATAAGATAAACAAAATTATACACGGTATCTGGAGATGGAAGATTATGTTGCATCTAATGTAAAAATATAAAATATAGCAAATCATGAAAAAACGTACAAAAAAATCTAACAAAAATATTTGTTATCCAAAATATTATAAGAATTGTTATTGTTCAAATATTGATTTGTTTCATTGAAATGTAAAAACGTTGATTAGTGTCCTATGATCTGACATTGCATGGATGCGAATAGTATCTATAATTTATATTCAAAGAGGACCCATATTATGAATGATTAAATAACTTGAGTACATAATTTCATTTTCTTAACTTTCTTAATACTCATAGTAATTTATTTACCAGCTATGATCATAAGTTACAAGTATGACGAAGACATCAAATGTTAAACTCAATTTATATGAAAATAAAGGAAAAATGACAAATATATCACAAATGATCACTTAAAATAAAAAAATATATATCAGAATACGATCTCCATGATTTATTTTTTGAAATTTTGAAAATTAACCAATTACGTATATGAGATTGGAGACTTGCTCCTATTTCATTGATTTTGTGGACTCTTGGGATAAATAATTATGACATTTAAGAATCATAATAGTCACATTTGGTCACATCCAAGTCTATGTATATAAGGAGTCATTGCCTAATGAATTACTCATCCATTCCATAATAAGTGATTTTTTAGGTTCATGCACATCCCTTAAAAAATTACTTCTAAAAAATTAGAAATATTTTTTACTAACTTACCCCTAATCAAGTTTTACTATTTTTTAGAGTAATAAAAGATAGTTAATGAATATTGGCTATTTAAATAGGGATAATCTTGGAAGAATCTGCCTAAAGTCTTCTTGAAATCCTAAAACACCACTTATTTTTTAAAAAATTGAAAAACCTAAAAAATCACTTATTATGGAACAGAGAGAGTAGTCAAGTGAATATGCTATTCAAAAAAAAGTAAATGAAGTTGGAATTAATATAAAATGCTAGTGATGAGGAGATTTCTGCAAATGGTGTCAGGGAAATTCTTTGAAATAGAGAATGCGACCTTTCAAAATCGATAGTGGCATTGCAATTAGATTCACTAATCTATGTCACGACCTAAATTACTAAGTCGTGCGGGCACCTACCATTCCCCACCTCGGTAGGTGAACCTGTTCCTTAAAGATTCACCCAACAACATAATTACATAAGAAGAACAATACAAGTCAAAAAACATAGATATATAAAAATGCGAAACACAATAACTACCCAAGGGATCTGATCTGAATAGTACAAGAGCTTCTAAGTATACAAATTGAATAAATAATTACAAAGACAACCTGAATAAAACTTCTGTTTGGAATGAAAATTAAACAGAAAGGTCTAGATAAACTACACGAGATCATCGATGGCTAATCGAACTTCTCTCATGTATCTGCAATAACTCTACACCCCAAAAAGAGTGTAGCAAGAGTAGTATCAGTACAAACACTATGTACCAGTAGATATCATAGGCTAACAACCATTAGCTAACATATGCATAAGAAAGTAACTGAAAGATAGACATGCTCGCAATCAAGTACAAGTAATATCACAGTCTAAGAATAACCACTAAAGTATAGAAAGATCAATAGTTGAGTCATAGCCTAAGGTGAAACACCTAAACCCAAGACTATCAAGTTTCCCACAATTCCTCAGAATAATCACAAACACAATTACAATCAACAAATTCAATCCATAAGTGTAAAATAAGATAATGAGAATGAATGCATATGCCAGCAATGTACTGGACAAATGTAATCTCCGTACATACATGATCCGGGCGGAATATATCATCATCCCAGCAGTCATGACCCATGAGAGACCTGCGACGTCCTTGTACCAGTCACTCCGTATCACATAGCCTAGAGTGACTCTTCCACCGAACACCCCGCTAGACACTCTGTATCACACAACATAGAGATGGCTACGCAATATAATATATCATACGAATCGTAAATGTTTTCTTCTCATTTATCACCGTCATGAAAATCATAAGTCAGATCAATAAATCATGGAAATGAGGATGAATGCAATGCAATGAAAATATCAAGTGTAACATATCAATCCCAGTCGTTCCATAAAAGGACGCTTATCATAATATTAGTATCCTATTAACTCATTTCCTCTATTCATGAACATGCCAAGATAAGTGAAATACAACTATATCACAAATGAGACATGGCATTACGTACAAGTCCAGTAACCACAAAGAGGCAACAAATCATAATCAATCAACAGTAACCAACCTAAGTAATCCATCCCAACTTCATACCCGAAAGCTTACATGCTTTCTCTAATAGAATCTAACTACACATACGTTTCGCTAACCGAAGTCTAACCAAAAGGTAAGCCATAACCTACCTAGAATGCCGAGCGGGAGTCACACGAATCACGATCGTACTCGAAGTCTAATATTATCGAAGTCTATGTTAGAGAAGGAATTTAGCAACACCTAAAATATGACAATATCCTTCTAACCCAACCCATCTATGGGAGAAAGGGGAAAATGATCTTATAGGGGTAAACGGTCAATTCAGAGGTAAACACATGAAATTCAGGGTTCTAGGAGTTCAATATTACTAATTCCTTGCTAAAACAACTCAAGATTAGGATAATTTCGTCATACAAGCAAAACCCCCGATTTTGGGTATTAACCCTAGTTTTGCAACACTCAATTTCATCACTTAAATGGAAGATTCAAGCTTAACAATTACTAATTAGTGAAATCCATACCTAGATTAACAATACCCATCAATTTATTCTCACTTTCTAGCTTAAAAATCAAGCAAATCCTAACTAGGTTGAACTCATCTTTCCCAAATAGATTCTAGGTTAATTCCATCATTAAATCAACATAAGAAAACTAAGTGAAGGTAATCCAAGGTTAAGAAAGCATACCACAAGAAGAAAGCACTTAAAGATGCTTGGAATCGCCTCAATGGTGCTTTGGAGAACTGTTTTCAAAATGGAGGAGGTGTAGGGTTTTTAACCTACTAACAAAACATTCTGGAATTCCGTCATCCGCGGCGGCGGCCAAGGCCCACTGCAGTGATCCCGCGCCCGCAAATCCTGCCCAAAATCTCAACCTTTCACTACAACGGATTGCCATCGCTACAGTGGTCTCGGTCCGCTGGGGCACACTGAGGCTCGCCCCAGCGAGAACACCAGAAACCAGAAATTTCCATACTTGTAATTTTGAACCCAAAATCTGATAGTCACCCGAGACCTTCCCGATACAAACCAGATATGTACACATATGTAAAAATACACTACGGACTCACTCACGTTCTCAGATTTTCCATCGGAGGTCTAATTCTTCGGGTTAACCCCCAACGGCCTAAACTAACTTTCCAATCAATAGCTAAAAACACTCCCGAGGGTCTCGGGAACTGAACCAACTATCCCATCAAGTCATAAACGAACCTGTGGACCTCACGGAATCAGCAGAATTATGAAAAAGGTTTGTTTACATAAAAGTCAACTATTGGTCAACACTTTCACTCCTTAAGGTTTTAATTTCTCAGTTCTACTAGAATCGTCCGATAACTTTGGAAATCACGTCAACGGGGGGTAAAATCATCAAAATGCACATAACGATGGAATAGGTCATTACATCAGATACCAATTAAGCAATCGCTCTCCCTCGAGCGATAAGAGAGAATGAAAGTTGATGACAACTAACGAATCTTTAATATAACAACACGAAATCCTCTATGACACGAAATGCGCCAAAAACACAGCTCTCTCTCCTTATCAGTAGAAACTCCCTCTAACTTAGCTAAAGACTCGATTTCCATACTCAAATTTCTCTCATCATCGATTCCTGAATATAAAAACTGATTTTTTTGGAATTTTCTAATCCGATATAACCACTATGAGCGCGATCGATAGGTCCCACAATATTTCTCAAGACTACACAAACCATAGATAAAGACACAATCATAGCCCATGTTGAACCAGTAAAATATTCTGATCCTGCTAACCTTTCTTTCACCCTTCTCGAGACGTTATTCGTACCACAATTTCTTAGAAACACACAAAGAAAAAAACCGAACCATAACTTATTGCTAGAAAAGAATCATTGCTTGATCGAAGCAACCCTAAGAAATTCCATCAAACTGATCTTACTCATAGCTGACGTCGCTAGTTCCAAGTCTTTTTAAACTTTTAAGTCACAATACAGAAAGCATACCCTTGAATACTACCGACAATCACTCAAACTGACTCTGACTTTTCAAAACCAATCACAGTCCTACCCTACATTTGTGGTGGCCAATTCTAATCTTTTCCTCATGCAAAATCGATCTTGTCTGTCACTTTGACTCCAAAAGCTAAGTCCTATCCAAGATATCCACTTAGTACCGAAGAACTATACCTTATGATTGCAATGTTCATGTTTCTCAACTTCTACCCGATACGCAAATCTGATACAACCCTAAACTTTTTCGACGCAAAGCATGTAGCCTCATATAATATCTCATTAACCATTGAATCTCCCATTGTAACACTTCGATATGTCCATAACCATTCTGAAAGTATCAAATCTTACAACTACCGCTCTAAATCTCACGCAACTACTCCCAAGTCCTTAATATCCAAAAGTTCTCACCTAAGCTATCCAACCAATATTACTTGCAACATAATGAACTACAATGAATATGGTCTCATCTAAAAAATATAACTTTAGCCTCCACGTAACAGAGATTTCCACAACTTCTTTCTCTCAAACTACACTAACTCATCCACGGAAGAGTGTTACGAAAATTCCCAACAGTGCACCTATCATACCCCAAATTGGGGGAGGGGGGGAGTGTGGCCCACACCCGGTGCCCTACTGGCCCGAGCATACCACTCTGATGACCAAGCTTTTATATGAATAAACTTTCAGCCGACAAGGCCATACTAAGGTATATTACAATAACAACACTGAACAAGAGGGATCAACCCAACATGTATATACATAACAGGACCGACGAGGTCATAATATGGTTTAACAAAAGACAACTTAGCCGACAAGGATATATATCAACAACACTAACAACATCCCAAGTTAAGTCCCAATATGGGGTCTAGGGAGGGTAGAGTATACGCAGACCTTACTTCTACTTTGGTAAGTAGAGAGGACATTTTCGAAATACCCTCGGCTCAAGAAAAAGCATAAGCACAAGCAAAGCAAGAGAAATGGTCAAACCCGGACAAGAAATTTAAATCAGTATGAAGATGAGAGTAACAAAAGCGAATAAGCCATGATAAAACATTCTGAAAAAAGAAGCAGTAACTAACGCATGTAAATAAGATAAACAAAGTACACGAAAGAACATACAGTTGCAGAAATCAAAGGACAGGGGACTATAAAACAATACTATGCCTACTAGTATGATAGGCTACAATAATATCACTACAACTACCAGTATGTAAGCGTAAGTAGGACTACGCTCAACTACCTACTACCATTCTATCCTAATTTATGTCCTCCACAACCCCCTGTCTAAGGTCATATCCTCAGTAAGTTGCACCTATGCCATATATCGTCTAATCACCTCTCCAAAATACTTATTCGGCCTACCTCTACCCCTCTTGAACACATCCATAGCCAACCTCTCGCACCTCCGCATTGGGTATTTATGCATCTCCTCTGCATATGCCCGAACTATCTTAACCTCTCTTCTCATATCTTATCCTCTACCGAGCCCACTCTCACTCTGTCCCGGATATCATCATTTCTAATCATATCCCTCCTTTTATGCCCACACCTCCATCTCAGTATCCTCATCTCCGTAACTTTCATCTTTTGGATGTTGGAAGTCTTGACTGGCTAACACTCTGCCACATACAACATATTCGGTCTAACCACCACCCTATAGAACTTGCCTTTAAGTTTTGGTGGCACCTTTTTATCATACAAGACTCCAGATGCGAGCCTCTATTTCATCCACCCTGTACCAATACGATGTGTGACATCATCATCAATCTCTCATTCCCTTAGATTATAAACTCGAGATACTTGAAGCTTCCTTTATTTGGAATGACCTGAGTACCAAACCTCACCTACACGCTTGTCTCATGGTCGATCCTGTTACTA
The DNA here is from genome assembly GCA_034509755.1 of Anisodus tanguticus. NCBI lineage: Eukaryota > Viridiplantae > Streptophyta > Magnoliopsida > Solanales > Solanaceae > Anisodus > Anisodus tanguticus. Next base: position 31,803,219 of record CM067540.1, read on the forward strand.
AACTTTCACTACAAGTATTCTATCTTGGTCCTACTTAGCCTGAACCCTTTAGACTCTAGAGTCTGTCTCCAAACCTCTAGCTTAGCATTCACTCCGATGCGAGTCTCATCAATCAAGACTATGTCATCTATGAATAACATACACTATGGCACCTCCCATTGAATTTGTTGCGTCAGTCCATCCATCACCAAGGAAAATAAGAATGGGCTAAATGCTGATTCTTGGTGCATCTCCATAATTACTGGAAAGTGCTCCGAGTCTCCTTCTACTATCCGTACCCTGGTATTGGCTCCATCATACATATCCTTGATCGCCCTAGTGTACGCCACAGGTACACCTCTAACCTCCAAACATCTCCATAGAACCTCCCTAGGGACTTTGTCGTATGCTTTCTCGAGGTCGATGAAAACCATATGTAAGTCTCTCTTCCTCTCCCTATACTTCTCCACCAACCTCCTAATAAGATGAATGACTTTTATAGTCGAATTCCCCTGCATGAATCCAAATTGGTTCTTGATAATATTCACGCCTCTTCTCACCCTTATCTCAACGATCCTTTCCTAAACTTTCATAATGTGTCTTAGCAACTTGATACCCCTATAGTTGTTGCAACTCTAGATGTCACATTTATTCTTTTACAAAGGAATCATTATACTCCACCTCTATTCTTCGGGCTTTCTTTATGTCGTAAGAATGACATTAAACAACTCAATCAACCACTCTAAACCTACCCATTATATGCTCTTCCAAAATTTAATTGGGATCTCATCAGGCACGGTCGCTCGTCCCTTGCGCATCCTGCGAACAACACCCTAAACCTTCTCAACCTTAATACTTCTACAATATCCAAAATCTCAGTACCTTACAGATTGCTCCAGATCTCCCAGTACAATGTCTTTATCTACTTATTGTTTCAAGAGTTTATGGAAGTAAGACTGCCACCTCCGTCTAATACGCGCATCCTCCACTAGTACTTTGCCATCCTCATCCTTGATGCACCTCACATGATCCAAGTCACGGGTCCTACTCTCTCTTGACTTGGCTAGTATGTACAACTTCTTATCCCCATATTTTCCATCTAATTCCACACACATGTATTCAAAAGCCGCCATTTTCACTACTGTAACCTCTATATATCAACACTGTATATACCAAAATAAGTTCATGAGCCTCTATGAGTAACTGAACTGACATATGGCTGTGACAGGGCCCTGACCTACCCATACTATACATAACTCCACAAAACATACTCACTAGCTGACCAGGAAACTCCAAAAAAAGATGAAGCTTACTTACTGATGGCTGAACTCGACAGCTCCTACAATGGTGGTCTAGTTGAGTCCCTATCAGAACCTGCTGTATGAACATACAACGCCAAAAAAAAGGATGTTAGTATGAAATAATGTACTGAGTATGTAAAGTATGAATAGCAGTATGAAACTGTAAAGAAAGCATAGCAATATGAGGAGATAAGCTATAAAGGAAAGCATAAGCAACTTGGATGCCATATGAGGCGAATAGCGAAACTCTGAAATTCAAATACAACCTGTTTGGATAGGCCTTTACTGTATAAATTACCCGTGTCTTATAACGTGATTTATAAAGCATGTCATTACTCTTAGGTATACCCTAAGGTGTATGTATGGATATGCAATGCAATATGCATAATGATTTATCAGACATATATTCGTCTACGTTAATTAGAGTCTCTTGAAAGTCTTCAATTAATTGAGAGTTTCTTGAATTATTATTATTTCTCTTTGGGCATGTATTAGCTAAGTGTTCTATACTGCCACAAGTAAAACATTCTAATTTATTCTTATAGTTTCTATCTGTCCTGTATTTTCTTATGTGTCTATTTTTGTCTAAATACGGTTTTCTTGCTGAGGACTTTCTAAGATAGTATTTTCTTCTTTTATACTGAGGGTAGCTTTTCCTGTAGTTTGTCTTTCTATAATTTTTCTTTTTACGATCATTCTTATCATAACTTTGTGTGGTGTATACTATACTTTTGCAGAAATTCATTTCGTTTTGTTTTAATTGTTTTTGAATCTGCAGATTAGTACATTTCTCCTGTAGTATATCCATTACATGTTGTATTCTATGGCCTATTGACCATTTAAAATTAGGGTTTTGAATTACACCGTCTCGTTTACTCCATCGTTCTTCTATTTCTCTACCTAAAGCTCCTGGTAGTTTATTAAAGAGCTTCTTACCTAGTTCTTGGTCAAACGAATTACCGCTTATGGTACAGTAGTAAAAATAATCATTTAAAAAGTGTTTAACGTAAAACCAACTACTTATACTTAGTTGTTCTAATTTTATTAAAGCGTTCTTTTGGAGTATAATTAAACCACTATTGGGGTCTTCTCCAGTTATTAAGGTGTGTATTTTATTAGTAAAATTATAGGGATTAGGTCCCATATATATATATATATATATATATAAATGTGCAACCCGATCCATTATATTATATGTATATGTTACGAAACATGCGATCTGATCCAATATATGTATATGTTATGGAACGTCTAACCCGATCCATTTTATGATCATGATTGTATGCATGATATCAATGCCAATGAGAACTATATCAATACCAATAGGAATTGGAGGTGTGGACTACTGACTATGATAACAATGGCTCTTTGGTCTCTCTTGACACTCATAAACGCTTTTGGCTTTGTCTTGACACGACTCGTGGTCGACTCCACAATTGACTCCTTAGAATGTTTCTTTTTGAAGACTTATGATGAGACCAGTAACAAAAGATAAGGATCATATGAATATGAATAAGTAATGAACATTTCTCAACAAGAGTCTTTGATAGCCAATGGAGTGAAGCTCTCAACGTTTCTTTTCAAAACAATAACTCTTTAGATTTCATGCTTTTAAAAGAAAGGGGTAGCCTTACATACCTTATCCACGAAGTTACAAGTTGTCCTATAAGCCTTCATATCCTTTACGAATGATTATATATACTAACAAAGGGTTGATATCAACATCGAATCCATATCCAAATAAGAAACTTCATTTTGGCATCTTATCGATAACCTTAAACACAAAGGATTCTTAGACTTGTTAGCAAAGGATACTTATGTAATTTGATCCCACGATTCTCCAAACATACTTTCTTAGGTTTACAATACCAAAAATCAATTTCTAATCAATTTCAACTCATAATTCTAGCAAAATAACCCACAACTCATCATATCATAATTTCCTAAGTTTATGGATTTCGATTATGAAAATCCTTTCACAACTTACTCCAAATCATCAATTAATTACAAACATATATAGATGAGGGTGAATCTTACCTCGACGCATCAATGTCCTCTCAAAATAACAACTTGACCCAAATTCAAGGGTTTCCAAACTCGATTCAATACAGAGAAGATAGTTTCTATGATAATCACATGATTAATAGAGTTAGTCCGATGTAATTTGCTTTGGGATTGACATTGGATGTTGTGGAATTCTTGGAGAGGATTTTAGGGGGTTTCTAGGTCTGATTTTGATGAAAAATGGTTTACAAAATATAAAACCCGACTTTAAACCTATCAAACATTTTCCACCATTGCAACTTGATGGTGGGATTGACGGTCCATCAACCTGGACTGTCAAGTTACGTCCTGAGATCTCAAAAATATAGGAACTTTGACGGTTCAAGTTGGAATTTTGACGGTCCGTCAACCTTGCCGTCAAACATGCCTAGTATATGATTTCGTCGAAACGTATTTCTTTTGATCCGTTTAGCTATAACATGCTCCGGAACTTCCATAAATAAGTCATAAACCTTTATTATCCTTTCATAAGGCCTTACTCCTCCCTAGGATACAAGTATCAATCGACAATGCAACAGAACACGAAACTACGGGGTGTAACATCCTTTCCCCCTTAGGAACATTCGTCCTCTAATGTTGAAGATATTCTTAACTCTCAAGAGTTCTAAAAATGTCGGCAGAGTTTTCTTTGTAAACAAGACTATCTGAAACCTGTTAAACAACCTAAACATATAACCAACACCACACATGGCAACATAATAACAAAATAAGGTTAACTTGGCCTCACACGACTATCTATCCATGAAAGAATCAAGAGGATTAGCCATAACTTACTTTAACTGTCCTTCGCTATATTCTGAGCTGCACCTATATATCTACCTCAACATTAATACCTAAACAAGACATAGGATTTAGAATTGCCGGATAGAGTAGAAATGAGAGAATCATATCGCACGAATAACGGTATAGACCTGAAGACTGGAATAAGTAATGGTATTTGGATCTCATATCTTATTCAGCCTCCCAAGTCATCTCTTCGATATTGTTATTCCTCCACAACACTTTAACGGAGGCAACTTCCTTAGGTCTCAGCTTTCAAACTTGGCAATCCAAAATAGCTATCGGAGTCTCTTCATAGGTTAAATTCTCGGTGATCTGTACATCCTCTATGAGAGTAATATGAGAGGGATCTCCTATGCACTTATGCAACATTGACACATAATACTGGGTGAACTACTTCTAATTCTAAGAGAACTCAAGCCCATAAGCCACTCGGCCTATCCTGCGGATGGTCTGATGCATCCGGGGCTATGTTTTCCTTTCTTGCCAAACCTCATAACCCCTTTTATAGGAGAAACCTTTAAGAATACCCAATCGCCAACTGCAAATTCTAAGTTGCGGCGTCAAAATATGAATAAGATTTCTGCCAACTCCGGGCAGTCAATGAGCATTTTTTAATCAACTTTACATTTTTTACTGCCTATTGGACCAAATCGGGGCCTAGTAATTCGGCTTCGCCCACTTCAAACCAACCAACTGAGGATCTACACTTTTGCCCATACAATGCCTCATACAGGGCCATCTTGATGCTAGAATGATAGTCGTTGTTGTAAGTAAACTCAATGAGGGGTAAATAGTCATCCCAACTACCTTAGAAATCCAATACACAAGCCCATAACATGTCCTCAAGTGTCTGGATTGTGCGCTCGGCTTGACCATCAGTCTGTGGATGAAAAGCTATACTAAAGTTCAGTTGGGTGCCTAGACCTTTCTGAAACAACTTCCAAAGTGGGTCGTAAACTGAGCACCTCTTTATGATATGCGGGAGATTGGAATACCATGCAGTCAAACTATTTCCTTAAGATACAATTTGGCGTAATCCTCCACCGAGAAAGTAGTATGAATAAGTAGAAAATGGGCTGATTTCGTATGTCTGTCGATGATAACCCAAATCGAATATAACTTCCGATAGGAATGGGGTAAACTAGTGATAAAATCCATATTAATCATTTCCAACTTCCAAGTAGGGATTTTAATATGCTGCAGCAAGCCTCCAGTCTTCTGATGCTCGATGTTAACTTGCTGATAATTCGGGAATTGAGCTATAAATACTGCACTATCTTTCTTCATGTCATTCTACCAATAAACATGTCAATGGTCATGATACATTCGTCGATCCAAGATGAATGGAATATTTGGACTGGTGGATTTTGGCTATAATTTACTCTCGGAGTCCTCCTACATTTGGTACGTATAATCAACCTTGATATCTAAGGACTCCATCCCCTATAAGCTCCAATATCAGCTTCTTCTGTAGAGGAATTCCTTCTTTCATTCGGACCAACTCAGGGTCATTAAATTGTCTAGCTTTCACCTCAGCTATTAAAGATGATTCTGTGGTATTCTGTGCTACCGCTCCTCCGTCATCCGTATCCAAAAGTCGCACATTTAAATTGACTAAGCTACGTAGTTCTTTAGTCATTTCCATCTTATTAGCTTCAATACCCTCTAGACATCCCATAGACTTATGGCTTAAGGCATCAGCTACGACTTTTGCCTTATCGTAGTGGTATAAAATGTCTACATCATAGTCCTTTAATAACTCTAGCCATCTTCTTTGCCTTAAATTCATCTCCTTTTGGCAGAATATATACTGTAGACTATTATGGTCTGTGATTATGTCAACGTGGACTCCATATAAATAATGATGCCACATCTTTAGAGCAAAGATTGCTGCTGCTAACTCAAGATCATGCGTTAGATAGGTTTCCTCGAGCTTCCTTAACTGCCTCGAAGCATATGATGTAACCTTTCCATGCTGCATCAAAACACATCATAATCCAACTTTGTAGGCATAAAAATAAACCACATACCCATCGGTACCTTTGGGAAGGGCTAACACATGTGTGGATGTCAACTTGTCCTTCAACTCTTGCAAGCTGTACTCACATGCATCTGTCCACTGAAACTTAACTGCCTTGTGAGTAAGCTTGGTCATAGGTGCTGAGATAGAAGAAAAACCTTCCATGAATCTCTGATAATATCCTTCTAAACCTAATAAGCTACATACTTCGGTAGGAGTCATGAGTCTCTGCCAATTCCTTGCGGCTTCAATCTTCTGAGTAGCTACCTTAATACCTTCAGAGGAGACAATATGGCCCAAAAGGCAATAGAGTTTAACCAAAACTCGCATTTAGAAAATTTGGCATATAACTTATGATCTTGGAGCATCTGTAACACCACTTGGAGATGATCTGCATGGTCTACCTCAGTCCTTGAGTACACCAAAATATCATCAATGAACAAGATCACAAAATATCTAGTAATGGCTTGAAGACTCAATACATTGTCCATGAAGGTTGCTGGCGCATTAGTGAGTCCAAAAGACATCACGCGAAATGCAAAATGGCCATACTTGGTCCGAAAAGCTATCTTTCTCATTTACCCTCAACTGGTGGTATCCCAACCTTAAGTCAATCTTCGAGAAATACTTAGCACCTTGTAGTTGATCGAATAAAGCATCAATCCTCAGAAGTGGATACTTATTATTGATAGTGACCTTATTCCATTGCCTATAGTCAATGCATATCCTTAAAGAACCATCCTTCTTGAGAACAAATAATACCAGTGCGCCCTATGGCGAGGTGCTAGTCCTGATGAAACTTTTTTCCAAGAAATCATTCAACTGCTCCTTCAATTCCCTCAGCTTGGCTGGAGCTATTTGATAAGGAGGAATAGATACCGGTTGCGTATCTAGAAGTATGTTAATAGTGAACTCAATCTCCTACTGTAGAGGAATTCCCGGAAGCTCATTCGGAAATACATCAGGAAATTCGTTGACTACTGGGACAGACTGATGGGTTGGAGGTTCTGTATCTTCATCCCTGACCCGAACCAGATGATATATATAACCTTTAGAAATCACTTTCTTGCCTTCAGGTAGGAAATAAACCCGCCTTTAGGAGTAACTGCATTGCCCTTCCATTCAAGGGTCGGCTCGCCTGGAAAATTGAACTTGATAATCTTTGTCCGACAATCGACATTTGCATAGCAAGAAGCCAACCAATCCATACCCATAATAACGTCAAACTCAACCATAGGTAACTCAACTAAATCAACCAAAGTAGGGTGATTGCAGACCATTACGGTACAATTCCTGTAAATTCATCTTGCTACAATTGTCTCACCAATCGGTGTAGCCACTTCATATGGATTAGACAACAGTTCTAGTTCAAACCCAAATTTGCTCGCATTAAAGGGCGTAACATGGGACAAATTAGAGATCGGATCTAACAATGTATAAACATCATAGGTGAAGACGGATAGTATACTTGTGACAACATATAGAGATGCCTCCAAATCCTAGCGGCCGGATAAAGTGTAGATACGGTTTTGAGCACCGCCTGAACTAGAGGCTCCTCCTTAACCTCTGCCTCTACCTGTTGTCGATCCCATTGGCTGAGCTACATCATTTATACCTCCACTCGGACACTAGCGCATATAATGACTAGGTTCACCACACTTATAACACACATTGATACCCTGACGACACCGACCCGGATGTCTTCTACCACACTGACCATAAGGTGGAAATAATAGTCTCATCTAGCTCAAACTCCCTTACTCCTGGAAACCTAAAGCTCTTGAACTCTGCCCTGGCCCAAGTTAAGTACGCCTGTCATATCTAGGCCCTTGAAACTGAGATGGAGCACTATTAGCAAATCAAGACGGACATCTAGGAATTTGTTGCCTGGAGCTACCCGATGCTTCTCCGAATGACCCAACTGACCGAACACTCTTGCTAAACTCTCTATGTGCACTTCTATCATCTCAGAGTTGCCCTTGAGGTCTTCAACACCTTGAGTATATGCCTGGATCCTACCAATATCCATATCTTTATTCAGCGAAGATGTCATTCACTCTTCAATCAGATGCAGATCCAAACCCTCTACAAACTGATGAATTCTAGCCCTTATTGTGCCCACAATATTTTACCTAGATAGAGAATCGAACTGCACTCTTGCCACTCTATTTGAGGTTTAAAAATTTCTCTACTATAGCCTCTAGTACCTTTAACGGAAAGTAGTGATCCAGAAAGGCGTGTGAAAACTCCTCCCATATAGCTGGAGGTGCATTTGGTCCTCGAGTTTGCTCCTAGGCCTCATTCCATAAAACAACCACATCTCGTAAGCTGAAAGAGGCCAACTCTACCGCCTCCATCTCCGAAGCATGCATCACTCGCAATACCCATAACATTTGATCAATAAAGTCTTAGGGGTCCGCATTTGAATTAATCCCGTGAATACTAGTGGACTCAACCCGAGGAATTCTCAAGTCCTAGAACTCCCAATACCATCAAAGACCTAGTGCTTGTAGATGACCTTATCGGACGATGATGGGTGTCTACTATTTGTGCTAATAGCTATGCGACATTTTCCACTCCTTGCTGGTGGAGGGACTGGAGGAATTGGATTCTATGAAACTGGAGGAACTGTGTCTTGAGAAGCTGGAGGTACTGCACCTCCTTTAAACTCCTCCTAAGGGGGTAGAACTGGTAATGCATGGGAGTGTGATTCTCCCTGAGCTTCCATTCTATTAACTTGGCCGGGTGGGGCATTACTAGTACCTTCACCCTTAGCGGCACCGACTCGATTACTAGCAGTAGCCCTTATAGTAACCGGCATGATTACTGAAAAAGGAATTAGAGCACGAATTAGACTTAAACCATGTAACTCAGCTCTATAGCACGATCTAGGAAGTGAAAGAACACTAACCATTCTTAAATGCCTGGCAGCCTCCTGTTCATAGGTGTGGTGCACAACACACCCATAAATAAGACTATACTAGACACGGCTTACAGACTCCGTAGGACTAACCTGTTCTGATACCAAGTTTGTCATACCTCAAACTGGGTATATGTGTGTGTGTGGCTAGCACCCGGTGCCCTACTAGCTCGAGCGTACCACTCTGATGACCAAGCTTCCATATGAAGGTCGACAAGGTCGTACTAAGGTACATTACAACAACAACACTGAACAAGAGGGATCTACCCAACATATATACACATAATAGGACCGACGAGGTCACAACATGGTTTAACAAAAGATAACTTAGCCGACAAGGCTATATATCAACACTGTACATACCAAAATAAGTTCATGAGCCTCCACGAGTAACTAAATTGACAAATGGCCAGGACAGAGCCCCGACTTACCCATACTGTACATTACTCCACAAAACATACTCACTAGCTTACCAGGAAGCTTCAGGAAGGACGAAGCTTACTTACTGACGGCTGAACTCGACACCTCCTATAGTGGTGGTCTAGTTGAGTCCCTATCAGAACCTACGGGAATGAACACCCCGTAGTTTCTTTCCCCACTGCCACTTGACGATGGGATTGACGATCCGTAAAAAAATTGACGGTCCGTCAACCTAGACTGTCAAGTTGCCTCATGAGATCTCAAAAATGCAGGAACTTTAACGGTTTAAGTTGGCATTTTGACAGTCCATCAATCCCTTTGACGGTCCGTCAAACATGCCTAGTTTCTAATTTTGGCGAAATGTATTCCTTTGATCCGTTTAGCTTTCATATACTCCGGAACTTCCATAAATAAGTCATAAACCTTTATTATCCTTTCGTAAGGCCTTTATCCTCTTAGGATACAAGTATCAACCGACAATGCGATGGAACGCGAAACTATGGGGTGTAGTAGCACCACCCAAGCCACTTCCATAAGTATTAGCATGTTGGTTATCTGAAATTAGCTTCTCATTAGTCATTAAAAATGAAACCCCGCTGAACTTCGTTATATCACTTAGTCCATTTCTGTGGACTCTCTACTTTAAGCACACTCAACAATCACACCTCGTCTGAAATACACAAGACAATAACACCACAACCCAAAATGGCCAAAGTAATCCTGAAGATGTACCATAACTTTACCGATTCTCGATCAACTTTACTTTTCCTGACTATTCAATTTCCCAATTTCAGTCAAATCACAATCATCATCACCATCTAACCATTTCTAAATCCCACTCAACTCTAAAACTAAAACCTTTATAAATCCAGTGTATCACATACACAATCCTACTAAAGTCCTCATGCATATCCGCCAAGGTGCCTTTTCTCAAATTCCCTTAACTCAAATTCTGAAATGTTCTCTACAACTATAATTAATTCAAACCTCATCAATGATTTACCACTTCGAACATCCCAATTGTCGAACCAGAATATCTCTAACCATTCGCGCGATTATCCCTTTCATTCGATCAACTCAATCGAATAATACACCAGTAGTAGCAAGAACTAGCCGAAACTCACACAACAGGTACAACGCACTCACCACTAATCCAATATTAGATGTAACACCCGATAGCTCCTTAAGTACTAAAACTTCACACTTGTCCAACACTAAAGTCATTCTTACTCATCAACCACTGGCTCCCATTGTCCCATAGCATAACCAAACATACCAACACAACACTGAACCCTTATGTCGATTCTACCATGTATGACTGCAAGATAACTCTCAAATCAACTAGCTCTTGATCCTATACTACCTTTATCGTTCCTTTAAACACGAAGACCCGATGAACATACCCTTACTAAGGGATCAGGACCACAACTGCCCAACATCTTAAGTCTCCACTCATCACAACCAACATTGATTTTGATCTAGAACTGATAATAACTTTCCTGAAAGAACCCAAAACCACTACCATAGTCACGTCGAAGTCCAACACAACTTTTCACGACTGATGATGAAATGTACTCTGGTACCAATTGCAACCTTATCCTGACAAACATGTTAGATACCAATTTTTTTCCTTCATAGTAATAGATTAGTCTATCCAAATCCTCTTTCTCACGCCTCCATCCCATTAACACGAAAAGTACATATACCAAAATACCCTAAGAAATATTACTTCACTACATGTTTTCTGCAAAGTCGTTCTTAATGTCCTTATTTTCAACTGCTCCTTTTTATTACACGCGGTCACTATACTTTTCCAAATCTGATGGTGCTTACTGAACTTATACTTGTCCCCACATATCGATATCTAATACCCTGCCACTGACGAATCATAGACTTTCCATTGGTACACCCGTGCCACACAAACCATCATAATACCTTGACGATGTTGAAACTTTTCCCAACCAATCATATCATTGAACAAATCACTCTTATCAAGCCATAATTGAATTTTTTCCACTTTCGAGTAACCCAACGCTGAAAACATGGAGATCATGTGACCCTCTGTACCATATCTCCCAATTCTCAAGAAACCTCCACAAATTAATCCTCCAGCCAGATTTAGACCTGAACTTGGTCACACGTCTGAATCAGGATAACATATCTCGTACCATTCCACAACATGTCATAGACAACCGCTCACATAAAAATTTAAGGATGAGTTCCCACCTTCTGTGAGTGATTAAGATAAGGAATTTCATATACCAATTTGAATGAAGTAACACAAAGGAATGAAAGAATTTGAAGTTTCCTAAATGTCCTATAGCCTCCCAATTATAAGTGTGGCGCCCAACACACCCATAAGTAGGACTCTACTTGACATTACTCTTGTACTTATAGACCGGGTGACCTAGGGCTCTGACACCAACCTGTCACGACCCAAATTACTAGGTCGTGCGGGCACCTACCATTCCCCACCACAGTAAGCGAACCCATCTCTTAAAGATTCACCCAACAACATAATTACATAAAAAAAATAGTAGAAGTCTAAAAACACATATATATAAAAATGTGGAACACAACAACTACCCATGGGATCTAGTTTGAATAGTACAAGAGCTTCTAAGTAGACAAATGGAATAAAAATTATAACGACAACCTGAATAAAACTTCTATTTAGAATGAAAATTAAACAGAAAGGTATAGATAAACTCTACGAGATCCTCAAAGGCTAATTGAACCTTGCTCATGAATCTGCAATAACTTAACACCCCAAAAAGGGTGTAACAAGAGTAGTATCAGTACAAACACTATGTACTTGTAGATATCATAGGCCGACAACCGTTAGCTAACATATGCATAAGAAAGAAATTGAAAGATAGAAATGCTCGCAATCAAGTACAAGTAATATCACAGTCCAAGAATAACCACTCAAGTACAGAAAGATCAATAGCGAGTCATAGCCTATTGTGAATCACCTAAACCCAAGTCTACCAAGTTTCCCACAATTCCTCAGAATAATCACAAACATAAGTACAATCAACAAATTCGATCCATAGGTGTAAAATGAGATGATGAGAATGAATGCATATGCAATGCAATGCACTGGCTAAATGTAATCTCTGTACATACATGCTCTGGGCAGAATATATCATCATCCCAGCAGTCATGACCCATGAGGGACCCGCGACATCCTTGTACCAGTCACTCCGTATCACATAGCATAGAGTGACTCTTCCACCGAATAACCCGCTAGCCACTCTGAATCACACAACATAGAGATGGCTACACAATATAGTATGTCATATGAATCACAAATGTTTTATTTTCCTTTAGCACAATCACTCCAATCATAAGTCATATCAAAATATCATGGAAATGAGGATGAATGCAATGAAATAAAAATATCAAGTGTAACATATCAATCCCATTAATGTCACAAAAGGACACTTATTATAATATTAGAATCCTATTAACTCCTTTCCTCTATTCATGAACATGCCAGATAAGTGAAATACAACTACATCATAAATGAGACATGGCACTACGTACAAGTCTTGTAACCACAAAGAGATACCAAATCATAATCAATCAACAATAACCAACCTAAGTAATCCATCTCAACTTCATACCTGAAAGCTTACATGCTTTCTCCAACAGAATCTAACTACATATACACTTTGCTAATCGAAGTCTAACTAGAAGGTAAGCCATAACCTACCTGGAATGCTGATCGGGAGTCACATGAATCACACTTGCGCCTTGCCCTTCTGCGGATCATGGTCATACTCGAAGTCTAATATTATCGAAGTCTATGTTAGAGAAGGAATTTAACAACACCCAAAATATTACACTATCCTTCGAACCCGACCCATCTATGGGAGAAAGGGAAAAACTAGCTTATAGGGGTAAACAGTCAATTCAGAGGTAAAACATGAAATTCAGGGTTCTAGGAGTTCAATATTACTAATTCCTTGCTAAAACAATTCAAGATTAGGCTAATTTCGCCATACAAGCAAAACCCCCAAATTTTGGGTATGAACCATAGTTGTTTAACCCCACAATTTCATCACATAAATGGAAGATTCAAGCTTAACAATTACTAATTAGTGGAATCCACACCTATATTAACACAACCCATCAATTTATTCTCACTTTTGAGCTTAAAAATCAAGCAAATTCTAACTAGGTTGAACTCATCTTCCCCAAAGAGATTCTAGATTAATTCCATCATTAAATCAACATAAGAAAACTAAGTGAAGGTAATCCAAGGTTAAGAAAGCATACCACAAGAAGAAATTACTTAAAGATTCTTAGAATCGCCTCAATGGTGCTTTATTGAAGTGTTTTCGAAATGGAGGAAGTGTAGGGTTTTTAACCCACTAAAAAAACATTTTGGAATTCTATCATCCACTGTGGCAGCCAAGACCCGTTGCAGCGAACCTGCGCCCGCGAAGCCTGCCCAAAATCCCAACCTTTCACTGCAGTGGATCACTATCCGCTGCAGCGGTCTCGGTCGGCTGGGGCACACTGAGGCTCGCCCCAACGAGAACACTAGAAACCAGAAATTCTCATACCTATACAATTTTAACCTGAAATCCGATAATCACCCGAGACCTCCCCGATACAAACCAGATATGTTCACATATTTAAAAATACGCTACAGACTCACTCACGGTCTTAGATTTTCCATCGGAGGTCTATTTCTTCGGGTCAACCCCAACAACCTAAACTAACTTTCCAATCAATAGCCAAAAACACTCTAGAGGGCCTCGAGAACCGAACCAACTATCCTACCAAGTCATAAATGACCCTCTGGACCTCACGAAATCGACAAAATTCTGAAAAAGGTCCGTTTACACAAAACACAACTATTGGTCAACACTTTCACTCCCTAATGTTCTAATTTCTCACTTCTACTAGAATTGTTCGATAACTTCGGAAATCACGTCAAAGGGAGTAAAATAGTCAAAATGAACATAACGACGAAACAAGTCCTTCCAATCTATATATAATGTAAAGCTAGGAATAGACAATCCTATGTGGCACCTCTCTATGGCCAAGGATCCTATTTATTTTTTTCTCCTTTCTTTTGGATTTTTTCTATTTTTTTCTCAATTATGTGATATGTTAAAAAATATTGAAAGTCACTCCTTTGACTCTCTTAATTATGTTAATGTGACTAATGTGTATTGAACTCATTAGTAAAAGCAAAAACCTTTACTCTCCCCACGTTTGAGGAGTTAACTTTTTGGAGATGTGAAACAATTCTTAGAGAAATATATATATACATATGCAAGAGGAACAAAGTTGAATGAACTTCACCAAAATCATGGAGTGTCTTCTCTCACAACAATATTATTTTTCTTATAATGGTTAGAGCCATTTCTATGTTAGAATCAATGGAGTTGAAAGGATCTATACTAAGGTATTGTTATAATTCTATCCTTTAATTTCTTTTCTTTGTTCGGATAATTTAAATGCACGACAAATTTCATATCCCTTATTTTATTTTGTTTTCAGAAGTTCATAATTATTCAAAAAGGATATTGAGACTATGAATGATATGAAATTAAGAAAAAATAGCTGAAGAGAGTTGAAAGGATCTATACTAAGGTATTGTTATAATTCTATCCTTTAATTTCTTTCATTTGTTCGGATAATTTAAATGCACGACAAATTTTATATCCTTGATTTTATTTTGTTTTCAGAAGTTCATAATTATTTAAAAAGGATATTGAGACTGACATGATATGAAAATTGAGAAAAAATTAGCTGAAAAGACGGATCTTTCATGTGCTAGTAATGATTTATCCTAACATGTTTTGGACACCACAATACTTAAACAATCTAAGATTGGTTAAAATAGGTTAATACTAGCATACTAATCACTTCAAAGTCTTTTAAATGGATTATACAATATCAAATAAACGTTAAACTAACAGGATAAGCACTTGACAACGAATAATAACCATAATGTACTCTAACAGTGTCTACAGCTTTATCAAACACATTAATCATTCTTCTAATGAACACAAACAACATAACTCATGCTTAACAGTTAATCCAATATGCTCAAACAACAATTAATCTTGTTAATCATGCTTCAACAAGTGCCAACAGTGGCCTAAACATGCTAACAACAACAGTTATGAACACTAATAATACCTAATCTAACTAAACATGATTAACAACTAATCTAATAATCTCAAACAATAACTATTCATGCTTAATCAACACACAAACACATAATACATACTACATAATGTAATTTAAACAGAAAAATTAAATGGAAAAGTGTTTAACCTAAGCTTGTTCCTTACTCCGACGATCTCAAACTCACAAATGCAGGAAAAAAGGGAGGGTTTTTTGTAACTAAACGATCAATTAGACTAATTCTGGGTTCGCCAAAGGACTAGATCCAAACTTAAGATAAATTAATTGAATTTTAACTTAATTCAACTCTTAATCAATGTAAAAGCCAAGAATCAAGTTTCAGTTTGAAACTTGTAGGAGAAGGGTCTCTATTTATAGGCGAACATCAAACCCTAGCAGACACAATCCATCCGGTGTGGGAGAACTCAAAAATGGGGTGAAATTTCCCTCCAATTGGTTCTCAACCAATGAAATCATGGGCTTCAAATTGTAAAAGAGTATAAAGATCATTAAATGTTGGCAGAAAGAGTACAAAGAGGGATGACCCTCATTTGGGGTTGGGGTGGATTTACGATGGCGTGAGAGGTGAGAGAGGACATTATTTAATGCTCTTACCTCTCTTAGACATACCAAGACGCATAAAAGAAACCGTACTCTGAGTTTTTCCATCTTTTGTAATGGAGACGAAGGAGTGCCTTGAGCGGTAGGTTTTCCCGAAACCCTCCAAGAGTAAAAAATAACAAAAGGAGAAAGGGGTGGGGCTTTGTTTGTTTTTTACGCCCAGAGTTTGGGCCTGGACCGAGTCTGAGTCATTTTGACTTGGGCTCGACTGACTTAAAACAAAGAGGCCCAAAATATTATGATTTAAAAACAACCTTGATCATTTGTGGTCGTATTTGCAAATATGATCATATTTTAAATTAGAAAATGATCGAATAATTATCCTAAATAGCCTAATTAAAATAAGAACTTCATTTTAAGTCCAAATTTGATACTAATTATGATTAAGAAAATTAAAATCATGCAAATGTCTTTTAAATTAAAACATGACTTAAAATTAAGATGTTATTCAATTAAGAAATTTCTCGACTTTGACGCAATGGAACATTAATCCTTTAATTTTGAAAAAATCTTTTGAGACAATTACATCTATAACAGTCGGTTAAAATTCTAAAATCATAATTAATGATCGAAATTATATAAAATTAGGATATGATATACCATGTATATACCAAGTGATATTTTTTCAAATGGAATGACAGTAATTCCGACATATTTTCATAAAATCTAAAAAGTATATTTCACTCCGTCTATGACCCGAGAACATTGAATAATCAAATAAAATTATTGGAGGGTAAAAATTAGGTGTCAATAACTATAACTAAACAAAGAGACATAAGAGTGAAAGTAGAGTCAACACAAAGAGTCTCGAGGGAACCAACTACAACAACGTCAGAGAACCTGTTCTTATCAAGATTTATCATATTGTTCTTGAGTTGTAATAGTTAGGTTCTTGTGGTTCCAAGAGAAGATCTTATTTACATTCCTAGTGATTGTAGTTGGTGTTATTTTGTGTTTATAAGTTACTTCTTTGACTGGGTAGAGTCATTGAAGAGACAGAATAGAGAGAGCCAACAATTGTGTGAATTGTTAAGGAAGAGAGAGTTGGGGTAAGGGTTGTTTGGAATAGTTTCTTAGGTTTAAAAATTATTGTAACCTTAAAAGTTGCTCGTATTTAGTGGAGAGTTTGAGAAATTCTACAAGAGGTAGGTCGTGGTTTTCCTCCCCTGAGCACGGAGTTTTCCATGTGAAAATTCTTGTGTTAATTTACTTATTTTGTAATTTAACTTATTGCATAACTGCTCAAGGAATTTGGTTATTTAAGTTCATAGGTCGCAGGTGAATTAAAAATTAGTATCAAAGCTTGATCTTTTAATAAAGGCTAGTACCTTGAAAGATTCAAAATGGTTGCACATCAAAAACAAGACCACCATACTTCAATGGAAAATATTATGGCTAGTGGAAAGCAAGAATGCAAGACTTCATCATTGGAGAAGATCTTGAGTTATGAGATATTTGTCACACCCTAACCTTCGGAGGCGTGGCCGGCACCAGGTGCCTTACTAGCCCATGTGTGCCACTATGAAGCCATAACCTGAACATACAGAAAGTCCAGGTCGATAAGGCCATGACATATCATAAGCTGTGAGATAGATCGATAGCAATGATAGGGCCGACAAGGATACAACAAATAGACGGGGAGTCAATTCTGAATAGCTCAACCTAGAAAGGGTAACCAACTAAAAATACATATATAAAAGGCTGACAAGGCCACAATATGAGTTAACAAACCAACAACGAGGCCGATAAGGCCATACATGACATACTATACATCCAACATAAGTCTACAAGCATCTATGAATACAAAGAACTGTCATATGGTCGGGACAGGGCCCCAAACTACCATAAGTATGTCTATACATATGACACGAAAAATATCTGACTCGGTAGCTCTAGGAGAAAGCAAAGCTTACCAACCAACTACTGAACTCAATAATCCCCTACCGTGGAGGCCTATCTGGATCTCTATCTTGACCTGCAGTATGAAATACAATTCCCCCGGCAAAAGGGATGTCATTATGAATGAAATATACTTGTATGTAAGGCATGAAACATATCTGAAAGACAGTAACAATGAATAGAGTACAAAATACAACCTGTAACCTGAATGCCTCTCAGGGAGAACAATATGGAAAGATGAAGGGATTATAGCTCGGTAGTGTGTATATAAGCATAACATCGCCCCACCAGTGGCGGTCACAATGAAGATATACATATATGCCTCATAGGGGCCATCGCCCAATGATTATAACTCGGTGGTGTCCATATCATATATATGCATGGTAGTACTCTAGACTCGAAATTCAGATCACTTACTATTTTACTTTGATATGAATCTTCTCTTTTGAATGGGATAAAATTCAATGTGAACTTACATACATCAACCAACAGAATATTAGATAATGAAGGATATCTCTATGATATGAAAGGTACTCCCAGCAAGGGACAAATAATGGCAATGAGTGGGACATTTGTTTATGTTTCTCATTTGGAAATCGAGTAGTTAGGATTCATGCCAAAAATAAAGAAGGATAGCCATTACATACCTTTTATTGATATACTTTTGATGACACACCATACTCAGTCTATATAGAACCTTAATCTTTAACACACACAATAACGCTATCGTCAAGTTAGCGGAAAACTAGTATACGATATATCAAGCGACAAACTCAGCTTTTAACTAATTATTCAATTCTCTTCTTTACTATTATCATTCTCAAGATTCAATAAAACAACATCATATATATACAACACATTCCTCAAAGTTTCCAGCCACAACAACAACATAGAAACACCTTAAAGCAGTTCAAAATGATACAACAACTTCTATACGACTTTTGACTATCGATTCGTATATTCTAGCTCAATTATCTTAGACAAGACATAGATCTACTTAAATACTAGATGAAGAGGAATATCCTTACCTCAAAGAACCAAAATAAGTCCAACCTTAAGCTTACTTCACTTTGAAGGAATTTCCAAATTTGTAATGAAGCGGAAAGAGGACGTCTTTCTAGTATAACAGACTTCCCAAATGGAGAATCAACTTGGAATCCTTTGGATCTAGGCATAAATGATTGGATAACACTTGGAGAGGCTTGGTAGTGTATTTGGGTCGCGGAGGAGAGAAAATCGAAGTGAGCAAATGTTCCACCTATAAAGGCCTTAAATAGGAGTTTCCAACGCCTCAATTCTGCTTATGCGACCACATTGCCCACCGAAAAGTGGTGGCAGAAACTCTTAGAATTTTGGCTTAAAATGTGGCCAAATTTGTGTGGCAAAATTCACTTTGCGGTGAAAAATGTTCAACATATCGTACTAACTTCTTGAACTTCGCCAATGAGTGTTTCCTTCAATCCAATTGACCTCTAAACCACCCCTACATCTTCTTAACATCCATCTAAGTCATACATATTCTTACGAAAGGTATCAAGTCATC
The DNA here is from genome assembly GCA_034509755.1 of Anisodus tanguticus. Classification (NCBI taxonomy): domain Eukaryota; kingdom Viridiplantae; phylum Streptophyta; class Magnoliopsida; order Solanales; family Solanaceae; genus Anisodus; species Anisodus tanguticus. The sequence continues at coordinate 31,822,922 of CM067540.1, forward strand.
GAAGTATACCTCGACTAACTTAGAACGCATACGAACACGAAGGTTCGGGATGTTACATCCTTCCCCTCTTAAGAACATTCATCATCTAATGTAAATGTGGTATATTGGAAGATTCTAATCCTGAGGATCTTACAGAAATTTTGACAGAGTTTCATCTATAAATAGGATTATCCGAAACCTGCCACACAGCCAGAAAATACAATATATGCCTCACGAAGCCATATAACATAACACATACTATTATTGGCCCCATACGACCGCTTGTACTAAGAATATATATATTAAAAATCATTACTCACCTCAGATGTTCAAACTTGTGGTATGGTCTACGTCTATCACATCTTCATTACGATTGTCACCTAAACAAGGTATATAAGATAAGTTCGCAGACATAGAATATATATAAAGAAAATGTATCTTATGATAATCGTTATTAACCTTCCACATGGAATAAGTGAGGATATCTAGAATTCATATCTTCCTCCGCTTCCCATGTCATTTCATCGACATTCTTATTTCTCTATAATACCTTAACAGAGGCTATTTCCTTAGTTCTCAACTTCTGAACTTGACAGTCTAAGATAGAAATGGGAACTTCTTCATAAGACAGGGTTTTTGGTGGCCTAAACATCTTCATCATGTACGATATGTGAAGGATCCCCCATACATTTATGTAGCATTGATACATGGAAAACTGGATGGATTGTATCTAATTCAGGAGGTAACTCAAGTTCATATGCTACCTGGCCTATTCTCCGAATGATTCTGTACGGTCCAATGTACCTGGGGATAAACTTTCCCTTCTTGTTGAATCTCATTACGCCTTTCATAAGTGAAACCTTCAAGAATACCTAATCGTCAATGACAAACTCTAAATCTCAACGTCACATAACTGAATAAGACATCTACCGACACTAGCCTGACAATAGTCGATCATAAATTAACTTCACTTTCTCTACTGCTTGCTGAACTAAATCAGCCCCTAACAATTCAATTTCACCTACCTTGAACTAACCAATTGGGGACCTACACTTCTGCCTATATAAGGCTTTATACGGATCCATCTTGATGCTGAAATGGTAACTATTATTGTAGGAAAACTCAATAAGAGGTAAATGATCATCCCAACTACCTTTAAAGTATAGTACACAAGCCCACAATATGTCCTCGAGCGTTTGAATAGTGCGCTTGGCTTGGCCATATGTCTGCAGATGAAATGCCGTATTGAGGTTCACCTGAGTACCCAAACCTCTTTGGAAGGATCTCCAAAAATTATCTATAAATTGGGCACCCATGTCGGAGATAATAGAAACTGGAATGGCATAAAGTTAAATTATCTCTTTTATATATAACTTAGCATAATCTTCAGCTGCATAAGTAGTTTTGACCGGTAGTAAATGAGCCAACTTCGTAATCCTGTCATCAATCACCCATATAGAATCATACTTCCATTAGGAACGGGCAAACCTATAATGAAATCCATATTAATCATCTCCCACTTCCACGTCAAAATATCTATATTCTGGACTAATCCTCTTGGCTTCTGATACTCTATCTTAACTTGATAGAAATTCAATTTCTGGACTAATCCTCCCGTCTTCTGATATTCTATCGTAACTTCTTGGAAATTCGAACAATGAGCCATGAGTTCCGCTATGTCCCATTTCATGTCATTCTACTAATAGACCTATTTGAGGTCATGATACATCTTCGTCAAACCTAGATGAACAAAATATCGCTATTGGTGAAATTTCGCCATTATTCTCTCCCAAAGCTTCCCCACATCTGGGACACACAACCGTCCTCGGTATAGGAGAACCTCATCTTCCTTAAGATCTAATATTGGCTTCTTATGTTGTGGAATCCTTTCCCTTATCTTTACTAGTTTCGGATCCTCGCATGGTCGTGCCTTTACTTTTTCTATAAGCGATGACTCTGCTGTATTCTGAACCACAACACCACAATCGCCTGAATAGTAATCGAACCCTCAAACTACCCAATTGACACAAATCACTAGTTATGTATGAGTGATGTAATTCCGGCCGAAAGACTGCAATCTTCATTCAAAAGCTTGAATTATGTATTTCTGACCGAAAGGTTGCAGTCTTCATTCAAAAGTTCGAGTGATGTAATTCCAGCCAAAAAGTTGCAGTCTTTACTATGTCAGAATGATGTAATTTTGGCCAAAAGGTTGCAATCTTCATACAAAGGTTCGAGTGATGTAATTCCGGCCGAAAGGTTGTAGTCTTCACTCTAAGTATCAAAATAATGAATTCCACCCAAAAGGTTGCAGTCTTCATTCAAAAGTCTGAGTGGTGTAATTCTGGCCAAAAGGTTGCAGTCTTCATTCAAATGTCCAAGTGATGTAATTCATGCTGAAAGGTTGCAGTCTTCACTCTAAGTTTCAAAATGATGTAATTCCGGTCGAAAGGTTGCAGTGTTCATTCAAAAGTCTGAGTGATGTAATTCTAGTCGAAAGGTCGCAGTGTTCACTCCAAGCATCAGAATGATGTAGTTCCAGCTGATAGGTTGCAGTATTCATTCAAAGGTTTAGTGTCGAAAGGTTCAAAAGTCTGAGTGATGTAATTTTGGCTGAAAGTTTATAATCTTCATTCTAAGAGTCAGAATGATGTAATTACGCCAAAATGTTTCAATCTTCATTCAGAAGTCTGAGTGATGTAATTATGGCCGAAAGGTTGCAGTATTCACTATAATTATCAGAATAATATAATTCCAGCTAAAAGGATGCACTCTTCATTCAAAAGTCTGAGTGATGTAATTCCGGATGAAAGACGTAGCCTTCACTTTAAGCGTCTGAATGCTGTAATTCTGACAGAAAGGTTGCAGTATTCACTCAAAAGTCTGAGTGATGTAATTCCGGCCGAAAGGCGCAGTCTTCACTTTAAGCATATGAATGAGGTATTTCCGGCTGAAAGGTTGCAATCTTCACTCAAAATTTCGAGTGATGTAATTCCAGCTGAAAGATTGTTGTTGTCTTTACTACAAGTGTCAGAATGATGTAATTTTAGCTGAATGGTTGCAGTCTTTATTCATTAGTTTGAGTGATGTAATTCTAGCCGAAAGGTCGCTACCTTCACTCCAAATGTCTAAATGATGTAATTACATCCTAAAGGTTGCATTCTTCATTAAAAAGTTTGAGTGATGTAATTTCCGCCGAAAGGTTAAAGTCGTCACTCCAAGTGTCTGAATGATGTAATTCCGACAAAAAAGTTGCAGTCTTCATTCAAAAGTCTGAGTGATGTAATTCCATCCGAAATGATGCAGTCTTCACTCCAAGTGTCAAAATGATGTAATTCCAGTCGAAAGATTACAATCTTCATTCAAATGTCTGAGTGATATAATTCTGACTGAAAGTTTGCAGTCTTCATTCCAAGAGTCAAAATGATGTAATTACGTCAAAAGGTTTCAGTCTTCATTCAAAAGTATGAGTGATGTAATTATGGCCGAAAGGTTGCAGTCTTTACTCCAATTGTCAGAATAATGTAATTACAGCTAAAATGATGCAGTCTTCATTCAAAAGTAAGAGTGATGTAATTTTGGTCGAAAGGCGCAGTCTTCACTTTAAGCGTCTGAATAATGTAATTCCGATTGAAAGGTTGAAGCCTTCACTCAAAAGTCTGGGAGATGTAATTCCGGCCGAAAGACTGCAGTCTTCACTGTAAGCGTCTGAATGATGTAATTCCGGATGAAAGGTTGCAGTCTTCACTAAAAATACTGAGTGATGTAATTCCATTTGAAATGTATCAGTTTTCACTCCAAGTATCAAAATGATGTAAATCCAGCTGAATGGTCGCAGTCTTCATTCAAAGTCGAGCGATGTAATTCCAGCTGAAAGACTACAATCTTCATTCCGAGAGTCAGAATGATGTAATTATGCCGAAAGGTTTCATTCTTAATTCAGAAGTCTAAGTGATGTAATTATGGCCGAAAGGTTGTAGTCTTCACTGCAAGTGTCAGAATAATGTAATTCCAGCTGAAAGGTTGCAGTCTTCATTCAAAATTCTGAGTGATGTAATTCCAATCGAAAGGACACAGTCTTCACTCCATGCTTCTGAATGATGTAACTCCGTTCAAAAGGATGCAGTCTTCACTCGAAGTGTCAGAATGATATAATTTTGGCCGATAGGTTGTAATCTTCATTCAATAGTCTGAGTGATGTAATTCCAGCCGAAAGTTTACAGTCTTCATTCCAAGAGTCAGAATGATATAATTACGGCCGAAATGTTTCAGTCTTCATTCATAAGTCTAACTGATGTAATTCCGACTGAAAGGTTGCAGTCTTCACTCCAAGTGTCAAAATGATGTAATTCCGGCCAAAAGGCGCAGTCTTCACTTTAAGCATCTGAATGATTTAATTTTAGTCGAAAGGTTGGAGTCTTTACTCAAAAGTCTGAGTGATGTAATTCTGGAGAAATGGTTGCAGTCTTCATTTCAAGTGTCAGAATGATGTAATTTCGGCTGATAGGTTGCAGTCTTCAATCCACGCGTCCAAATGATGTAATTTCGGCTGATAGGTTGTAGAGTTCATTCAAAGGCCAGAGTTATGTAATTCTGGCCAAAATGTTATAGCCTTCACTACATGTGTCAGAATGATATAATTCTGGCTGAAAGGCTGCAGTCTTCATTCAAATGTTAGAGTGATGTAATTCCAGCCGAAAAGTCGCAGTCTTCACTCCAAGCGTATGAATGATGTAATTATGGCCTAAAGGTTGTTGTCATCATTCAAATGACTGAGTGATGTCATTATGGATGAAAGGTTGCAGTCTTCACTCCATGTGTCAAAATGATGTAATTCCAGCTGAAAGGTTGCAGTCTTCGTTCAATTGTCAGAGTGATGTAATTCCTGCTGAAAGGCTGCAGTCTTCACTCCATGTGTCAAAATGATGTAATTCTGGTCTAAAGGTTGCAGTTTTCATTCCAAAGTCGGAGTGATGTAATTTTTGCTAAAAAGTCGCAGTCTTCACTCTAAGTGTTTGAGTGATGTATTTCTGGCAGAAAGGTTGCAATTTTCATTCAAAAGTATGAGTGATGTAATTCCAGCCGAAAGGATACAATCATCAATCCAAGTGTCAGAATGATGTAATTCCCGCCGAAAGGTTGCAATCATCATTCAAAAGTCAGAATGATGTAATTACGGTCGAAAGGTTATAGTCTTCATTTAAAAGTCTGAGTGATGTAATTTCGTCCGAGAGGTAGCAGTCTTCACTCCACGCATCTAAATGATGTAATTCTAGATGAAAGATTGCTATCTTCATTCAAAGCTCTTAGTGATGTAATTCTGGCCGAAGGGTTGCATTATTCACTCCAAGTGTCAAAATGATGTAATTCTAGCGGAAATGTTGCAATCTTCATTGAAAAGTTTGAGTGATGTAATTATGACCGATAGACTATAATCTTCATTCAAAAGCTTGAATGATGTATTTCCGGCTGAAAAGTTGCATTCTTCATTCCAAATTCCGAGTGATGTAACTCGAGTTGAAAGATTGCAGTCTTTAATGTGCCAAAATGATGTAATTTTGGCCAAAAGGTTGCAATCTTTATTCAAAGGTCCAAGTGATGTAATTCCGACCGAAAGATTGTAGTTTTCACTCCAAGTATCAAAATAATGAATTCTACCCAAAAGGTTGCAGTCTTCATTCAAAAGTCTGAGTGATATAATTCCAATCGAAAGGTTGCAGTCTTCATTCAAATGTCCAAGTGATGTAATTCATGCTGAAAAGTTGCAATATCCACTCCAAGTTTCAAAATGATGTAATTCCGGTTGAAAGGTTGCAGTCTATATTCAAAAGATTGAGTGATGTAATTCTAGAGAAATGGTTGCAGTCTTCATTTCAAGTGTCAGAATGATGTAATTTCAGCCGAAAGGTTGCAATCTTCATTCGAAAGTACGAGTGATGTACTTTTGGCAGAAAGGTCACAGTCTTTACTACAAGTGTCAAAAGGATGTAATTCCGGTCTAAAGGTTACAATCTTCATTCAAAAGTCCAAGTGATGTAATTCTGGCAGAAAGTTTGTGTGTCAAAATGATGTTATTCCAGCCGAAAGGTTGCAGTCATTGTTAAAATGTTCGAGTGATGTAATTTCTGCTGAAAGGTTGTAGTCCTCACTCCATGAGTCAAAATAATGTAATTCCGATCTAAAGGTTACAGTCTTTTCAAAAGTCCGAGTGAAGTAATTTCTGCCAAAAGGTCGCAGTCTTCACTCTAAGTGTTCGAATGATGTATTTCCAGCCCGAATGTTGCATTCTTCATTAAAAAGTCTGAGTGATGTAATTTCAGCAAAAAGGATACAATCTTCACTCTAAGTATCTGAATAATGTAATTCCGACAGATAGGTTGCAGTCTTCATTCAAAAGTCTGAGTGATGTAATTCCAGCCGAAAGGATGCAGTCTTCACTCTAAGTGTCAGAATGGTGTAATTCCAGCTGAAAGGTTGCAGTCTTCATTCAAAAGTATGTGTGATGTAATTCCAGCTGAAAGGCTGCAGTCTTCACTCCAAGTGTCAGAATGATGTAGTTCTGACAGAAAGGTTTGCAGTCTTCATTCAGAAGTATGAGTGATGTAATTTTGGCCGAATGGTCGTAGTGTTCACTCCAAGCATCAGAATGATGTAGTTCTGACCGATAGGTTGCAGTTTTCATTCAATGGTTTGAGTGATATAATTCCACCCGAAAGGATGCAGTCTTCACTCCAAGTGTCAGAATGATGTAATTCTGACAGAAAGGTTTGCAGTCTTCATTCAGAAGTATGAGTGATGTAATTTTGGCCGAATGGTCGTAGTGTTCACTCCAAGCATCAGAATGATGTAGTTCCGACCGATAGGTTGCAGTTTTCATTCAATGGTTTGAGTGATATAATTCCACCCGAAAGGATGCAGTCTTCACTCTAAGTGTCAGAATGATGTAATTCCGGCCGAAAGGTTGCAATCGTAATTCAAATGTCTGAGTGATTTAATTCCGGCTGAAAGTTTGCAGTCTTCATTTCTAGAGTCAGAATGATGTAATTACACAAAAATGTTTTATTATTCATTCAAAAGTCCGAGTGATGTAATTATGGCCGAAAGGTTGTAGTCTTCACTCCAAGTGTTAGAATAATGTAATTTCAGCTAAAAGTTGCAATCTTCATTCAAAAGTCTGAGTGATGTAATTTCAACCGAAAGGTCGCAGTCTTCAATCCAAGTGTTTGAATGATGTAATTCCGGTTGAATAGATGCAGTCTTCACTGGATGTGTCAAAATGATGTAATTTCGGCTGATAGGTTGCAATTTCATTCAAAAATTCGAGTGATGTAAATTCGGCCAAAAGTTTGCAGTCTCCATTCCAAGAGTTAGAATGATATAATTATGGCCGAAAGGTTTCAGTCTTCATTCATAAGTCTAAGTGATGTAATTCTTGCTGAATGGTTGCAGTCTTCACTCCAAATTTCAAAATGATGTAATTTCGGCCAAAAGGCTCATTTTTCACTTTAAGCATCTGAATGATTTAATTTCAGCCAGAAGGTTATAGTCTTCACTCAAAAGTGTGAATGATGTAATTCCATCCAAAAGGATGCAGTCTTCACTCCAAGTATCTAAATAATGTAATTCCGACAGAAAGGTTGCAGTCTTCATTCAAAAGTCTGAGTGATGTAATTCCAGCTGAAATGATGTAGTCTTCACTCTAAGTGTCAGAATGTTGTAATTCTAAAGGTTGCTCTTCACTCAAAAGTACGAGTGATGTAATTCGGCCAAAAGGTTGCAGTCTTCATTCAAAAGTACGAGTGATGTAATTCCATCCGAAAGGTTACAGTCTTCACCCCAAGAAAATGAATCATGTAATTCTGGCCAAAAGGTTGTTTTCATCATTCAAATCACCGAGTGATGTCATTATGGCAGAAAGGTTGCAGTCTTCACTCCATGTGTCAAAATGATGTATTTCCAGCCCAAAGGTTGCAGTCTTCATTGAAATGTCCGAGTGATGTAATTCCTACTGAAAGGCTGTAGTCTTCATTCCAAGTGTCAAAATGATGTAATTCCTATCTAAAGGTTACAATCTTCAGTCAAAAGTCCGAGTGATGTAATTTAGGCCAAAAGGTCGCAGTCTTCACTCTAAGTATTCGAATGATGTAATTCCGGCCGAAAGGTTGCAATCGTCATTCAAAAATCTGAGTGATGTAATTCCGATTGAAAGTTTGCAGTCTTCATTCCTAGAGTCAGAATGATCTAATTACGCTGAAAGGTTTTATTCTTCATTTAGAAGTCCGAGTGATGTAATTATGGCCGAAGGGTTACAGTCTTCACTCCAAGTGTCAGAATGATGTAATTCCCACATAAAGTTTGCAGTCTTCATTGAAAAGTCTGAGTGATGTAATTCCGGCCGAAATGCTGCAATCTTCATTCAAAAGCATGAATGATGTATTTTCGATCGAAAGGTTGCAATCTTCATTCAAAAGTCCGAGTAATGTAATTCCAGTTGAAAGGTTGCAGTCTTCACTTTGTAAGAATGATGTAATTTCGGCTAAAAGGTTCCAATACTCATTTAAAGGTCTATGTGATGTAATTCCAACCAAAAGGTTGTAGTTTCACTCCATGTATCAGAATATTGAATTCCCTCCAAAAGGTTGCATTCTTCATTCAAAAGTCTGAGTGGTTGAATTCCGATCGAAAGGTCACAATCTTCACTCCAAGCATCTGAATAATGTAAATCCGACAGAAAAAGGATGCAATATTCATTGAAAAGTCAGAATGATGTAATTATGGCTGAAAGGTTGCAATCTTCATTCAAAAGTACGAGTGATGTAATTCCGGTTGAAAGTTTGCAATCTTCATTCCTAGAGTCATAATGATGTAATTACGCTAAAAGGTTTTATTCTTCATTCAAAAGTCCGAGTGATGTAATTTGGCCGAAATGTTGTAGTCTTCACTACAAGCATCGAAATGATGTAGTTCCAACCGATAGGTTGCAGTCTTCATTCAAAAGTCTGAGTGATGTAATTTCAGCCGAAAGGTCGTAGTCTTCAATCCAAGTGTCTGAATGATGTAATTCCGGTTGAATAGATGTAGTCTTCACTCGATGTGTCAAAATGATGTAATTTCGGCTGATAGGTTGCAATTTCATTCAAAAATTCGAGTGATGTAAATTAGGCCAAAAGGCGCATTCTTTGCTTTAAGCATCTAAATGATGTAATTTCAGCCGAAAGGTTGCAGTCTTCACTGAAAAGTCTGAGTGATGTAATTCCGGACAAAAGGTTGCAGTCTTCATTTCAAATGTCAGAATGATGTAATTCCAACCGAAAGGTTGCAGTTTTCATTCAAAAGTACGAGTGATGTAATTCATGCTGAAAGGTTGCATTCTTCACTCCAAGTTTCAAAATGATGTAATTTCGGTCGAAAGGTTGCAGTCTTCATTCAATAGTCAGAGTGATGTAATTCTAGTCGAAAGATCGCAGTCTTCACTCAAAGTATCAAAATAATATAATTTCAACATAAAGGGTGCAATCTTTATTAAAAAGTGATGTAATTCAAGTCGAAAGGATACAATCTTCACTCTAAGTGTCAGAATGATGTAATTCTAGCCGAAAGGTTGCAATCTTCATTAAAAGTCAGAGTGATGTAATTATGGCCGAAAGCTTGCAGTCTTCACTCCAAGTATCAGAATAATGTAATTCCAGCTATAAGGATGCAGTATTCATTCAAAAGTCTGAGTGATGTAATTTCGACCGAAAGGCGCAGTATTCACTTTAAGCGTCTGAATGATGTAATTCCGGTTGAAATGTTACAGTCTTCATTCAAAAGTTTGATTAATGTAATTTCGACCGAAAGGCTGCAGTCTTCACTACAAATGTTAGACTGATGTAATTCCAGCTGAAAGGTTGTAGTCTTCATTAAAAAGTATGAATTCCAGCTGATAGGTTGCAGTCTTCTCACTCCAAGTTTTAGAATGATGTAATTCTGGCCGAAAGGTTGCAATCATCATTCAAATGTGCGAGTTATGGAATTCTGACTGAAAGTTTACAGTCTTCATTCCAAGAGTGAGAATGATGAAATTACGCCAAAAGGTTTTATTCTTCATTCAAAAGTCTAAGTGATGTAATTTCGGCCGAATGGTCGCAGTGTTCACTAAAAACATCGAAATGATGTAGTTCCGGCTGATAGGTTGCATTCTTCATTCAAAGATTTGAGTGATGTAATTCCAACTGAAAGGTTGCAATCTTTATTCAAAGTACGAGTGATGTAATTCCGGTTGGATGTTTGAAGTCTTCATTCCAATTGTCAGAAGGCTGCAGTCTTCACTTCAAGTTTCAGAATGATGTAATTTCGGCCGAATGGTTGCAATCGTCATTCAAATGTGTGAGTGATGTAATTCCGGCTGAAAGTTTACAGTCTTCATTCCAAGAGTCAGAATGATGAAATTACGCCAAAATGTTTTATTCTTCATTCAAAAGTCTAAGTGATGTAATTTCGGCCGAACGGTCACAGTGTTCACTCCAAGCATCGAAATGATGTAGTTCCGGCCGATAGGTTGCAGTCTTCATTCAAAGATTTAAGTGATGTAATTCCAACCGAAAGGTTGCAATCTTCATTCAAAAGTACGAGTGATGTAATTCCGGTTGAATGTTTGCGGTCTTCATTCCAAGAGTCAGAAGGCTGCAGTCTTCACTCCAAGTTTCAGAATGATGTAATTCTCGGCCGAAAGGTTGCAATCGTCATTCAAATGTGTGAGTGATGTAATTCCGGTTGAAAGTTTACAGTCTTCATTCCAAGAGTCAGAATGATGAAATTACGCCAAAAGGTTTTATTCTTCATTCAAAAGTCTAAGTGATGTAATTTCGGCCGAATGGTCGCAGTGTTCAATACAAGCATCGAAATGATGTAGTTCCGACCGATAGGTTGCAGTCTTCATTCAAAGATTTGAGTGATGTAATTCCAACCGAAATGTTGCAATCTTCATTCAAAAGTCCAAGTGATGTAATTCTTTGCAGTCTTCATCCAAGAGTCGAATGATGTAATTCCGATTGAATAGATGCAGTCTTCACTCGATGTGTCAAAATGATGTAATTTCGGCTGATAGGTTGCAATTTCATTCAAAAATTTGAGTGATGTAAATTCGGCCAAAAGATTGCAGTCTTCATTCCAAGAGTTAGAATGATATAATTATGGGCAAAAGGTTTCAGTCTTCATTCATAAGTCTAAGTGATGTAATTCAAGCTTGAATGGTTGCAGTCTTCACTCCAAATGTCAAAATGATGTAATTTCGGCCAAAAGGCACATTCTTCACTTTAAGCATCTGAATGATTTAATTTCAGCCGGAAGGTTATAGTCTTCACTCAAAAGTGTGAGTGATGTAATTCCATCCGAAAGGATGCGGTCTTGACTCCAAGTATCTGAATAATGTAATTCCGACGAAAAGGTTGAAGTTTTCATTCAAAAGTCTGAGTGATGTAATTCCAGCCGAAAGGATGTAGTCTTCACTCTAAGTGTCAGAATGTTGTAATTCCGGCTGAAAGGTTGCAGTCTTCACTCAAAAGTACGAGTGATGTAATTCCATCCAAAAATTGCAGTCTTCATTCATTCAAAAGTACGAGTGATGTAATTCCATGAAAGGTTGTAGTTTTCACCCCAAGCGTATGAATGATGTAATTCTGGCCAAAAGGTTGTTTTCATCATTCAAATGACCGAGTGATGTCATTATGGCAGAAAGGTTGCAGTCTTCACTCCATGTGTCACAATGATGTAATTCCAGCCAAAAGGTTGCAATCTTCGTTGAAATGGCCGAGTGATGTAATTCCTACTGAAAGGTTGTAGTCTTCACTCCAAGTGTCAAAAGAATGTAATTCCTGTCTAAAGGTTACAATCTTCATTCAAAAGTCTGAGTGATGTAATTTAGGCCAAAAGGTCGCAGACTTCACTCTAAGTGTTCGAATGATGTAATTCCGGTCGAAAGGTTGCAATCGTCATTCAAAAATCTGAGTGATGTAATTCCGATTGAAAGTTTGCAGTCTTCATTCCTAGAGTCAGAATGATGTAATACGCTGAAAGGTTTTATTCTTCATTCAGAAGTCCAAGTGATGTAATTATGGCCGAAACGTTGTAGTCTTCACTCCAAGTGTCAGAATAATGTAATTCCAACTTAAAGGTTTCTATCTTCATTCAAAGGTCTGAGTGATGTAATTCTGGCCGAAAGGTTACAGTCTTCACTCCAAGTGTCAGAATGATGTAATTCCCACATAAAGGTTGCGGTCTTCATTGAAAAGTCTGAGTGATGTAATTCCGGTCGAAATGCTGCAATCTTCATTCAAAAGCACGAATGATGTATTTCCGATCGAAAGGTTGCAATCTTCATTCAAAAGTCCGAGTGATGTAATTCCAGTCGAAAGGTTGCAGTCTTCACTGTGTAAGAATGATGTAATTTCGGCCAAAAGGTTGCAATCTTCATTCAAAGGTCTATGTGATGTAATTCCAACCGAAAGGTTGTAGTTTCACTCCAAGTATCAAAATAAAGAATTCCCCCAAAAGGTTGCATTCTTCATTCAAAAGTCATAGTGATGTAATTCCGACCGAAAGGTCACAGTCTTCACTCCAAGCATCTGAATAATGTAAATCCAATAGAAAGGATGCAATCTTCATTCAAAAGTCTAAGTGATGTAATTTCAGCTGAAAGGATGCAAGGTTCACTCTAAGTGTCGTAATGATGTAATTCCGGACGAAAGGTTGCAATCTTCATTCAAAAGTCCGAGTGATGTAATTCCGGCTGAAAGTTTGCAGTCTTCATTCCAAGTGTTAGAATCATGTATTTATGCCGAAAGGTTTCAGTCTTCATTCAAAAGTCCAAGTGATGTAATTCCAGCCGAAAGGATACAATCTTCACTCTAAGTGTCAAAATGATGTAATTATGGCCGAAAGGTTGCAATCTTCATTCAAAAGCACGAGTGATGTAATTCCGGTTGAAAGTTTGCAATCTTCATTCCTAGAGTCAGAATGATGTAATTACGCTAAAAGTTTTATTCTTCATTCAGAAGTCCGAGTGATGTAATTATGGCCGAAACGTTATAGTCTTCACTCCAAGTGTCAGAATAATGTAATTCCAGCTGAAAGGTTGCAGTCTTCATTCAAAAGTCTGAGTGATGTAATTTCAGCAGAAAGGTCGCAGTCTTCAATCCAAGTGTCTGAATGATGTAATTCCGGTTGAATAGATGCAGTCTTCACTCGATGTGTCAAAATGATGTAATTTTGGCTGATAGGTTGCAATTTCATTCAAAAATTCGAGTGATGTAAATTAGGCCAAAAGGTGCATTCTTCGCTTTAAGCATCTAAATGATGTAATTTCAGCCGAAAGGTTGCAGTCTTCAATGAAAAGTCTGAGTGATGTAATTCCGGACAAAAGGTTGCAGTCTTCATTTCAAATGTCAGAATGATGTAATTCCAGTCGAAAGGTTGCAGTTTTCATTCAAAAGTACGAGTGATGTAATTCATGCTGAAAGGTTGCATTCTTCACTCCAAGTTTCAAAATGATGTAATTTCGGTCGAAAGGTTGCAGTCTTCATTCAATAGTCAGAGTGATGTAATTCTAGCCGAAAGATCGCAGTCTTCACTCAAAGCATCAAATTAATATAATTTCGACAAAAAGATGCAGTCTTTATTAAAAAGTCTGAGTGATGTAATTCCAGCCAAAAGGATACAATCTTCACTCTAAGTGTCAGAATGATGTAATTCTGGCCGTAAGCTTGCAATCTTCATTCAAAAGTACGAGTGCTGTAATTCCGGTTGAAAGTTTACAGTCTTTGTTATAAGAGTCAGAATGATGTAATTACGCCGAAAGGTTTCGCCATCTTCATTCAAAAGTCAGAGTGATGTAATTATGGCCGAAAGGTTGCAGTCTACACTCCAAGTATCAGAATAATGTAATTCCCGCTAAAAGGATGCAATCTTCATTCAAAACTCTTAGTGATGTAATTTCGATGGAAAGGCACAATATTCACTTTAAGCGTCTGAATGATGTAATTTTGGTTGAAAGTTTGCAGTCTTCACTAAAAAGTATGATTGATGTAATTCCGACCGAAAGGTTGCAGTCTTCACTACAAATGTCAGAATGATGTAATTCCAGCTGAAAGGTTGCAGTCTTCATTAAAAAGTACAAATTCCAGCTGAAAGGCTGCACTCTTCACTCCAAGTTTTAGAATGATGTAATTCTAGGTCGAAAGGTTGCAATCGTCATTCAAATGTGTGAGTGATGTAATTCCGGCTGAAAGTTTACAATCTTCATTCCAAGAGTCAGAATGATGAAATTACGCCAAAAGGTTTTATTCTTCATTCAAAAGTCTAAGTGATGTACTTTCGGCCGAATGGTCGCAGTGTTCACTCCAAGCATCGAAATGATGTAGTTCCGGCCGATAGGTTGCAGTCTTCATTCAAAGATTTGAGTGATGTAATTCCAACCGAAAGGTTGCAATCTTCATTCAAAAGTACGAGTGATGTAATTCCGATTTAATGTTTGCAGTCTTCATTCCAAGAGTCAGAAGGCTGCAGTCTTCACTCCAAGTTTCAGAATGATGTAATTCCGGCCGAAAGGTTGCAATCGTGATTCAAATGTGTGAGTGATGTAATTCGGTTGAAAGTTTACAGTCTTCATTCCAAGAGTCAGAATGATGAAATTACGCCAAAAGGTTTTATTCTTCATTCAAAAGTCTAAGTGATGTAATTTCGGCCGAATGGTCGCAGTGTTCAATACAAGCATCGAAATGATGTAGTTCCGGCCGATAGGTTGCAGTCTTCATTCAAAGTCTGAGTGATGTAATTTCAGCCGAAAGGTCGTAGTCTTCATTCAAAAGTCTAAGTGATGTAATTTCAGCCGAAAGGTCGTAGTCTTCAATCCAATTGTCTGAATGATGTAATTCCGGTTGAATAGATGCAGTCTTCACTCGATGTGTCAAAATGATGTAATTTCGGCTGATAGGTTGCAATTTCATTCAAAAATTTGAGTGATGTAAATTCGGCCAAAAGATTGCGATCTCATTCCAAGAGTTAGAATGATATAATTATGGGCAAAAAGGTTTCGGTCTTCATTCATAAGTCTAAGTGATGTAATTCGGACAAAATGGTTGCGATCTTCACTCCAAATGTCAAAATGATGTAATTTCGGCCAAAAGGCACATTCTTCACTTTAAGCATCGAATGATTTAATTTCAGCCGGGAAGGTTATAGTCTTCACTCAAAAGTGTGAGTGATGTAATTCCATCCGAAAGGATGCGATCTTGACTCAAGTATCGAATAATGTAATTCGACGAAAAGGTTGCGCTCTTCATTCAAAAGTCGAGTGATGTAATTCCAGCCGAAAGGATGTAGTCTTCACTCTAAGTGTCGAATGTTGTAATTCCGGCTTGAAAGGTTGCGTCTTCACTCAAAAGTACGAGTGATGTAATTCCATCCAAAATATTGCAGTCTTCATTCAAAAGTACGAGTGATGTAATTCCAGCCGAAAGGTTGCAGTTTTCACCCCAAGCGTATGAATGATGTAATTCTAGCCAAAAGGTTGTTTCCATCATTCAAATGACCGAGTGATGTCATTATGGCAGAAAGGTTGCAGTGTTCACTCCATGTGTCACAATGATGTAATTCCAGCCAAAAGGTTGCAGTCTTCGTTGAAATGGCCGAGTGATGTAATTCCTACTGAAAGGTTGTAGTCTTCACTCCAAGTGTCAAAAGAATGTAATTCCTGTCTAAAGGTTACAATCTTCATTCAAAAGTCTGAGTGATGTAATTTAGGCCAAAAGGTCGCAGTCTTCACTCTAAGTGTTCGAATGATGTAATTCCGGTCGAAAGGTTGCAATCGTCATTCAAAAATCTGAGTGATGTAATTCCGACCGAAGTTTGCGATCTTCATTCCTAGAGTCGAATGATGTAATTACGCCAAAAGGTTTTATTCTTCATTCAAAAGTCTAAGTGATGTAATTATGGCCGAAACGTTGTAGTGTTCACTCCAAGTGTCGAAATAATGTAATTCCAACTTAAAGGTTTCTATCTTCATTCAAAGGTTTGAGTGATGTAATTCCGCCGAAAGGTTGCGGTCTTCATTCAAGTGTCGAATGATGTAATTCCCACAAAAAGGTTGCGTAGTCTTCAATCCAAAAGTGTCGAATGATGTAATTCCGGTTGAATAGATGCAATCTTCATTCAAAAGCGATGTGTCAAAATGATGTAATTTCGATCGATAGGTTGCAATTTCATTCAAAAATTTTGAGTGATGTAAATTCCGGCCAAAAGGTTGCTTTCATTTAAGAATGATGTAATTTCAAAAGGTTCTAATTCAAAGGTCTATGTGATGTAATTCCAACCGAAAGGTTGTATAAAGTTCAAAATAAAGAATTTCCCCCAAAGGTTGCATTCTTCATTCAAAAGGTTAATTCGACCGAAAGGTCACAGTTTCATTCCAAATCTGAATAATGATGTAATTCCGGCAAAAGGTTGCGGTCTTCATTTCAAATGTCAAGGTTCACTCTAAGTGTCGAATGATGTAATTCAAGCCGAAAATGGTTGCAATCTTCATTCAAAATTCAGTGATGTAATTCCGCATCAAAGTTATCTTAATTAGAATCATGTATTTACGAAAGGTTTCACGGTCTTCATTCAAAAGTCCGAGTGATGTAATTCCATCCGAAAGGATACAATCTTCACTCTAAGTGTCAAAATGATGTAATTATGGCCGAAAAGGTTGCAATCTTCATTCAAAAGTACACGAGTGATGTAATTCCGGTTGAAAGTTTGCAATCTTCATTTATAAGAGTCGAAATGATGTAATTACGCCGAAAGGTTTTAATCTTCATTCAAAAGTCGAGTGATGTAATTATGGCCGAAACGTTAGGTTGCGTCTTCATTCCAAGTATCGAGAATAATGTAATTCCAAATTCAAAGGTTGCGGTCTTCATTCAAAAGTCGAGTGATGTAATTTCGGTGGAAAGGCATTCAATAGATGCGATTTCACTTTAAGCGTCAAAATGAATGATGTAATTTTGGTTGAAAGGTTGCATTCTTCACTCAAAAGTCATTAATGTAATTTCCGACCGAAAGGTTGCGCAAAAGGTTGCAATTTCACTACAAATGTCGAAATGATGTAATTCCAAATCAAAAGGTTGCATTCCATTCAAAAGTGATGTAATTCATGCTGTAATTGCATTCTTCACTCCAAGTTTCAAAATGATGTAATTTCGGTCGAAATGTTGCGGTTTCATTCAAAAGTATGATGTAATTCTAGGTGAAAAGATCGCATTCTTCACTCAAGTTTTAAATGATGTAATTTCGGAATGCGAAAGGTTGCAATCGTCATTCAAATGTGTGAGTGATGTAATTCAATCTTCGAAAAAGTTTACGAGTCTTCATTCAAAGTCGAATGATGTCGAATGATGCCAAAAGGTTTTATTCTTCATTCAAAAGTCTAAGTGATGTAATTTCGGCCGAATGGTCGCAGTTGTTCACTCCAAGTATCGAAATGATGTAATTCCGCCGATAGGTTGCGGTCTTCATTCAAAGATCTTGAGTGATGTAATTCCAAACGAAAGGTTGCAATCTTCATTCAAAAGTACGAATGATGTAATTCCGGTTTTGTTTTTCAATCTTCATTCCAATTCGAGTTGAAAGGTTGCGTCTTCATTAAAAAGTGTCAGTCTTCTTCAAGTTTTACTCCAGTTTTAGAATGATGTAATTTCGGCCAAAGGTTGCAATCGTGATTCAAATGTGTGAGTGATGTAATTTTGGCTGAAAGTTTACAAGCTTCATTCCAAGAGTCAGAATGATGAAATTACGCCAAAATGTTTTATTCTTCATTCAAAAGTCTAAGTGATGTACTTTCGGCCGAATGGTTGCATTGTTCACACCAAGCATCGAAATGATGTAGTTCCGACCGATAGGTGACAGTCTTCATTCAAAGATTTGAGTGATGTAATTCCAACCGAAAGGTTGCAATCTTCATTCAAAAGTACGAGTGATGTAATTCGGTTGAATGTTTGCGGTCTTCATTCCAAGAGTCGAAGGCTGCCATTTTCACTCCAAGTTTCAGAATGATGTAATTCTTGCCGAAAGGATGCAATCGTCATTCGAATATGTGAGTGATGTAATTCCGGTTGAAAGTTTACTTCATCAAATCATTCCAAGAGTGATGTAATTCGGCTGAAAGTTTAATTCCATGAGTCGAATGATGAAATTACGCCAAAAGGTTTTATTCTTCATTCAAAAGTCTAAGTGATGTAATTTCGGCCGAATGGTCGCAGTGTTCAATACAAGCATCGAAATGATGTAGTTCCGATCGATAGGTTGCAGTCTTCATTCAAAGATTTGAGTGATGTAATTCCAATTCAATCTTCATTCAAAAGTACAAGTGATGTAATTCGTCAGTCTTCAATCCAATTGTCGAATGATGTAATTCCGGTTGAATAGATGCAATCTTCACTCGATGTGTCAAAATGATGTAATTTCGGCTGATAGGTTGCAATTTCATTCAAAAATTTGAGTGATGTAAATTCGGCCAAAAGATTGCAGTCTTCATTCCAAGAGTTAGAATGATATAATTATGGGCAAAAGGTTTCAGTCTTCATTCATAAGTCTAAGTGATGTAATTCTGAATGGTTGCAGTCTTCACTCCAAATGTCAAAATGATGTAATTTCGGCCAAAAGGCACATTCTTCACTTTAAGCATCTGAATGATTTAATTTCAGCTGGAAGGTTATAGTCTTCACTCAAAAGTGTGAGTGATCTAATTCCATCCGAAAGGATGCAGTCTTGACTCCAAGTATCTGAATAATGTAATTCCGACGAAAAGGTTACAATCTTCATTCAAAAGTCTGAGTGATGTAATTCCAGCCGAAAGGATGTAGTCTTTACTCTAAGTGTCAGAATGTTGTAATTCCGGCTGAAAGGTTGCAGTCTTCACTCAAAAGTACGAGTGATGTAATTCCAGCCAAAAGATTGCAGTCTTCATTCAAAAGTACGAGTGATGTAATTCCAGCCGAAAGGTTGCAGTTTTCACCCCAAGCGTATGAATGATGTAATTCTGGCCAAAAGGTTGTTTCCATCATTCAAATGACCGAGTGATGTCATTATGGCAGAAAGGTTGCAATCTTCACTCCATGTGTCACAATGATGTAATTCCAGCCAAAAGGTTGCAATCTTCGTTGAAATGGCCGAGTGATGTAATTCCTACTGAAAGGTTGTAGTCTTCACTCCAAGTGTCAAAAGAATGTAATTCCTGTCTAAAGGTTACAATCTTCATTCAAAAGTCTGAGTGATGTAATTTAGGCCAAAAGGTCGCGATTTCACTCTAAGTGTTCGAATGATGTAATTCCGGTCGAAAGGTTGCAATCGTCATTCAAAAATCTGAGTGATGTAATTCCGATTGAAAGTTTGCAGTCTTCATTCCTAGAGTCAGAATGATGTAATACGCTGAAAGGTTTTATTCTTCATTCAGAAGTCCAAGTGATGTAATTATGGCCGAAACGTTGTAGTCTTCACTCCAAGTGTCAGAATAATGTAATTCCAACTTAAAGGTTTCTATCTTCATTCAAAGGTCTGAGTGATGTAATTCTGGCCGAAAGGTTACAGTCTTCACTCCAAGTGTCAGAATGATGTAATTCCCACATAAAGGTTGCAGTCTTCATTGAAAAGTCTGAGTGATGTAATTCCGGTCGAAATGCTGCAATCTTCATTCAAAAGCACGAATGATGTATTTCCGATCGAAAGGTTGCAATCTTCATTCAAAAGTTCCGAGTGATGTAATTCCAGTCGAAAGGTTGCAGTCTTCATTGTGTAAGAATGATGTAATTTCGGCCAAAAGGTTGCAATCTTCATTCAAAGGTCTATGTGATGTAATTCCAACCGAAAGGTTGTAGTTTCACTCCAAGTATCAAAATAAAGAATTCCCCCCAAAAGGTTGCATTCTTCATTCAAAAGTCATAGTGATGTAATTCCGACCGAAAGGTCACAGTCTTCATTCCAAGCATCTGAATAATGTAAATCCAATAGAAAGGATGCAATCTTCATTCAAAAGTCTAGTGATGTAATTTCAGCTGAAAGGATGCAAGGTTCACTCTAAGTGTCAGAATGATGTAATTCCGGCCGAAAGGTTGCAATCTTCATTCAAAAGTCCGAGTGATGTAATTCCGGCTGAAAGTTTGCAGTCTTCATTCCAAGAGTTAGAATCATGTATTTACGCCGAAAGGTTTCAGTCTTCATTCAAAAGTCTGAGTGATGTAATTCCAGCTGAAAGGATACAATCTTCACTCTAAGTGTCAAAATGATGTAATTATGGCCGAAAGGTTGCAATCTTCATTCAAAAGCACGAGTGATGTAATTCGATTGAAAGTTTGCAATCTTCATTCCTAGAGTCGAATGATGTAATTATCGGCCAAAATGTTTTATTCTTCATTCAAATGTCCGAGTGATGTAATTATGGCCGAAACGTTATAGTCTTCACTCCAAGTGTCAGAATAATGTAATTCCAACTGAAAGGTTGCAATCTTCATTCAAAAGTCCGAGTGATGTAATTTCAGCCGAAAGGTCGCAATCTTCAATCCAAGTGTCGAATGATGTAATTCCAGGTTAAATAGATGCAGTCTTCACTCGATGTGTCAAAATGATGTAATTTTGGCTGATAGGTTGCAATTTCATTCAAAAATTCGAGTGATGTAAATTAGGCCAAAAGGCGCATTCTTTGCTTTAAGCATCTAAATGATGTAATTTCAAAAAGGTTGCAATCTTCACTGAAAAGTCTGAGTGATGTAATTCCGGACAAAAGGTTGCAGTCTTCATTTCAAATGTCAGAATGATGTAATTCCAGCCGAAAGGTTGCAATTTTCATTCAAAAGTACGAGTGATGTAATTCATGCTTTGAAAGGTTGCATTCTTCACTCCAAGTTTCAAAATGATGTAATTTCGGTCGAAATGTTGCAATCTTCATTCAATAGTCGAGTGATGTAATTCTAGACGAAAGATCGCATCTTCACTCAAAGCATCAAATTGATGTAATTACGACGAAAAAGATTATTCTTTATTAAAAAGTCCGTGAGTGATGTAATTCCGGCCGAAATGTTGTAGTCTTCACTCCAAGTGTCGAATGATGTAATTCCAACTTCGTTCAAAGGTTTCTATCTTCATTCAAATGTTCGAGTGATGTAATTAAAGGTTTCGAAAGGTTGATGTAATTATGACGGTCTTCACTCCAAGTGTCGAATGATGTAATTCCCACATAAAGGTTGCAATCTTCATTGAAAAGTCTAAGTGATGTAATTATGGTCGAAATGTTGCAATCTTCATTCAAAAGTATGAATGATGTATTTCCGATCAAAAGGTTGCAATCTTCATTCAAAAGTCCGAGTGATGTAATTCCGGTCGAAAGGTTGCGGTCTTCACTGTGTAAGAATGATGTAATTTTCCCAAAGGTTGCAATCTTCATTCAAAGGTCTATGTGATGTAATTCCAACCGAAAGGTTGTAGTTTCACTCCAAGTATCAAAATAATGAATTCCCCCAAAAGGTTTCCTTCATTCAAAAGGTTGTAATTCATGCAATCTTCATTCAAAAGTCGAGTGATGTAATTCCGGATGAAAGGATGCAAGAAAGTTAATGATGTAATTCGGTCTTCAATCTTCATTCAAAAGTCAGTCGTAATTCGAAAATGTAATTCCAATAGAAAGGATGCAATTTCTTCATTCAAAAGTTAATTCCGAAAAAGTCTTCAAGTGATGTAATTTTCGATTGAAAGGTTGAATAGGATGCAAAAAGGTTCATTCAAATGTCTACTCCAACCGAAAGTTTCACTCCATGTATAAAAATCGAAAAAGTGATGTAATTCCAACCGAAGGTTGCAATCTTCATTCAAAAGTCCGAGTGATGTAATTCCAACCGAAAGGATGCAAGGTTCATTCAAGTTCGAGTGATGTAATTCTTCAATCTTCATTCAAAAGTCCGAGTGATGTAATTCCGGTAAAAAGTTTGCAGTCTTCATTCCAAGAGTTAGAATCATGTAATTATGCCGAAAGGTTTCAGTCTTCATTCAAAAGTCCGAGTGATGTAATTCTAGCCGAAAGGATACAATATTCACTCTAAGTGTCAGAATGATGTAATTATGGCCGAAAGGTTGCAATCTTCATTCAAAAGCACGAGTGATGTAATTCCGGTTGAAAGTTTGCAATCTTCATTCCTAGAGTCAGAATGATGTAATTACGCTGAAACGTTTTATTCTTCATTCAGAAGTCCGAGTGATGTAATTATGGCCGAAACGTTATAGTCTTCACTCCAAGTGTCAGAATAATGTAATTCCAGCTGAAAGGTTGCAGTCTTCATTCAAAAGTCTGAGTGATGTAATTTCATCCGAAAGGTCGCAGTCTTCAATCCAAGTGTCTGAATGATGTAATTCCGGTTGAATAGATGCGAGTTCACTCGATGTGTCAAAATGATGTAATTTTGGCTGATAGGTTGCAATTTCATTCAAAAATTCGAGTGATGTAAATTAGGCCAAAAGACGCATTCTTTACTTTAAGCATCTAAATGATGTATTTTCAGCCGAAAGGTTGCAATGTTCACTGAAATGTCTGAGTGATTTAATTCCGGACAAAAGGTTGCGAGTCTTCATTTCAAATGTCGAATGATGTAATTCCAAATTAAAGGTTTGCGTTTTCATTCATTTCAAAAGTACGAGTGATGTAATTCATGCTGAAAGGTTGCATTCTTCACTCCAAGTTTCAAAATGATGTAATTTCGGTCGAAAGGTTGCAGTCTTCATTCAATAGTCAGAGTGATGTAATTCTAGCCGAAAGATCGCATTCTTCACTCAAAGCATCAAATTAATATAATTTCGACAAAAAGATGCAGTCTTTATTAAAAAGTCTGAGTGATGTAATTCCAACAGAAAGGATACAATCTTCACTCTAAGTGTCAGAATGTTGTAATTCTGGCCGAAAGGTTGCAATCTTCATTCAAAAGTCAGAGTGATGTAATTATGGCCGAAATGTTGCAGTCTTCACTCCAAGTATCAGAATAATGTAATTCTAGCTATAAGGATGTAACTTCAAAGGTTTCATCATTCAAAAGTTTCATTCAAAAGAGTGATGTAATTATGACCAAAAAGGTTGCTCTTCATCAAATGATGTAATTAAGTTGAAAGGTTGATGTTCACTCCAAGTGTTGCATCGAATGATGTAATTCCCACAAAATGTTGCAATCTTCATTCAAAAGTCTAAGTGATGTAATTCCGGCCGAAAGGTGCGCAATTTCATTCAAAAGTTGAATGAATGTAATTCCGATCGAAAGGTTGCAATCTTCATTCAAAAGTATGAGTGATGTAATTCCGGTGAAAGGTTGCGGTCTTTTCATTCCAAAATGTCGAATGATGTAATTACGCCAAAAGGTTGCAATCTTCATTCAAAAGTCTAAGTGATGTAATTCCAACCGAAAGGTTGTAGTTTCACTCCAAGTATCAAAATGATGTAATTCCGATCGAAAGGTTGCATTCTTCATTCAAAAGTCTTGAGTGATGTAATTCCAACCAAGAAAGGTCAAAAGGTCTTCATTCAAAAGTACAAGATCTCATGTAAATGTAAATTGAATAGAAGGATGCAATCTTCATTCAAAAGTCGAGTGATGTAATTTCGGCCGAGAAAGGGATGCAAGGTTCACTCAAAGTGTCGAAATGATGTAATTCGGCTCATAATGGTTGCAATCTTCATTCAAAATTCGAGTGATGTAATTCGGCCAAAAGTTTGCGATCTTCATTCCAAGTTTAGAATGATGTATTTGGGCGAAAGGTTTCAATCTTCATTCAAAAGTCTAAGTGATGTAATTCCAGCCGAATGGATACAATCTTCACTCTAAATGTCAAAATGATGTAATTATGGCCATCCTTCACTCTAAGGTTGCAATCTTCATTCAAAAGAACGAGTCTGTAATTCCGGTTGAAAGTTTGCAATCTTCATTCCTAGAGTCGAAAATGATGTAATTACGACGAAAAAGGTTTTATTCTTCATTCAAAAGTCGAGTGATGTAATTATGGCCGAAACGTTATAGTCTTCACTCCAAGTGTCGAAATAATGTAATTCCAAATTGAAAGGTTGCGGTCTTCATTCAAAAGTCGAGTGATGTAATTTCAGCGAAAGGTCGCGAGTCTTCAATCCAAGTGTCGAATGATGTAATTCCATTGAATAGATGCGGTCTTCACTCGATGTGTCAAAATGATGTAATTTTGGCTGATAGGTTGCAATTTCATTCAAAAATTCGAGTGATGTAAATTAGGCCAAAAGACGCATTCTTTACTTTAAGCATCTAAATGATGTATTTTCATATAATTCCGGCCGCAAAAGGTTGCAATGTTCACTTGAAATGTCCGAGTGATGTAATTCCTACAAAAGGTTGCGTAGTCTTCATTTCAAATGTCGAATGATGTAATTCCGTCAAAAGGTTGCAAACTTCATTCAAAAGTACGAGTGATGTAATTCATGTCAAAAAGGTTGCATTCTTCACTCCAAGTTTCAAAATGATGTAATTTCGGTCGAAATGTTGCGGTCTTCATTCAATAGTCGAGTGATGTAATTCTAGATTGAAAGATTGTTGCATCTTCATTCCTAAAGCATCAAATGATGTAATTACGACAAAGGTTTTATTCTTCATTCGAAGTCCAAGTGATGTAATTCCGGCCGAAATGTTGTAGTCTTCACTCCAAGTGTCGAATAATGTAATTCCAACTTAAAGGTTTCTATCTTCATTCAAAGGTCGAGTGATGTAATTCTTCATTCAAAGGTGAAAGTTTACATATCTTCACTCCAAGTGTCGAATGAATGATGTAATTCCCACATAAAGGTTTCGGTCTTCATTCAAAAGTGATGTAATTATGGCCAAAAGGTTGCAACGTGATCTACTCTCAAGTGTCGAATAATGTAATTCCAATAAAGGCTAAAATGATGCAATCTTCATTCAAAACTCGAATGATGTAATTTCGGATCGAAAGGTTGCAATCTTCATTCAAAAGTATGATGATGTAATTCCGATTGAAAGGTTGCGGTCTTCACTACAAAATGTAAGAATGATGTAATTTTGGCCAAAAGGTTGCAATCTTCATTCAAAGGTCTATGTAATGTAATTCCAACCGAAAGGTTGTAGTTTCACTCCAAGTATCAAAATAATGAATTCCCCCCCAAAAGGTTGCATTCTTCATTCAAAAGTCTGAGTGATGTAATTCCGACCGAAAGGTCACGATCTTCATTCCAAGATGTCAAAATAATGTAAATCCAATAGAAAAGGTTGCAATCTTCATTCAAAAGTTTAAGTGATGTAATTTCCGTTGCATTCGAAAGGATGCAAGGTTCACTCTAAGTGTCGAAATGATGATGTAATTCCAACCGAAAGGTTGCAATCTTCATTCAAAAGTCCGAGTGATGTAATTCCAAACCGAAAGGTTGCAATCTTCATTCAAAGTCCGAGTGATGTAATTCCGAAAAGTTTGCATGTCTTCATTCCAAGAGTTAGAATCATGTATTACCGAAAGGTTTCAGTCTTCATTCAAAAGTCCGAGTGATGTAATTCTAGCCGAAAGGATACAATCTTCACTCTAAGTGTCAAAATGATGTAATTATGGCCGAAAGGTTGCAATCTTCATTCAAAAGCACGAGTGATGTAATTCCGGTTGAAAGTTTGCAATCTTCATTCCTAGAGCCAGAATGATGTAATTACGCTGAAATGTTTTATTCTTCATTCAGAAGTCTGAGTGATGTAATTATGGCCGAAACGTTATAGTCTTCACTCCAAGTGTCAGAATAATGTAATTCCAGCTGAAAGGTTGCAGTCTTCATTCAAAAGTCCGAGTGATGTAATTTCAGCAGAAAGGTCGCAGTCTTCAATCCAAGTGTCTGAATGATGTAATTCCGGTTGAATAGATGCAGTCTTCACTCGATGTGTCAAAATGATGTAATTTTGGCTGATAGGTTGCAATTTCATTCAAAAATTCGAGTGATGTAAATTAGGCCAAAAGACGCATTCTTTACTTTAAGCATCTAAATGATGTATTTTCAGCCGAAAGGTTGCAATGTTCACTGAAATGTCTGAGTGATGTAATTCCGGACAAAAGGTTGCAGTCTTCATTTCAAATGTCAGAATGATGTAATTCCAGTCAAAAGGTTGCAGTTTCCATTCAAAAGTACGAGTGATGTAATTCATGCTGAAAGGTTGCATTCTTCACTCCAAGTTTCAAAATGATGTAATTTCGGTCGAAATGTTGCAGTCTTCATTCAATAGTCAGAGTGATGTAATTCTAGCCGAAAGATCGCATTCTTCACTCAAAGCATCAAATTAATATAATTTTGACGAAAGGATTTATTCTTTATTAAAAAGTCGAGTGATGTAATTCCAAAATTTTAAAGGATACAATCTTCACTCTAAGTGTCGAAATGATGTAATTCCAACCGTAAAGGTTGCAATCTTCATTCAAAAGTCGAGTGATGTAATTCCGGTGAAAGTTTACGATCTTCACTCCTAAGTGTCGAAATGATGTAATTCCCACATAAAGGTTGCATCTTCATTCAAAAGTCTAAGTGATGTAATTATGACCAAAAGGTTGCGAAAAGCGAATAATCATTTCCCGCTAAAATGATGCAATCTTCATTCGAATGATGTAATTTCCGGTTGAAAGGTTGCAATCTTCACTCAAAAGTCGATTGATGTAATTCCGACCGAAAGGTTGCAGTCTTCACTACAAAATGTCAGAATGATGTAATTCCAGATGAAAGGTTGCAGTCTTCATTAAAAAGTACGTAATTCCAGCTGAAAGGCTGCAGTCTTCACTCCAAGTTTCAGAATGATGTAATTCCGGCCTAAAGGTTGCAATCGTCATTCAAATGTGTGAGTGATGTAATTCCGAAAGTGATGTAATTCCGAAAAAGTGATGTAATTTCGAAAGTTTAGTCTTCACTCCAAGCATCAAAATAATGTAAATTACGCCAAAGGTTTTATTCTTCATTCAAAAGTTTAGTGATGTAATTTCGCCGAATGGTTGCAGTGTTCACTCCAAGCATCGAAACGATGTAGTTCCAACCGATAGGTTGCAGTCTTCATTCAAAGATTTGAGTGATGTAATTCCAACCGAAGGGTTGCAATCTTCATTCAAAATTCCGAGTGATGTAATTCCGGCTGAAAGTTTGCAGTCTTCATTCCTAGAGTTAGAATCATGTATTTACGCTGAAAGGTTTCAGTCTTCATTCAAAAGTCTGAGTGATGTAATTCCAGCCGAAAGGATACAATCTTCACTCTATGTGTCAAAATGATGTAATTATGGCCGAAAGGTTGCAATCTTCATTCAAAAGCACGAGTGATGTAATTCCGGTTGAAAGTTTGCAATCTTCATTCCTAGAGCCAGAATGATGTAATTACGCTGAAATGTTTTATTCTTCATTCAGAAGTCTGAGTGATGTAATTATGGCCGAAACGTTATAGTCTTCACTCCAAGTGTCAGAATAATGTAATTCCAGCTGAAAGGTTGCAGTCTTCATTCAAAAGTCTGAGTGATGTAATTTCGGCGAAAAGGTCGCGATCTTCAATCCAAGTGTCGAATGATGTAATTCCGGTTGAATAGATGCGATCTTCACTCGATGTGTCAAAATGATGTAATTTTGGCTGATAGGTTGCAATTTCATTCAAAAATTCGAGTGATGTAAATTTGGCCAAAAGATGCATTCTTTACTTTAAGCATCTAAATGTTGTAATTTCAGCCGAAAGGTTGCAGTCTTCATTCAAAAGTCTAAGTGATGTAATTTCAGACAAAAGGTTGCAGTCTTCATTTCAAATGTCAGAATGATGTAATTCCAGCCGAAAGGTTGCATTTTTCATTAAAAACTACGAGTGATGTAATTCATTGCGCTTTCAAAAGTACGAGTGATGTAATTCATGCAAAAGGTTGCATTCTTCACTCCAAGTTTCAAAATGATGTAATTTCGATCGGAAGGTTGCAGTCTTCATTCAATAGTCAGATTGATGTAATTCTAGCCGAAAGATTGCAGTCTTCACTCAATGCATCAAAATAATATAATTTTGACAGAAAGGATGTAGTCTTTATTAAAAAGTCTGAGTGATGTAATTCCAGCCAAAAGGATACAATCTTCACTCTAAGTGTCAGAATGATGTAATTCTGGCCGAAAGGTTGCAATCTTCATTCAAAAGTCAGAGTGATGTAATTATGGCCGAAAGGTTACGTCTTCACTCATGATGTGTCGAATGATGTAATTCCCACATAAAGGTTTCGGTCTTCATTCAAAAAGTCTAAGTGATGTAATTATGACCAAAAGGTTGCGATCTACACTCCAAGTATCGAATAATGTATTCCCGCAAAATGATCTTCATTTCAAAAAACGAATGATGTAATTCCGGTTGAAAGGTTGCAGTCTTCACTCAAAAGTCTGATTGATGTAATTCCGACCGAAAGGTTGCAGTCTTCACTACAAATGTCAGAATGATGTAATTCCAGCTGAAAGGTTGCAGTCTTCATTAAAAAGTACTAATTCCAGCTGAAAGGTTGCAGTCTTCACTCCAAGTTTCAGAATGATGTAATTCCGGCCAAAAGGTTGCAATCGTCATTCAAATGTGTGAGTGATGTAATTCCGGCTGAAAGTTTACAGTCTTCATTCCAAGAGTCAGAATGATGAAATTACGCCAAAAGGTTTTATTCTTCATTCAAAAGTCTAAGTGATGTAATTTCGCCGAATGGTTGCGGTTCACTCCAAGCAAACGATGTAGTTCACTCTTGCGGTCTTCATGTTTGAAATGATGTAATTCCAACCGAATGGTTGCAATCTTCATTCAAAATTCCGAGTGATGTAATTCCAACCGAAAGTTTGCGGTCTTCATTCCAAGAGTTAGAATCATGTATTTACGCCGAAAGGTTTCAGTCTTCATTCAAAAGTCTGAGTGATGTAATTCTAGCCGAAAGGATACAATCTTCACTCTAAGTGTCAAAATGATGTAATTATGGCCGAAAGGTTGCAATCTTCATTCAAAAGAACGAGTGATGTAATTCCGGTTGAAAGTTTGCAATCTTCATTCCTAGAGTCGAATGATGTAATTACGCCAAAATGTTTTATTCTTCATTCAAAAGTCCGAGTGATGTAATTATGGCCGAAACGTTATAGTCTTCACTCCAAGTGTCGAAATAATGTAATTCCGAATTCAAAGATTTGAGTGAAAGGTTGCGGTCTTCATTCAAAAGTCGAGTGATGTAATTTCGGAAAAGGTCGCGATCTTCAATCCATTGTCTGAATGATGTAATTCCAGTTGAATAGATGCAGTCTTCACTCGATGTGTCAAAATGATGTAATTTTGGCTGATAGGTTGCAATTTCATTCAAAAATTCGAGTGATGTAAATTAGGCCAAAAGACGCATTCTTTACTTTAAGCATCTAAATGATGTATTTTCAGCCGAAAGGTTGCAATGTTCACTGAAATGTCTGAGTGATGTAATTCCGGACAAAAGGTTGCAGTCTTCATTTCAAATGTCAGAATGATGTAATTCCAGTCAAAAGGTTGCAGTTTCCATTCAAAAGTACGAGTGATGTAATTCATCTTTGAAAGGTTGCATTCTTCACTCCAAGTTTCAAAATGATGTAATTTCGGTCGAAATGTTGCAGTCTTCATTCAATAGTCAGAGTGATGTAATTCTAGCCGAAAGATTTGCATCTTCACTCAAAGCATCAAATTAATATAATTTCGACAAAAAGTTTTATTCTTCATTCAAAAAGTCCAAGTGATGTAATTCCATGGCCGAAAAGGTTGTAGTCTTCACTCCAAGTGTCGAATGATGTAATTCCAACTTAAAGGTTTCAATCTTCATTCAAAAGTACGAGTGATGTAATTCGGACCGAAAGGTTACGAGTCTTTCACTCCAAGTGTCGAATGATGTAATTCCCACATAAAGGTTGCGATCTTCATTCAAAAGTCTAAGTGATATAATTATGACCAAAAGGTTGCAATCTTCACTCAAAAGGACGAATGATGTAATTCCGATCGAAAGGTTGCAATCTTCATTCAAAAGTCTTAGTGATGTAATTCCGGTTGAAAGGTTGCGGTCTTTCACTTCAAAGTAAGAATGATGTAATTTTGGCCAAAAGGTTGCAATCTTCATTCAAAAATGTCTATGTGATGTAATTCCAAAAGTCGAAAGGTTGTAGTTTCACTCTAAGTATCAAAATGATGTAATTCCCCCCAAAAGGTTGCATTCTTCATTCAAAAGTGTGAGTGATGTAATTCCGACCGAAAGGTTGCGTCTTCATCCAAGCATCGAATAATGTAAATCCAATAGAAAGGTTGCAATCTTCATTCAAAGTTTAAGTCGAGTGATGTAATTTCGGCCGAAAGGATGCAAGGTTCACTCTAAGTGTCGAAATGATGTAATTCCAACCGAATGGTTGCAATCTTCATTCAAAAGTCCGAGTGATGTAATTCCGGCCGAAAGTTTGCGATCTTCATTCCAAGTGTTAGAATCATGTATTTACGCCGAAAGGTTTCGGTCTTCATTCAAAAGTCTGAGTGATGTAATTCTAGCCGAAAGGATACAATCTTCACTCTAAGTGTCAAAATGATGTAATTATGGCCGAAAGGTTGCAATCTTCATTCAAAAGAACGAGTGATGTAATTCCGGTTGAAAGTTTGCAATCTTCATTCCTAGAGTCGAAATGATGTAATTACGTTGAAACGTTTTATTCTTCATTCAAAAGTCCGAGTGATGTAATTATGGCCGAAACGTTATAGTCTTCACTCCAAGTGTCGAATAATGTAATTCCGGTGAAAGGTTGCGGTCTTCATTCAAAAGTCGAGTGATGTAATTTCAGAAAAAGGTCGCAGATCTTCAATCCAAGTGTCGAATGATGTAATTCCGTTGAATAGATGCAGTCTTCACTCGATGTGTCAAAATGATGTAATTTTCGCTGATAGGTTGCAATTTCATTCAAAAATTCAAGTGATGTAAATTAGGCCAAAAGACGCATTCTTTACTTTAAGCATCTAAATGATGTATTTTCAGCCGAAAGGTTGCAATGTTCACTGAAATATCTGAGTGATGTAATTCCGGACAAAAGGTTGCAGTCTTCATTTCAAATGTCTGAATGATGTAATTCCAGTCAAAAGGTTGCAGTTTTCATTCAAAAGTACGAGTGATGTAATTCATGCTGAAAGGTTGCATTCTTCACTCCAAGTTTCAAAATGATGTAATTTCGGTCGAAATGTTGCAGTCTTCATTCAATAGTCAGAGTGATGTAATTCTAGCCGAAAGATTGCATTCTTCATTCCTAAGTCAAATGATGTAATTACGACGAAAAGGTTTTATTCTTCATTCAAAGTCCAAGTGATGTAATTATGGCCGAAATGTTGTAGTCTTCACTCCAAGTGTCGAATGATGTAATTCCAACTTAAAGGTTTCAATCTTCATTCAAAGTCGAGTGATGTAATTCGGCCGAAAGGTTACGAGTCTTCACTCCAAGTGTCGAATGATGTAATTCCCACATAAAGGTTGCGGTCTTCATTGAAAAGTCTAAGTGATGTAATTCCGACCGAAAAGGTTGCAATCTTCATTCAAAATGGACGAATGATGTAATCTTCATTCCGATCGAAAGGTTGCAATCTTCATTCAAAAAAGTCGAGTGATGTAATTCCGACGAAAGGTTGCGGTCTTCACTACAAAATGTAAATGATGTAATTTTGGCCAAAAGGTTGCAATCTTCATTCAAAGGTCTATGTAATGTAATTCCAACCGAAAGGTTGTAGTTTCACTCTAAGTATCAAAATGATGTAATTCCCCCCGAAAGGTTGCATTCTTCATTCAAAAGTCGAGTGATGTAATTCCGACCGAAAGGTCACGGTCTTCACTCCAAGCATCGAATAATGTAAATCCAATAGAAAGGATTTAATCTTCATTCAAAAGTCGAGTGATGTAATTTCGGCCGAAAGGATGCAAGGTTCACTCTAAGTGTCAGAATGATGTAATTCCAGCCGAATGGTTGCAATCTTCATTCAAAAGTCCGAGTGATGTAATTCTGGCTGAAAGTTTGCAGTCTTCATTCCAAGTGTTAGAATCATGTATTTACGCCGAAAGGTTTCAGTCTTCATTCAAAAGTCTGAGTGATGTAATTCTAGCCGAAAGGATACAATCTTCACTCTAAGTGTCAAAATGATGTAATTATGGCCGAAAGGTTGCAATCTTCATTCAAAAGAACGAGTGATGTAATTCCGGTTGAAAGTTTGCAATCTTCATTCCTAGAGTCAGAATGATGTAATTACGCTGAAACGTTTTATTCTTCATTCAAAAGTCCGAGTGATGTAATTATGGCCGAAACGTTATAGTCTTCACTCCAAGTGTCAGAATAATGTAATTCCAGCTGAAAGGTTGCAGTCTTCATTCAAAAGTCTGAGTGATGTAATTTCAGCAGAAAGGTCGCAGTCTTCAATCCAAGTGTCTGAATGATGTAATTCCGGTTGAATAGATGCAGTCTTCACTCGATGTGTCAAAATGATGTAATTTTCGGCTGATAGGTTGCAATTTCATTCAAAAATTCGAGTGATGTAAATTAGGCCAAAAGACGCATTCTTTACTTTAAGCATCTAAATGATGTATTTTCAGCCGAAAGGTTGCAATGTTCACTGAAATATCTGAGTGATGTAATTCCGGACAAAAGGTTGCAGTCTTCATTTCAAATGTCTGAATGATGTAATTCCAGTCAAAAGGTTGCAGTTTTCATTCAAAAGTACGAGTGATGTAATTCATGCTGAAAGGTTGCATTGCTTCTTCACTCCAAGTTTCAAAATGATGTAATTTCGGTCGAAATGTTGCGGTCTTCATTCAATAGTCGAGTGATGTAATTCTAGCCGAAACTTTGCGCGCTTCATTCACTCAAAGCATCAAATTAATATAATTACGACGAAAAGTTTTATTCTTCATTCAAAAAGTCCAGTGATGTAATTGGCCGAAATGATACAATCTTCACTCCAAGTGTCGAAATGAATGTAATTCCAACTTAAAGGTTTATCTTCATTCAAAAGTCGAGTGATGTAATTACGGCCGAAAGGTTTCGATCTTCACTCCAAGTGTCGAATGATGTAATTCCCACATAAAGGTTGCAGTCTTCATTGAAAAGTCTAAGTGATATAATTCCGGCCGAAATGCAATCTTCATTCAAAAGGACGAATGATGTAATTCCGATCGAAAGGTTGCAATCTTCATTCAAAAGTCGAGTTGATGTAATTCCGACCGAAAGGTTGCGGTCTTCACTACAAAATGTCGAATGATGTAATTTTGGCCAAAAGGTTGCAATCTTCATTCAAAAAGTCTATGTAATGTAATTCCAACCGAAAGGTTGTAGTTTCACTCTAAGTATCAAAATAAAGAATTCCCCCCCTTCAAAGTTTGCATTCTTCATTCAAAAGTCTAAGTGATGTAATTCCGACCGAAAGGTCACAGTCTTCACTCCAAGCATCTGAATAATGTAAATCCAATAGAAAGGATGCAATCTTCATTCAAAAGTCTGAGTGATGTAATTTCAGCCGAAAGGATGCAAGGTTCACTCTAAGTGTCAGAATGATGTAATTCCAGCCGAATGGTTGCAATCTTCATTCAAAAGTCCGAGTGATGTAATTCCGGCTGAAAGTTTGCAGTCTTCATTCCAAGTGTTAGAATCATGTATTTACGTGAAAGGTTTCAGTCTTCATTCAAAAGTCTGAGTGATGTAATTCTAGCCGAAAGGATACAATCTTGACTCTAAGTGTCAAAATGATGTAATTATGGCCGAAAGGTTGCAATCTTCATTCAAAAGAACGAGTGATGTAATTCCGGTTGAAAGTTTGCAATCTTCATTCCTAGAGTCAGAATGATGTAATTACGCTGAAACGTTTTATTCTTCATTCAAAAGTCCGAGTGATGTAATTATGGCCGAAACGTTATAGTCTTCACTCCAAGTGTCAGAATAATGTAATTCCAGCTGAAAGGTTGCAGTCTTCATTCAAAAGTCTGAGTGATGTAATTTCAGCAGAAAGGTCGCGAGTCTTCAATCCAAGTGTCTGAATGATGTAATTCCGGTTGAATAGATGCAGTCTTCACTCGATGTGTCAAAATGATGTAATTTTCGCTGATAGGTTGCAATTTCATTCAAAAATTCAAGTGATGTAAATTAGGCCAAAAGACGCATTCTTTACTTTAAGCATCTAAATGATGTATTTTCAGCCGAAAGGTTGCAATGTTCACTGAAATATCTGAGTGATGTAATTCCGGACAAAAGGTTGCAGTCTTCATTTCAAATGTCTGAATGATGTAATTCCAGTCAAAAGGTTGCAGTTTTCATTCAAAAGTACGAGTGATGTAATTCATGCTGAAAGGTTGCATTCTTCACTCCAAGTTTCAAAATGATGTAATTTCGGTCGAAATGTTGCAGTCTTCATTCAATAGTCAGAGTGATGTAATTCCGACTGAAACTTTGCAGTCTTCATTCCTAGAGTCAGAATGATGTAATTACGCTGAAAGGTTTTATTCTTCATTCAGAAGTCCAAGTGATGTAAATATGGCCGAAATGTTGTAGTCTTCACTCCAAGTGTCAGAATAATGTAATTCCAACTTAAAGGTTTCTATCTTCATTCAAAGGTCTGAGTGATGTAATTCTGGCCGAAAGGTTACAGTCTTCACTCCAAGTGTCAGAATGATGTAATTCCCACATAAAGGTTGCAGTCTTCATTGAAAAGTCTAAGTGATATAATTCCGGCCGAAATGCTGCAATCTTCATTCAAAAGGACGAATGATGTATTTCCGATCGAAAGGTTGCAATCTTCATTCAAAAGTCTGAGTGATGTAATTCCAGTCGAAAGGTTGCAGTCTTCACTGTGTAAGAATGATGTAATTTTGGCCAAAAGGTTGCAATCTTCATTCAAAGGTCTATGTAATGTAATTCCAACCGAAAGGTTGTAGTTTCACTCTAAGTATCAAAATAAAGAATTTCCCCCCAAAAGGTTGCATTCTTCATTCAAAAGTCTGAGTGATGTAATTCCGACCGAAAGGTCACAGTCTTCACTCCAAGCATCTGAATAATGTAAATCCAATAGAAAGGATGCAATCTTCATTCAAAAGTCTGAGTGATGTAATTTCAGCCGAAAGGATGCAAGGTTCACTCTAAGTGTCAGAATGATGTAATTCCAGCCGAATGGTTGCAATCTTCATTCAAAAGTCCGAGTGATGTAATTTCATTCAAAATGAAAGTTTGCGGAAAGTCTTCATTC
Organism: Anisodus tanguticus; assembly: GCA_034509755.1. NCBI lineage: Eukaryota > Viridiplantae > Streptophyta > Magnoliopsida > Solanales > Solanaceae > Anisodus > Anisodus tanguticus. Next base: position 31,858,183 of record CM067540.1, read on the forward strand.
CAAGTGTTAGAATCATGTATTTACGCCGAAAGGTTTCAGTCTTCATTCAAAAGTCTGAGTGATGTAATTCTAGCCGAAAGGATACAATCTTGACTCTAAGTGTCAAAATGATGTAATTATGGCCGAAAGGTTGCAATCTTCATTCAAAAGAACGAGTCATGTAATTCCGGTTGAAAGTTTGCAATCTTCATTCCTAGAGTCAGAATGATGTAATTACGCTGAAACGTTTTATTCTTCATTCAAAAGTCCGAGTGATGTAATTATGGCCGAAACGTTATAGTCTTCACTCCAAGTGTCAGAATAATGTAATTCCAGCTGAAAGGTTGCAGTCTTCATTCAAAAGTCTGAGTGATGTAATTTCAGCAGAAAGGTCGCAGTCTTCAATCCAAGTGTCTGAATGATGTAATTCCGGTTGAATAGATGCAGTCTTCACTCGATGTGTCAAAATGATGTAATTTTCGCTGATAGGTTGCAATTTCATTCAAAAATTCAAGTGATGTAAATTAGGCCAAAAGACGCATTCTTTACTTTAAGCATCTAAATGATGTATTTTCAGCCGAAAGGTTGCAATGTTCACTGAAATATCTGAGTGATGTAATTCCGACAAAAGGTTGCGGTCTTCATTTCAAATGTCGAATGATGTAATTCCAGTCAAAAGGTTGCAGTTTTCATTCAAAAGTACGAGTGATGTAATTCATGCTGAAAGGTTGCATTCTTCACTCCAAGTTTCAAAATGATGTAATTTCGGTCGAAATGTTGCAGTCTTCATTCAATAGTCAGAGTGATGTAATTCTAGCCGAAAGATTGCATCTTCATTCCTAAGCAGTCAAATTGTATAATTTCGACAAAAAGGTTTTATTCTTCATTCGAAAGTCCAAGTGATGTAATTATGGCCGAAATGTTGTAATCTTCACTCCAAGTGTCGAAATGATGTAATTCCAACTTAAAGGTTTCAATCTTCATTCAAAGGTCGAGTGATGTAATTACGGCCGAAAGGTTACGATCTTCACTCCAAGTGTCGAATGATGTAATTCCCACATAAAGGTTGCGGTCTTCATTGAAAAGTCTAAGTGATGTAATTCCGCCGAAAGGTTGCAATCTTCATTCAAAAGTATCGAATGATGTAATTTCCGATCGAAAGGTTGCAATCTTCATTCAAAAGTCGAGTGATGTAATTCCGGTCGAAAGGTTGCGTCTTCACTAAAAAGTAAGAATGATGTAATTTTGGCCAAAAGGTTGCAATCTTCATTCAAAGGTCTATGATGTAATTCCAAAAGAAAGGTTGCGTTCATTAAAAAGTACGAATTCCAATTTGAAAAGGTTGTAGTTTCACTCTAAGTATCAAAATGATGTAATTCCCCCCAAAGGTTGCATTCTTCATTCAAAAGTGTGAGTGATGTAATTCCGACCGAAAGGTCACGGTCTTCACTCCAAGCATCGAAATAATGTAAATCCAATAAAAGGATTTAATCTTCATTCAAAAGTCGAGTGATGTAATTTCGGCCGAAAGGTGCAAGGTTCACTCTAAGTGTCGAAATGATGTAATTCCATGTAATTCCAACCGAAGTTGCAATCTTCATTCAAAAGTCCGAGTGATGTAATTCCAACCGAAAGTTTGCAGTCTTCATTCCAAGTGTTAGAATCATGTATTTACGCCGAAAGGTTTTGCGATCTTCATTCAAAAGTCGAGTGATGTAATTCTAGCCGAAAGGATACAATCTTCACTCTAAGTGTCAAAATGATGTAATTATGGCCGAAAGGTTGCAATCTTCATTCAAAAGAACGAGTGATGTAATTCCGGTTGAAAGTTTGCAATCTTCATTCCTAGAGTCGAAATGATGTAATTACGCCAAAAACGTTTTATTCTTCATTCAAAAGTCCGAGTGATGTAATTATGGCCGAAACGTTATAGTCTTCACTCCAAGTGTCGAAATAATGTAATTCCAAATTTGAAAGGTTGCGGTCTTCATTCAAAAGTCTAGTGATGTAATTTCAGCCGAAAGGTCGCGAGTCTTCAATCCAAGTGTCGAATGATGTAATTCCGGTTGAATAGATGCGATCTTCACTCGATGTGTCAAAATGATGTAATTTTTGGCTGATAGGTTGCAATTTCATTCAAAAATTCAGTGATGTAAATTAGGCCAAAAGACGCATTCTTTACTTTAAGCATCTAAATGATGTATTTTCAGCCGAAAGGTTGCAATGTTCACTGAAATGTCTGAGTGATGTAATTCCGGACAAAAGGTTGCGATCTTCATTTCAAATGTCAGAATGATGTAATTCCGGTCAAAAGGTTGCGATTTTCATTCAAAAGTACGAGTGATGTAATTCATGCTTTGAAAGGTTGCATTCTTCACTCCAAGTTTCAAAATGATGTAATTTCGGTCGAAATGTTGCGGTCTTCATTCAATAGTCGAGTGATGTAATTCTAGCCGAAAGATCGCAAAAGCTCAAATTAATATAATTTCGACAAAAGATCTTTCATTCCTAGTGATGTAATTCGGAATGGATACAATCTTCATTACGAAATGATGTAATTAGGTTTTAGGTTTCTTCATTCAAAAGTCCAAGTGATGTAATTATGGCCGAAAATGTTGTAGTCTTCACTCCAAGTGTCGAATAATGTAATTCCAACTTAAAGGTTTCTATCTTCATTCAAAAGTCGAGTGATGTAATTCGGCCGAAAGGTTACGATCTTCACTCCAAGTGTCGAATGATGTAATTCCCACATAAAGGTTGCGTCTTCATTCAAAAAGTCTAAGTGATATAATTCGGCCGAAAGTTTGCGCAATCTTCATTCAAAAGTACGAATGATGTATTTCCGATCGAAAGGTTGCAATCTTCATTCAAAAGTCGAGTGATGTAATTCCGGTCGAAAGGTTGCGGTCTTCACTCAAAAGTGTAAGAATGATGTAATTTTAGAATGATGTAATTTCGAAAAGGTTGCAATCTTCATTCAAAGTCTAGTGATGTAATTCCAACCGAAAGGTTGTAGTTTCACTCTAAGTATCAAAATAAAGAATTCCCCCAAAAGGTTGCATTCTTCATTCAAAAGTCGAGTGATGTAATTCCGACCGAAAGGTTGCACGTCTTCACTCCAAGCATCGAATAATGTAAATCCAATAGAAAGGATGCAATCTTCATTCAAAAGTCGAGTGATGTAATTTCAGCCGAAAGGAAGAGTTCACTCTAAGTGTCGAAATGATGTAATTCCAAACCGAATGGTTGCAATCTTCATTCAAAAGTCCGAGTGATGTAATTCCGAGAAAAGTTTGCGATCTTCATTCCAAGTGTTAGAATGATGTATTTACGCCAAAAGGTTTCTTCATTCAAAATTCAAAAGTGTAATTTCGAGTGATGTAATTATAGCCGAAAGGATACAATCTTGACTCTAAGTGTCAAAATGATGTAATTATGGCCGAAAGGTTGCAATCTTCATTCAAAAGAACGAGTGATGTAATTCCGGTTGAAAGTTTGCAATCTTCATTCCTAGAGTCGAATGATGTAATTACGGTGAAACGTTTTATTCTTCATTCAAAAGTCCGAGTGATGTAAATATGGCCGAAATGTTGTAGTCTTCACTCCAAGTGTCAGAATAATGTAATTCCAACTTAAAGGTTTCTATCTTCATTCAAAGGTCTGAGTGATGTAATTCTGGCCGAAAGGTTACAGTCTTCACTCCAAGTGTCAGAATGATGTAATTCCCACATAAAGGTTGCAGTCTTCATTGAAAAGTCTAAGTGATGTAATTCCGGCCGAAATGCTGCAATCTTCATTCAAAAGTGTTAATGATGTATTTCCGATCGAAAGGTTGCAATCTTCATTCAAAATTCTGAGTGATGTAATTCCAGTCGAAAGGTTGCAGTCTTCACTGTGTAAGAATGATGTAATTTTGGCCAAAAGGTTGCAATCTTCATTCAAAGGTCTATGTAATGTAATTCCAACCGAAAGGTTGTAGTTTCACTCTAAGTATCAAAATAAAGAATTCCCCCCAAAAGGTTGCATTCTTCATTCAAAAGTCTGAGTGATGTAATTCCGACCGAAAGGTCACAGTCTTCACTCCAAGCATCTGAATAATGTAAATCCAATAGAAAGGATGCAATCTTCATTCAAAAGTCTGAGTGATGTAATTTCAGCCGAAAGGATGCAAGGTTCACTCTAAGTGTCAGAATGATGTAATTCCAGCCGAATGGTTGCAATCTTCATTCAAAAGTCCGAGTGATGTAATTCTGGCTGAAAGTTTGCAGTCTTCATTCCAAGTGTTAGAATCATGTATTTACGCCGAAAGGTTTCAGTCTTCATTCAAAAGTCTGAGTGATGTAATTCTAGCCGAAAGGATACAATCTTCACTCTAAGTGTCAAAATGATGTAATTATGGCCGAAAGGTTGCAATCTTCATTCAAAAGCACGAGTGATGTAATTCCGGTTGAAAGTTTGCAATCTTCATTCCTAGAGTCAGAATGATGTAATTACGCTGAAATGTTTTATTCTTCATTCAAAAGTCGAGTGATGTAATTATGGCCGAAACGTTATAGTCTTCACTCCAAGTGTCGAAATAATGTAATTCCGGTTTGAAAGGTTGCGGTCTTCATTCAAAAGTCGAGTGATGTAATTTCAGCGAAAGGTCGCGATCTTCAATCCAAGTGTCGAATGATGTAATTCCGGTTGAATAGATGCGATCTTCACTCGATGTGTCAAAATGATGTAATTTTCGCTGATAGGTTGCAATTTCATTCAAAAATTCAAGTGATGTAAATTAGGCCAAAAGACACATTCTTTAGTTTAAGCATCTAAATGATGTATTTTCAGCCGAAAGGTTGCAATGTTCACTGAAATATCTGAGTGATGTAATTCCGGACAAAAGGTTGCAGTCTTCATTTCAAATGTCAGAATGATGTAATTCCAGTCAAAAGGTTGCAGTTTTCATTCAAAAGTACGAGTGATGTAATTCATGCTGAAAGGTTGCATTCTTCACTCCAAGTTTCAAAATGATGTAATTTCGGTCGAAATGTTGCAGTCTTCATTCAATAGTCAGAGTGATGTAATTCTAGCCGAAAGATCGCATTCTTCACTCAAAGCATCAAATTAATATAATTTCGACAAAAAGGATGCAGTCTTTATTAAAAAGTCTGAGTGATGTAATTCCAGCCAAAAGGATACAATCTTCACTCTAAGTGTCAGAATGATGTAATTCTGGCCGTAAGCTTGCAATCTTCATTCAAAAGTACGAGTGCTGTAATTCCGGTTGAAAGTTTACAGTCTTTGTTATAAGAGTCAGAATGATGTAATTACGTCGAAAGGTTTCAGTCTTCATTCAAAAGTCAGAGTGATGTAATTATGGCCGAAAGGTTGCAGTCTACACTCCAAGTATCAGAATAATGTAATTCCCGCTAAAAGGATGCAATCTTCATTCAAAACTCTTAGTGATGTAATTTCGGTTGAAAGTTTGCAGTCTTCACTAAAAAGTATGATTGATGTAATTCCGACCGAAAGGTTGCAGTCTTCACTACAAATGTCAGAATGATGTAATTCCAGCTGAAAGGTTGCAGTCTTCATTAAAAAGTACGAATTCCAGCTGAAAGGCTGCAGTCTTCACTCCAAGTTTTAGAATGATGTAATTTCGGTCGAAAGGTTGCAATCGTCATTCAAATGTGTGAGTGATGTAATTCCGGCTGAAAGTTTACAGTCTTCATTCCAAGAGTCAGAATGATGAAATTACGCCAAAAGGTTTTATTCTTCATTCAAAAGTCTAAGTGATGTACTTTCGGCCGAATGGTCGCAGTGTTCACTCCAAGCATCGAAATGATGTAGTTCCAACCGATAGGTTGCAGTCTTCATTCAAAGATTTGAGTGATGTAATTCCAACCGAAAGGTTGCAATCTTCATTCAAAAGTACGAGTGATGTAATTCCGATTTAATGTTTGCAGTCTTCATTCCAAGAGTCAGAAGGTTGCAGTCTTCACTCCAAGTTTCAGAATGATGTAATTTCGGCCGAAAGGTTGCAATCGTGATTCAAATGTGTGAGTGATGTAATTCAGGTTGAAAGTTTACAGTCTTCATTCCAAGAGTCAGAATGATGAAATTACGCCAAAAGGTTTTATTCTTCATTCAAAAGTCTAAGTGATGTAATTTCGGCCGAATGGTCGCAGATGTTCAATACAAGCATCAAATGATGTAGATTTCGTAGGTTGCGGTCTTCATTCAAAGTTTGAGTGATGTAATTCCAGGTGCGCAGTCTTCATTCAAAAGTCAAAGTGATGTAATTTCAGTGAAAGGTCGTAGTGTTCAATCCAATTGTCGAATGATGTAATTTCGGTTGAATAGATGCAGTCTTCACTTGATGTGTCAAAATGATGTAATTTAGGCTGATAGGTTACAATTTCATTCAAAAAATTGAGTGATGTAAATTCGTCCAAAAGATTGTAGTCTGCATTCCAAGAGTTAGAATGATATAATTATGGGCAAAAGGTTTCAGTCTTCATTCATAAGTCTAAGTGATGTAATTCTGGCTGAATGGTTGCAGTCTTCACTCCAAATGTAAAAATAATGTAATTTCGGCCAGAAGGCACATTCTTCACTTTAAGAATCTGAATGATTTAATTTCAGCCGGAAAGTTATAGTCTTCACTCAAAAGTGTGAGTGATGTAATTCCATCCGAAAGGATGCAGTCTTGACTCCAAGTATCTGAATAATTTAATTATGACTAAAAGGTTGCAGTCTTCATTCAAAAGTCTGAGTGATGTAATTCCAGCCGAAAGGATGTAGTCTTTACTCTAAGTGTCAGAATGTTGTAATTAAATTTGCTGAAAGGTTGCAGTCTTCACTCAAAAGTACGAGTGATGTAATTCCGCCAAAAGATTGCGATCTTCATTCTAAAGTACGAGTGATGTAATTCCAGTCGAAAGGTTGCAGTTTTCACCCCAAGCGTATAAATGATGTAATTCTGGCCAAAAGGTTATTTTCATCATTCAAATGACCGAGTGATGTCATTATGGAAGAAAGGTTGCAGTCTTCACTCCATGTTTTACAATGATGTAATTCCATCCAAAAGGTTGCAGTCTTCGTTGAAATGGCCGAGTGATGTAATTCCTACTGAAAGGCTGTAGTCTTCACTCCAAGTGTTAAAAGAATGTAATTCATGTCTAAAGGTTACAATCTTCATTCAAAAGTCTGAGTGATGTAAGTTAGGCCAAAAGGTCGCAGTCTTCACTCTAAGTGTTCGAATGATGTAATTCCGATCGAAAGGTAGCAATCGTCATTGAAAAATTCGAGTGATGTAAATTAGGCTAAAAGGTTGCGGTCTTCATTCCTAAGCATCTAAATGATGTAATTTCTGCCGAAAGGTTGCAGTCTTCACTGAAAAGTCTGAGTGATGTAATTCCGGACAAAAGGTTGCAGTCTTCATTTCAAATGTCAGAATAATGTAATTCCAGCCGAAGGTTGCACTTTTCATTCAAAAGTACGAGTGATGTAATTCATCTTTGAAAGGTTTCATCGAAAGCATTCTTCACTCCAAGTTTCAAAATGATGTAATATCGGTCGAAAGGTTGCAGTCTTCATTCAATAGTCAGAGTGATGTAATTCTGGCAGAAAGATCGCAATCTTCACTCAAAGCATCAAATTAATATAATTTTGACAGAAAGGATGCAGTCTTTATTAAAAAGTTTGAGTGATGTAATTCCAGCCGAAAGGATACAATCTTCACTCTAAGTGTCAGAATGATGTAATTCTGGCCGTAAGCTTGCAATCTTCATTCAAAAGTACGAGTGTTATAATTCCGGTTGAAAGTTTACAGTCTTTGTTATAAGAGTCAGAATGATGTAATTACGCCGAAAGGATTTCAGTCTTCATTCAAAAGTCAGAGTGATGTAATTATGGCCGAAAGGTTGCAGTCTACACTCCAAGTATCAGAATAATGTAATTCCCGCTAAAAGGATGCAGTCTTCATTCAAAACTCTGAGTGATGTAATTTCGGTCGAAAGGCACAGTATTCACTTTAAGCGTCTGAATGATGTAATTTCGGTTGAAAGTTTGCAGTCTTCACTCAAAAGTATGATTGATGTAATTCCAACCGAAAGGTTGTAGTTTCACTTTACAAATCTCGAAATGATGTAATCAAAAAGGTTGCGAAAGAATTCTTGTCCCTTCACTCAAAAGGATTAATTCCGCAAAGGTTCTTCATTCAAAAGTCGAGTGATGTAATTCCGACCGAAAGGTCACAAAAGGTTATCTTCATTCTAAGTGTCGAATGATGTAAATCCAATAGAAAGGTTGCAATCTTCATTCAAAAGTCGAGTGATGTAATTTCATTGAAAAAGGATGCAAGGTTCACTCTAAGTGTCGAATGATGTAATTCCGGTAGAAAGGTTGCAATCTTCATTCAAAAGTCGAGTGATGTAATTCTAGCGAAAAGTTTACAATCTTCATTCCAAGAGTTAGAATCATGTAATTACGCCGAAAGGTTTCGGTCTTCATTCAAAAGTCGAGTGATGTAATTCTAGCCGAAATGATACAATCTTCACTCTAAGTTCGAATGATGTAATTGTGGCGAAAAAGGTTGCAATCTTCATTCAAAAGTACGAGTGATGTAATTCCGTTGAAAGTTTGCAATCTTCATTCCAAGTCGAGAAATGATGTAATTACGCCAAAATGTTTTATTATTCATTCAAAAGTCGAGTGATGCAATTATGGCCGAAAGGTTGATGTTCAATTAAAGGCGAAATAATGTAAATCCGCTATAGTCTTCACTCATTCAAAAGTATCGAGTGATGTAATTCCAAATTTGAAAGATTACGGTCTTCATTCAAAAGTCCGAGTGAATGATGTAATTTCAACGGTTGAAAGGTTGCGCTTCACTCAAAAGTCTTCATCCAATTCTAAATGATGTAATTCGGTTGAATAGATGCGAAAGTTGCTTCACTCGATGTGTCAAAATGATGTAATTTTGGCCGATAGGTTGCAATGTCATTCAAAAATTTGAGTGATGTAAATCAGGCCAAAAGGTTGCATTCTTTCTTTAAGCATTAGAATGATGTAATTTCGCCGAAAAAGGTTGCAGTCTTCACTGAAAAGTCTGAGTGATGTAATTCCGGACAAAAGGTTGCAGTCTTCATTTCAAATGTCAGAATGATGTAATTCCAGCCGAAAGGTTGCAGTTTTCATTCAAAAGTACGAGTGATGTAATTCATGCTGAAAGGTTGCATTCTTCACTCCAAGTTTCAAAATGATGTAATTTCGGTCGAAAGGTTGCAGTCTTCATTGAATAGTCAAAGTAATGTAATTCTAGCCGAAAGATCGCAGTCTTCACTCAAAGCATCAAATTAATATAATTTTGACAGAAAGGATGCGTCTTTATTAAAAAGTTTGAGTGATGTAATTCGAGCCGAAAGGATACAATCTTCACTCTAAGTGTCAGAATGATGTAATTCGGCGAAAGTTTGCAATCTTCATTCAAAAGTACGAGTGATGTAATTCCGGTTGAAAGTTTGCGTCTTCATTCCAAGAGTCGAAATGATGTAATTACGACGAAATGTTTCGGTTTTCATTCAAAAGTCGAGTGATGTAATTATGGCCGAAAGGTTGCGATCTTCACTCCAAGTATCGAATAATGTAATTCCGCTAAAAGGATGCAATCTTCATTCAAAAGTCGAGTGATGTAATTTCGGTCCGAAAGGCATACGAGTATTCACTTTAAGCGTCGAATGATGTAATTTCGGTTGAAAGGTTGCGGTCTTCACTCAAAAGTATGATTGATGTAATTCCAACTTCATTTTAAGCGTAAATGATGTTTCTAAAGTTGCGATCTTCACTCCAAGTATCAAAATGATGTAATTCCGCCCAAAGGTTGCATTCTTCATTCAAAACTCGAGTGATGTAATTACGACCGAAAGGTTGCGATCTTCACTCCAAGCATCGAATAATGTAAATCCAATAATTCGAAAAAGGTTGCAATCTTCATTCAAAAGTCTAAATGATGTAATTTCAAGTCGAAAGGTGCATGCAAAAAGGTTCACTCTAAAGGTGCATTCACTCTAATGAAAATGTAATTCCAAGAATGGTTGCAATCTTCATTCAAAAGTCCGAGTGATGTAATTCAACTGAAAGGTTGCGAGTCTTCATTCCAAGAGTTAGAATGATGTAATTTACGCCGAAAGGTTTCGGTCTTCATTCAAAAGTCGAGTGATGTAATTCTAGCCGAAAGGATATAATCTTCACTCTAAGTGTCGAAATGATGTAATTATGACGAAAGGTTGCAATCTTCATTCAAAAGTACGAGTGATGTAATTCCGGTTGAAAGTCCGCAATCTTCATTCCAAGAGTCAGAATGATGTAATTACGGTGAAACGTTTTATTATTCATTCAGAAGTCTGAGTGATGTAATTAAGGCCGAAATGTCATAGTCTTCACTCCAAGTGTCAGAATAATGTAATTCCAGCTGAAAGATTGCAGTCTTCATTCAAAAGTCCGAGTGATGTAATTTCAACAGAAAGGTCGCAGTCTTCAATCCAAGTGTCTAAATGATGTAATTCACTCAAAAGTACGTTGAATAGATGCGAAAGGTCTTCACTCGATGTGTCAACATGATGTAATTTTCGGATAGATAGGTTGCAATCTTCATTCAAAAATTTGAGTGATGTAAATGAGGCCAAAATGTGCATTCTTTGCTTTAAGCATCTAAATGATGTAATTTCAGCCGAAAGGTTGCAGTCTTCACTGAAAAGTCTGAGTGATGTAATTCCGGACAAAAGGTTGCAGTCTTCATTTCAAATGTCAGAATGATGTAATTCCAGCCGAAGGTTGCAGTTTTCATTCAAAAGTACGAGTGATGTAATTCATGCTGAAAGGTTGCATTCTTCACTCCAAGTTTCAAAATGATGTAATTTCGGTAAAAGGTTGCGGTCTTCATTCAATAGTCGAGTGATGTAATTCTAGGCGAAAGGTCGCAGTCTTCACTCAAAGCATCAAATTAATATAATTTTGACGAAAAGGATGCGGTCTTCATTAAAAAGTTTGAGTGATGTAATTCTAGTAAAAGGATACAATCTTCACTCTAAGTGTCGAAATGATGTAATTCGGCGAAAGTTTGCAATCTTCATTCAAAAGTACGAGTGATGTAAATTACGACCGAAAGTTTGCGGTCTTCATTCCAAGAGTCGAATGATGTAATTACGACGAAAGGTTTCGGTCTTCATTCAAAAGTCGAGTGATGTAATTATGGCCGAAAGGTTGCGGTCTTCACTCCAAGTATCGAATGATGTAATTCCCGCTAAAAGCAATCTGCGAAAGTCTTCATTCAAAACTCGAGAATGATGTAATTTCGGTCGAAAGGTTGCAGTCTTCACTTTTTGATGTAATTACGGACAAAAGGTGTCGAATGATGTAATTCATAAAGGTTGAAAGGTTTGCGCGTCTTCATTCAAAAGTACGAGTGATGTAATTCAACCTTTGAAAGGTTGCATTCTTCACTCTAAATTTTAAAATAATGTAATTTCGGTAAAAGGTTGCATTCTTCATTCAAAAGTCGAGTGATGTAATTCTAGGTCGAAAGGTTGCGGTCTTCACTCCAAGCATCGAGAATAATGTAATTCCAATACGAAAAGGATGCAATCTTCATTCAAAAGTCGAGTGATGTAATTCTAGCCTTCACTCCAAGCATCGAATAATGTAATTCCGAAAGAAAGATGCAATGTAATTCACTCTAAGTGTCGAATGATGTAATTCTGGCCGAAAGTTTGCAATCTTCATTCAAAAGTACGAGTGATGTAATTCCGGTTGAAAGTTTGCAGTCTTCATTCCAAGAGTCAGAATGATGTAATTACGACGAAATGTTTCAGTTTTATTCAAAAGTCAGAGTGATGCAATTATGGCCGAAAGGTTGCAGTCTTCACTCCAAGTATCAGAATAATGTAATTCCAGCTAAAAGGATGCAATCTTCATTCAAAAGTCTGAGTGATGTAATTTCGGCCGAAAGGCATAGTATTCAATTTAAGCGTCTGAATGATGTAATTTCGGTTGAAAGGTTGCAGTCTTCACTCAAAAGTCGGTTGATGTAATTACGACCGAAAGGTGCAGTCTTCCCTTTAAGCGTCTGAATGATGTAATTCCGACTGAAAGGTTGCAGTCTTCACTCAAAATTCCGAGTGATGTAATTCTGTCCGAAAGGTTGCAGTCTTCACTCAAAATGTCAGAATGATGTAATTCCAGTTGAAAGGTTGCAGTCTTCACTCCAACTTTTAGAATGATATAATTGCGGCCGCAAGGTTGCACTCTTCACTCAAAAGTCTGAGTGATGTAATTCCGGACAAAAGGTTATAGTCTTCATTTCAAGTGTCAGAATGATGTAATTCAAGTCGAAAGGTTGCAGTTTTCATTCAAAAGTACGAGTGATATAATTCATGCTGAAAGGTTGCATTCTTCACTCTAAATTTTAAAATAATGTAATTTCGGTAGAAAGGTTGCAGTCTTCATTCAATAGTCAGAGTGATGTAATTCTAGCTGAAAGGTCGCGATCTTCACTCCAAGCATCGAATAATGTAATTCCGACGAGAAAGGATGCGATCTTCATTAAAAAGTCGAGTGATGTAATTCTAGCCGAGAGGATACAATCTTCACTCTAAGTGTCGAATGATGTAATTACGGCCGAAAGTTTGCAATCTTCATTCAAAAGTACGAGTGATGTAATTCGGTTGAAAGTTTGCGTCTTCATTCCAATAGTCAGAATGATGTAATTACGACGAAATGTTTCAGGTTTTATTCAAAAGTCAGAGTGATGCAATTATGGCCGAAAGGTTGCAGTCTTCACTCCAAGTATCAGAATAATGTAAATCCAGCTAAAAGGATGCAATCTTCATTCAAAAGTCGAGTGATGTAATTTCGGCCGAAAGGCATAGTATTCAATTTAAGCGTCGAATGATGTAATTTCGGTTGAAAGGTTGCAGTCTTCACTCAAAAGTCTGGTTGATGTAATTACGACCGAAAGGTGCAGTCTTCATTTTAAGCGTCTGAATGATGTAATTCCGACTGAAAGGTTGCAGTCTTCACTCAAAATTCTGAGTGATGTAATTTTGTCCGAAAGGTTGCAGTCTTCACTCCAAATATCGAATGATGTAATTCAAGGTTGAAAGGTTGCGGTCTTCACTCAAACTTTTAGAATGATATAATTGCGGCCGAAAAACGTTGCGGTCTTCACTCAAAAGTCGAGTGATGTAATTCGGACAAAAGGTTATATTCTTCATTTCAAGCCAAGTGTCGAATGATGATGTAATTCAAGTCGAAAGGTTGCGGTTTTCATTCAAAAGTACGAGTGATATAATTCATGCTTTGAAAGGTTGCATTCTTCACTCTAAATTTTAAAATAATGTAATTTCGGTAGAAAGGTTGCGAGTCTTCATTCAATAGTCGAGTGATGTAATTCTAGCCGAAAGGTCGCGAGTCTTCACTCCAAGCATCGAAATAATGTAATTCCGACGAAAAGGATGCAGTCTTCATTAAAAAGTCTGAGTGATGTAATTCTAGCCGAGAGGATACAATCTTCACTCTAAGTGTCAGAATGATGATGTAATTCTGGCCGAAAGTTTGCAATCTTCATTCAAAAGTACGAGTGATGTAATTCCGGTTGAAAGTTTGCAGTCTTCATTCCAATAGTCAGAATGATGTAATTACGACGAAATGTTTCAGTTTTTATTCAAAAGTCAGAGTGATGCAATTATGGCCGAAAGGTTGCAGTCTTCACTCCAAGTATCAGAATAATGTAATTCCAGCTAAAAGGATGCAATCTTCATTCAAAAGTCTGAGTGATGTAATTTCGGCCGAAAGGCGCAGTATTCACTTTAAGCGTCTGAATGATGTAATTTCGGTTGAAAGGTTGCAGTCTTCACTCAAAAGTCGGTTGATGTAATTACGACCGAAAGGTGCAGTCTTCCCTTTAAGCGTCTGAATGATGTAATTCCGACTGAAAGGTTGCAGTCTTCACTCAAAATTCCGAGTGATGTAATTCTGTCCGAAAGGTTGCAGTCTTCACTCAAAATGTCAGAATGATGTAATTCCAGTTGAAAGGTTGCAGTCTTCACTCCAACTTTTAGAATGATATAATTGCGGCCGCAAGGTTGCACTCTTCACTCAAAAGTCTGAGTGATGTAATTCCGGACAAAAGGTTATAGTCTTCATTTCAAGTGTCAGAATGATGTAATTCAAGTCGAAAGGTTGCAGTTTTCATTCAAAAGTACGAGTGATATAATTCATCTGAAAGGTTGCATTTGAAAGGTTGCATTCTTCACTCTAAATTTTAAAATAATGTAATTTCGGTAGAAAGGTTGCAGTCTTCATTCAATAGTCAGAGTGATGTAATTCTAGCTGAAAGGTCGCAGTCTTCACTCCAAGCATCAGAATAATGTAATTCCGACAGAAAGGATGCAGTCTTCATTAAAAAGTCTGAGTGATGTAATTCTAGCCGAGAGGATACAATCTTCACTCTAAATTTCAGAATGATGTAATTCTGGCCGAAAGTTTGCAATCTTCATTCAAAAGTACGAGTGATGTAATTCCGGTTGAAAGTTTGCAGTCTTCATTCCAATAGTCAGAATGATGATGTAATTACGAAGAAATGTTTCAGTTTTTATTCAAAAGTCAGAGTGATGCAATTATGGCCGAAAGGTTGCAGTCTTCACTCCAAGTATCAGAATAATGTAAATCCAGCTAAAAGGATGCAATCTTCATTCAAAAGTCTGAGTGATGTAATTTCGGCCGAAAGGCATAGTATTCAATTTAAGCGTCTGAATGATGTAATTTCAGTTGAAAGGTTGCAGTCTTCACTCAAAAGTCTGGTTGATGTAATTACGACCGAAAGGTGCAGTCTTCCCTTTAAGCGTCTGAATGATGTAATTCCGACTGAAAGGTTGCAGTCTTCACTCAAAATTCTGAGTGATGTAATTTTGTCCGAAAGGTTGCAGTCTTCACTCCAAATATCAGAATGATGTAATTCAAACTGAAAGGTTGCAGTCTTCACTCAAACTTTTAGAATGATATAATTGCGGCCGAAAAGTTGCAGTCTTCACTCAAAAGTCTGAGTGATGTAATTCCGGACAAAAGGTTATATTCTTCATGCCAAGTGTCAGAATGATGTAATTCAAGTCGAAAGGTTGCAGTTTTCATTCAAAAGTACGAGTGATATAATTCATGCTGAAAGGTTGCATTCTTCACTCTAAATTTTAAAATAATGTAATTTCGGTAGAAAGGTTGCGATCTTCATTCAATAGTCGAGTGATGTAATTCTAGCTGAAAGGTCGCAGTCTTCACTCCAAGCATCAGAATAATGTAATTCCGACAAAAAGGATGCAGTCTTCATTAAAAAGTCTGAGTGATGTAATTCTAGCCGAGAGGATACAATCTTCACTCTAAGTGTCAGAATGATGTAATTCTGGCTGAAAGTTTGCAATCTTCATTCAAAAGTACGAGTGATGTAATTCCGGTTGAAAGTTTGCAGTCTTCATTCCAAGAGTCAGAATGATGTAATTACGACGAAATGTTTCAGTTTTTATTCAAAAGTCAGAGTGATGCAATTATGGCCGAAAGGTTGCAGTCTTCACTCCAAGTATCAGAATAATGTAATTCTAGCTAAAAGGATGCAATCTTCATTCTAAAGACTGAGTGATGTAATTTCGGCCGAAAGGCGCAGTATTCACTTTAAGCTTCTGAATGATGTAATTTCGGTTGAAAGGTTGCAGTCTTCACTCAAAAGTCTGATTGATGTAATTACGACCGAAAGGTGCAGTCTTCCCTTTAAGCGTCTGAATGATGTAATTCCGACTGAAAGGTTGCAGTCTTCACTCAAAATTCCGAGTGATGTAATTATGTCCGAAAGGTTGCAGTCTTCACTCAAAATGTCAGAATGATGTAATTCCAGTTGAAAGGTTGCAGTCTTCACTCCAACTTTTAGAATGATATAATTGCGGCCGCAAGGTTGCACTCTTCACTCAAAAGTCTGAGTGATGTAATTCCGGACAAAAGGTTATAGTCTTCATTTCAAGTGTCAGAATGATGTAATTCAAGTCGAAAGGTTGCAGTTTTCATTCAAAAGTACGAGTGATATAATTCATGCTGAAAGGTTGCATTCTTCACTCTAAATTTTAAAATAATGTAATTTCGGTAGAAAGGTTGCAGTCTTCATTCAATAGTCAGAGTGATGTAATTCTAGCTGAAAGGTCGCAGTCTTCACTCCAAGCATCAGAATAATGTAATTCCGACAGAAAGGATGCAGTCTTCATTAAAAAGTCTGAGTGATGTAATTCTAGCCGAGAGGATACAATCTTCACTCTAAGTGTCAGAATGATGTAATTCTGGCCGAAAGTTTGCAATCTTCATTCAAAAGTACGAGTGATGTAATTCCGGTTGAAAGTTTGCAGTCTTCATTCCAATAGTCAGAATGATGTAATTACGACGAAATGTTTCAGGTTTTATTCAAAAGTCAGAGTGATGCAATTATGGCCGAAAGGTTGCAGTCTTCACTCCAAGTATCAGAATAATGTAAATCCAGCTAAAAGGATGCAATCTTCATTCAAAAGTCTGAGTGATGTAATTTCGGCCGAAAGGCGCAGTATTCACTTTAAGCGTCTGAATGATGTAATTCCGGTTGAAAGGTTGCAGTCTTCACTCAAAAGTCTGGTTGATGTAATTACGACCGAAAGGTGCAGTCTTCCCTTTAAGCGTCTGAAATGATGTAATTCCGACCGAAAAAGTTGCGATCTTCACTCAAAATTCCGAGTGATGTAATTTTGTAAAGGTTGCGGTCTTCACTCAAAATGTCAGAATGATGTAATTCCAGTTGAAAGGTTGCAGTCTTCACTCCAACTTTTAGAATGATATAATTGCGGCCGCAAGGTTGCACTCTTCACTCAAAAGTCTGAGTGATGTAATTCCGGACAAAAGGTTATAGTCTTCATTTCAAGTGTCAGAATGATGTAATTCAAGTCGAAAGGTTGCAGTTTTCATTCAAAAGTACGAGTGATATAATTCATGCTGAAAGGTTGCATTCTTCACTCTAAATTTTAAAATAATGTAATTTCGGTAGAAAGGTTGCAGTCTTCATTCAATAGTCAGAGTGATGTAATTCTAGCCGAAAGGTCGCAGTCTTCACTCCAAGCATCAGAATAATGTAATTCCGACAGAAAGGATGCAGTCTTCATTAAAAAGTCTGAGTGATGTAATTCTAGCCGAGAGGATACAATCTTCACTCTAAATTTCAGAATGATGTAATTCTGGCCGAAAGTTTGCAATCTTCATTCAAAAGTACGAGTGATGTAATTCCGGTTGAAAGTTTGCAGTCTTCATTCCAAGTCAGAATGATGTAATTACGACGAAATGTTTCAGGTTTTATTCAAAAGTCAGAGTGATGCAATTATGGCCGAAAGGTTGCAGTCTTCACTCCAAGTATCAGAATAATGTAAATCCAGCTAAAAGGATGCAATCTTCATTCAAAAGTCTGAGTGATGTAATTTCGGCCGAAAGGCATAGTATTCAATTTAAGCGTCTGAATGATGTAATTTCAGTTGAAAGGTTGCAGTCTTCACTCAAAAGTCTGGTTGATGTAATTACGACCGAAAGGTGCAGTCTTCATTTTAAGCGTCTGAATGATGTAATTCCGACTGAAAGGTTGCAGTCTTCACTCAAAATTCTGAGTGATGTAATTTTGTCCGAAAGGTTGCAGTCTTCACTCCAAATATCAGAATGATGTAATTCAAACTGAAAGGTTGCAGTCTTCACTCAAACTTTTAGAATGATATAATTGCGGCCGAAACGTTGCAGTCTTCACTCAAAAGTCTGAGTGATGTAATTCCGGACAAAAGGTTATATTCTTCATGCCAAGT
Organism: Anisodus tanguticus; assembly: GCA_034509755.1. Classification (NCBI taxonomy): domain Eukaryota; kingdom Viridiplantae; phylum Streptophyta; class Magnoliopsida; order Solanales; family Solanaceae; genus Anisodus; species Anisodus tanguticus. The sequence goes on from CM067540.1 coordinate 31,876,044, forward strand.
GTCAGAATGATGTAATTCAAGTCGAAAGGTTGCAGTTTTCATTCAAAAGTACGAGTGATATAATTCATGCTGAAAGGTTGCATTCTTCACTCTAAATTTTAAAATAATGTAATTTCGGTAGAAAGGTTGCAGTCTTCATTCAATAGTCAGAGTGATGTAATTCTAGCCGAAAGGTCGGTCGCAGTCTTCACTCCAAGCATCAGAATAATGTAATTCCGACAGAAAGGATGCAGTCTTCATTAAAAAGTCTGAGTGATGTAATTCTAGCCGAGAGGATACAATCTTCACTCTAAATTTCAGAATGATGTAATTCTGGCCGAAAGTTTGCAATCTTCATTCAAAAGTACGAGTGATGTAATTCCGGTTGAAAGTTTGCAGTCTTCATTCCAATAGTCAGAATGATGTAATTACGACGAAATGTTTCAGGTTTTATTCAAAAGTCAGAGTGATGCAATTATGGCCGAAAGGTTGCAGTCTTCACTCCAAGTATCAGAATAATGTAATTCCAGCTAAAAGGATGCAATCTTCATTCAAAAGTCTGAGTGATGTAATTTCGGCCGAAAGGCATAGTATTCAATTTAAGCGTCTGAATGATGTAATTTCAGTTGAAAGGTTGCAGTCTTCACTCAAAAGTCTGGTTGATGTAATTACGACCGAAAGGTGCAGTCTTCATTTTAAGCGTCTGAATGATGTAATTCCGACTGAAAGGTTGCAGTCTTCACTCAAAATTCTGAGTGATGTAAATTTTGTCCGAAAGGTTGCAGTCTTCACTCCAAATATCAGAATGATGTAATTCAAACTGAAAGGTTGCAGTCTTCACTCAAACTTTTAGAATGATATAATTGCGGCCGAAACGTTGCAGTCTTCACTCAAAAGTCTGAGTGATGTAATTCCGGACAAAAGGTTATATTCTTCATGCCAAGTGTCAGAATGATGTAATTCAAGTCGAAAGGTTGCAGTTTTCATTCAAAAGTACGAGTGATATAATTCATGCTGAAAGGTTGCATTCTTCACTCTAAATTTTAAAATAATGTAATTTCGGTAGAAAGGTTGCAGTCTTCATTCAATAGTCAGAGTGATGTAATTCTAGCCGAAAGGTCGCAGTCTTCACTCCAAGCATCAGAATAATGTAATTCCGACAAAAAGGATGCAGTCTTCATTAAAAAGTCTGAGTGATGTAATTCTAGCCGAGAGGATACAATCTTCACTCTAAATTTCAGAATGATGTAATTCTGGCCGAAAGTTTGCAATCTTCATTCAAAAGTACGAGTGATGTAATTCCGGTTGAAAGTTTGCAGTCTTCATTCCAATAGTCAGAATGATGTAATTACGACGAAATGTTTCAGGTTTTATTCAAAAGTCAGAGTGATGCAATTATGGCCGAAAGGTTGCAGTCTTCACTCCAAGTATCAGAATAATGTAAATCCACTGCTAAAAGGATGCAATCTTCATTCAAAAGTCTGAGTGATGTAATTTCGGCCGAAAGGCATAGTATTCAATTTAAGCGTCTGAATGATGTAATTTCAGTTGAAAGGTTGCAGTCTTCACTCAAAAGTCTGGTTGATGTAATTACGACCGAAAGGTGCAGTCTTCATTTTAAGCGTCTGAATGATGTAATTCCGACTGAAAGGTTGCAGTCTTCACTCAAAATTCTGAGTGATGTAATTTTGTCCGAAAGGTTGCAGTCTTCACTCCAAATATCAGAATGATGTAATTCAAACTGAAAGGTTGCAGTCTTCACTCAAACTTTTAGAATGATATAATTGCGGCCGAAACGTTGCGGTCTTCACTCAAAAGTCGAGTGATGTAATTCGGACAAAAGGTTATATTCTTCATGCCAAGTGTCAGAATGATGTAATTCAAGTCGAAAGGTTGCAGTTTTCATTCAAAAGTACGAGTGATATAATTCATGCTGAAAGGTTGCATTCTTCACTCTAAATTTTAAAATAATGTAATTTCGGTAGAAAGGTTGCAGTCTTCATTCAATAGTCAGAGTGATGTAATTCTAGCTGAAAGGTCGCAGTCTTCACTCCAAGCATCGAAATAATGTAATTCCGACGAAAGGATGCGATCTTCATTAAAAAGTCGAGTGATGTAATTCTAGCCGAGAGGATACAATCTTCACTCTAAATTTCAGAATGATGTAATTCTGGCCGAAAGTTTGCAATCTTCATTCAAAAGTACGAGTGATGTAATTCCGGTTGAAAGTTTGCAGTCTTCATTCCAATAGTCAGAATGATGTAATTACGACGAAATGTTTCAGGTTTTATTCAAAAGTCAGAGTGATGCAATTATGGCCGAAAGGTTGCAGTCTTCACTCCAAGTATCAGAATAATGTAAATCCAGCTAAAAGGATGCAATCTTCATTCAAAAGTCTGAGTGATGTAATTTCGGCCGAAAGGCATAGTATTCAATTTAAGCGTCTGAATGATGTAATTTCGGTTGAAAGGTTGCGAGTTCACTCAAAAGTCGGTTGATGTAATTACGACCGAAAGGTGCAGTCTTCCCTTTAAGCGTCAGAATGATGTAATTCCGACTGAAAGGTTGCAGTCTTCACTCAAAATTCCGAGTGATGTAATGTTGTCCGAAAGGTTGCAGTCTTCACTCAAAATGTCGAATGATGTAATTCCAGTTGAAAGGTTGCAGTCTTCACTCCAACTTTTAGAATGATATAATTGCGGCCGCAAGGTTGCACTCTTCACTCAAAAGTCTGAGTGATGTAAATCCGGACAAAAGGTTATAGTCTTCATTTCAAGTGTCAGAATGATGTAATTCAAGTCGAAAGGTTGCAGTTTTCATTCAAAAGTACGAGTGATATAATTCATGCTGAAAGGTTGCATTCTTCACTCTAAATTTTAAAATAATGTAATTTCGGTAGAAAGGTTGCGGTCTTCATTCAATAGTCGAGTGATGTAATTCTAGCCGAAAGGTCGCGAGTCTTCACTCCAAGCATCAGAATAATGTAATTCCGACAGAAAGGATGCAGTCTTCATTAAAAAGTCTGAGTGATGTAATTCTAGCCGAGAGGATACAATCTTCACTCTAAATTTCAGAATGATGTAATTCTGGCCGAAAGTTTGCAATCTTCATTCAAAAGTACGAGTGATGTAATTCCGGTTGAAAGTTTGCAGTCTTCATTCCAATAGTCAGAATGATGTAATTACGACGAAATGTTTCAGGTTTTATTCAAAAGTCAGAGTGATGCAATTATGGCCGAAAGGTTGCAGTCTTCACTCCAAGTATCAGAATAATGTAATTCTAGCTAAAAGGATGCAATCTTCATTCAAAAGTCTGAGTGATGTAATTTCGGCCGAAAGGCATAGTATTCAATTTAAGCGTCTGAATGATGTAATTTCAGTTGAAAGGTTGCAGTCTTCACTCAAAAGTCTGGTTGATGTAATTACGACCGAAAGGTGCAGTCTTCATTTTAAGCGTCTGAATGATGTA
>CM067540.1:31879590-31924101 GCA_034509755.1 Anisodus tanguticus
TTCAAAAGTACGAGCGATGTAATTCCGGTCGAAAGGTTGCGAGTTTTCACCCCAAGCGTATGAATGATGTAATTCGGCCGAAATGTTATTTTCATCATTCAAATGACCGAGTGATGTCATTTTGGCAGAAAGGTTGCAGTCTTCACTCCATGTGTCACAATGATGTAATTCCAGCCAAAAGGTTGCAGTCTTCGTTGAAATGGCCGAGAGTTGTAATTCCTACTGAAAGGCTGTAGTCTTCACTCCAAGTGTCAAAAGAATGTAATTCCTGTCTAAAGGTTATAATCTTCATTCAAAAGTCTGAGTGATGTAATTTAGGCCAAAAGGTCGCAGTCTTCACTCTAAGTGTTCGAATGATGTAATTCATGTCGAAAGGTTGCAATCGTCATTCAAAAATCTGAGTGATGTAATTCTGACTGAAAGTTTATAGTCTTCATTCCAAGAGTCAGAATGATGAAATTACGCCAAAAGGTTTTATTCTTCATTCAAAAGTCTAAGTGATGTAATTTCGGCCGAATGGTCGTAGTGTTCAATACAAGCATCGAAATGATGTAGTTCCGGCCGATAGGTTGCTGTCTTCATTCAAAGATTTGAGTGATGTAATTCCAGCTGAAAGGTTGCAGTCTTCATTCAAAAGTCTAAGTGATGTAATTTCAGAAGAAAGGTCGTAGTCTTCAATCCAATTGTCTGAATGATGTAATTCCGGTTGAATAGATGCAGTCTTCACTCGATGTGTCAAAATGATGTAATTTCGGCTGATAGGTTGCAATTTCATTCAAAAATTTGAGTGATGTAAATTCGGCCAAAAGATTGCAGTCTGCATTCCAAGAGTTAGAATGATACAATTATGGGAAAAAGGTTTCAGTCTTCATTCATAAGTCTAAGTGATGTAATTCCGGCTGAATGGTTGCAGTCTTCACTCCAAATGTCAAAATGATGTAATTTTGGCCAAAAGGCACATTCTTCACTTTAAGCATCTGAATGATTTAATTTCAGCCGGATGGTTATAGTCTTCACTCAAAAGTGTGAGTGATGTAATTCTATCCGAAAGGATGCAGTCTTGACTCCAAGTATCTGAATAATGTAATTCCGACGAAAAGGTAGTAGTCTTCACTCAAAAGTCTGAGTGATGTAATTCCAGCCGAAAGGATGTAGTCTTCACTCAGAATGTTGTAATTCCGGCTGAAAGGTTGCAGTCTTCACTCAAAAGTACGAGTGATGTAATTTAGTCAAAAAAAAGTCTTCATTCAAAAGTACGAGCGATGTAATTCGGTCGAAAGGTTGCAGTTTTCACCCCAAGCGTATGAATGATGTAATTTGGCCGAAATGTTATTTTCATCATTCAAATGACCGAGTGATGTCATTTTGGCGAGAAAGGTTGCGGTCTTCACTCCATGTGTCACAATGATGTAATTCCGGCCAAAAGGTTGCGGTCTTCGTTGAAATGGCCGAGAGTTGTAATTCCTACTGAAAGGCTGTAGTCTTCACTCCAAGTGTCAAAAGAATGTAATTCCTGTCTAAAGGTTATAATCTTCATTCAAAAGTCTGAGTGATGTAATTTAGGCCAAAAGGTCGCAGTCTTCACTCTAAGTGTTCGAATGATGTAATTCATGTCGAAAGGTTGCAATCGTCATTCAAAAATCGAGTGATGTAATTCGACCGAAAGTTTACAGTCTTCATTCCAAGAGTCAGAATGATGAAATTACGCCAAAAGGTTTTATTCTTCATTCAAAAGTCTAAGTGATGTAATTTCGGCCGAATGGTCGTAGTGTTCAATACAAGCATCGAAATGATGTAGTTCCGGCCGATAGGTTGCTGTCTTCATTCAAAGATTTGAGTGATGTAATTCCAGCTGAAAGGTTGCAGTCTTCATTCAAAAGTCTAAGTGATGTAATTTCAGAAGAAAGGTCGTAGTCTTCAATCCAATTGTCTGAATGATGTAATTCCGGTTGAATAGATGCGAGTCTTCACTCGATGTGTCAAAATGATGTAATTTCGGTGATAGGTTGCAATTTCATTCAAAAATTTGAGTGATGTAAATTCGGCCAAAAGATTGCGATCTGCATTCCAAGAGTTAGAATGATACAATTATGGGAAAAAGGTTTCGGTCTTCATTCATAAGTCTAAGTGATGTAAATTTGAATGGTTTGAGTCTTCACTCCAAATGTCAAAATGATGTAATTTTGGCCAAAAGGCACATTCTTCACTTTAAGCATCTGAATGATTTAATTTCAGCCGGATGGTTATAGTCTTCACTCAAAAGTGTGAGTGATGTAATTCTATCCGAAAGGATGCAGTCTTGACTCCAAGTATCTGAATAATGTAATTCCGACGAAAAGGTAGCAGTCTTCACTCAAAAAAGTCGAGTGATGTAATTCCAGCCGAAAGGATGTAGTCTTCACTCGAATGTTGTAATTCCTATTTGAAAGGTTGCAGTCTTCACTCAAAAGTACGAGTGATGTAATTTAGTCAAAAAATTGCAGTCTTCATTCAAAAGTACGAGCGATGTAATTCCAGTCGAAAGGTTGCAGTTTTCACCCCAAGCGTATGAATGATGTAATTCTGGCCGAAATGTTATTTTCATCATTCAAATGACCGAGTGATGTCATTTTGGCAGAAAGGTTGCAGTCTTCACTCCATGTGTCACAATGATGTAATTCCAGCCCAAAAGGTTGCGGTCTTCGTTGAAATGGCCGAGAGTTGTAATTCCCTACCGAAAATTTGTAGTCTTCACTCCAAGTGTCAAAAGAATGTAATTCTGTCTAAAGGTTATAATCTTCATTCAAAAGTCCGAGTGATGTAATTTAGGCCAAAAGGTCGAGTCTTCACTCTAAGTGTTCGAATGATGTAATTCATGTCGAAAGGTTGCAATCGTCATTCAAAAATCTGAGTGATGTAATTTCGACCGAAAGTATACAGTCTTCATTCCAAGAGTCAGAATGATGAAATTACGCCAAAAGGTTTTATTCTTCATTCAAAAGTCTAAGTGATGTAATTTCGGCCGAATGGTCGTAGTGTTCAATACAAGCATCGAAATGATGTAGTTCCGGCCGATAGGTTGCTGTCTTCATTCAAAGATTTGAGTGATGTAATTCCAGCTGAAAGGTTGCAGTCTTCATTCAAAAGTCTAAGTGATGTAATTTCAGAAGAAAGGTCGTAGTCTTCAATCCAATTGTCTGAATGATGTAATTCCGGTTGAATAGATGCAGTCTTCACTCGATGTGTCAAAATGATGTAATTTCGGCTGATAGGTTGCAATTTCATTCAAAAATTTGAGTGATGTAAATTCGGCCAAAAGATTGCAGTCTGCATTCCAAGAGTTAGAATGATACAATTATGGGAAAAAGGTTTCAGTCTTCATTCATAAGTCTAAGTGATGTAATTCCGGCTGAATGGTTGCAGTCTTCACTCCAAATGTCAAAATGATGTAATTTTGGCCAAAAGGCACATTCTTCACTTTAAGCATCTGAATGATTTAATTTCAAACGGATGGTTATAGTCTTCACTCAAAAGTGTGAGTGATGTAATTCTATCCGAAAGGATGCAGTCTTGACTCCAAGTATCTGAATAATGTAATTCCGACGAAAAGGTAGCAGTCTTCACTCAAAAGTCTGAGTGATGTAATTCCAGCCGAAAGGATGTAGTCTTCACTCAGAATGTTGTAATTCCGGCTGAAAGGTTGCAGTCTTCACTCAAAAGTACGAGTGATGTAATTTAGTCAAAAAATTGCAGTCTTCATTCAAAAGTACGAGCGATGTAATTCCAGTCGAAAGGTTGCAGTTTTCACCCCAAGCGTATGAATGATGTAATTCTGGCCGAAATGTTATTTTCATCATTCAAATGACCGAGTGATGTCATTTTGGCAGAAAGGTTGCAGTCTTCACTCCATGTGTCACAATGATGTAATTCCAGCCAAAAGGTTGCAGTCTTCGTTGAAATGGCCGAGAGTTGTAATTCCTACTGAAAGGCTGTAGTCTTCACTCCAAGTGAAAAGAATGTAATTCTGTCTAAAGGTTATAATCTTCATTCAAAAGTCTGAGTGATGTAATTTAGGCCAAAAGGTCGCAGTCTTCACTCTAAGTGTTCGAATGATGTAATTCATGTCGAAAGGTTGCAATCGTCATTCAAAAATCTGAGTGATGTAATTCTGACTGAAAGTTTACAGTCTTCATTCCAAGAGTCAGAATGATGAAATTACGCCAAAAGGTTTTATTCTTCATTCAAAAGTCTAAGTGATGTAATTTCGGCCGAATGGTCGTAGTGTTCAATACAAGCATCGAAATGATGTAGTTCGGCCGATAGGTTTCTTGTCTTCATTCAAAGATTTGAGTGATGTAATTCCAATTTGAAAGGTTGCGTCTTCATTCAAAAGTCTAAGTGATGTAATTTCAGAAGAAAGGTCGTAGTCTTCAATCCAATTGTCTGAATGATGTAATTCCGGTTGAATAGATGCAGTCTTCACTCGATGTGTCAAAATGATGTAATTTCGGCTGATAGGTTGCAATTTCATTCAAAAATTTGAGTGATGTAAATTCGGCCAAAAGATTGCGAGATTCGCATTCCAAGAGTTAGAATGATACAATTATGGGAAAAAGGTTTCAGTCTTCATTCATAAGTCTAAGTGATGTAATTCCGGCTGAATGGTTGCAGTCTTCACTCCAAATGTCAAAATGATGTAATTTTGGCCAAAAGGCACATTCTTCACTTTAAGCATCTGAATGATTTAATTTCAGCCGGATGGTTATAGTCTTCACTCAAAAGTGTGAGTGATGTAATTCTATCCGAAAGGATGCGGTCTTGACTCCAAGTATCGAATAATGTAATTCCGACGAAAAGGTAGAGTCTTCACTCAAAAGTCCGAGTGATGTAATTCCGGCCCGAAAGGATGTAGTCTTCACTCGAATGTTGTAATTCCGGCTGAAAGGTTGCAGTCTTCACTCAAAAGTACGAGTGAGTGATGTAATTTAGTCAAAAAATTGCAGTCTTCATTCAAAAGTACGAGCGATGTAATTCCAGTCGAAAGGTTGCGGTTTTCACCCCAAGCGTATGAATGATGTAATTCTGGCCGAAATGTTATTTTCATCATTCAAATGACCGAGTGATGTCATTTTGGCGAGAAAGGCAGTCTTCACTCCATGTGTCACAATGATGTAATTCCACCAAAAGGTTGCGTCTTCGTTGAAATGGCCGAGAGTTGTAATTCCTACCGAAAATTTGTAGTCTTCACTCCAAGTGTCAAAAGAATGTAATTCTGTCTAAAGGTTATAATCTTCATTCAAAAGTCCGAGTGATGTAATTTAGGCCAAAAGGTCGCAGTCTTCACTCTAAGTGTTCGAATGATGTAATTCATGTCGAAAGGTTGCAATCGTCATTCAAAAATCGAGTGATGTAATTCGACCGAAAGTTTACGAGTCTTCATTCCAAGAGTCGAATGATGAAATTACGCCAAAAGGTTTATTCTTCATTCAAAAGTCTAAGTGATGTAATTTCGGCCGAATGGTCGTAGTGTTCAATACAAGCATCGAAATGATGTAGTTCCGCCGATAGGTTGCTGTCTTCATTCAAAGATTTGAGTGATGTAATTCCGGTGAAAGGTTGCGTCTTCATTCAAAAGTCTAAGTGATGTAATTTAATTTCAAGAAAGGTCGTAGTCTTCAATCCAATTGTCCGAATGATGTAATTCCGGTTGAATAGATGCGAGTCTTCACTCGATGTGTCAAAATGATGTAATTTCGGCTGATAGGTTGCAATTTCATTCAAAAATTTGAGTGATGTAAATTCGGCCAAAAGATTGCAGTCTGCATTCCAAGAGTTAGAATGATATAATTATGGGAAAAAGGTTTTAGTCTTCATTCATAAGTCTAAGTGATGTAATTCCGGCTGAATGGTTGAAGTCTTCACTCCAAATGTGAAAATGATGTAATTTTGGCCAAAAGGCACATTCTTCACATTCTTCACTTTAAGCATCTGAATGATTTAATTTCAGCCGGATGGTTATAGTCTTCACTCAAAAGTGTGAGTGATGTAATTCTATCCGAAAGGATGGAGTCTTGACTCCAAGTATCTGAATAATGTAATTCCGACGAAAAGGTAGCAGTCTTCACTCAAAAGTCTGAGTGATGTAATTCCAGCCGAAAGGATGTAGTCTTCACTCAGAATGTTGTAATTCCGGCTGAAAGGTTGTAGTCTTCACTCAAAAGTACGAGTGATGTAATTTAGTCAAAAAATTGCAGTCTTCATTCAAAAGTACGAGTGATGTAATTCGGTCGAAAGGTTGCGTTTTCACCCCAAGCGTATGAATGATGTAATTCTCGGCCGAAATGTTATTTTCATCATTCAAATGACCGAGTGATGTCATTTTGGCAGAAAGGTTGCAGTCTTCACTCCATGTGTCACAATGATGTAATTCCAGCCAAAAGGTTGCAGTCTTCGTTGAAATGGCCGAGAGTTGTAATTCCTACTGAAAGGCTGTAGTCTTCACTCCAAGTGTCAAAAGAATGTAATTCCTGTCTAAAGGTTATAATCTTCATTCAAAAGTCTGAGTGATGTAATTTAGGCCAAAAGGTCGCAGTCTTCACTCTAAGTGTTCGAATGATGTAATTCATGTCGAAAGGTTGCAATCGTCATTCAAAAATCTGAGTGATGTAATTCTGACTGAAAGTTTACAGTCTTCATTCCAAGAGTCAGAATGATGAAATTACGCCAAAAGGTTTTATTCTTCATTCAAAAGTCTAAGTGATGTAATTTCGGCCGAATGGTCGTAGTGTTCAATACAAGCATCGAAATGATGTAGTTCCGGCCGATAGGTTGCTGTCTTCATTCAAAGATTTGAGTGATGTAATTCCAGCTGAAAGGTTGCAGTCTTCATTCAAAAGTCTAAGTGATGTAATTTCAGCAGAAAGGTCGTAGTCTTCAATCCAATTGTCTGAATGATGTAATTCCGGTTGAATAGATGCAGTCTTCACTCGATGTGTCAAAATGATGTAATTCGGCCGATAGGTTGCAATTTCATTCAAAAATTTGAGTGATGTAAATTCGGCCAAAAGATTGCATGTTCCGCATTCCAAGAGTTAGAATGATACAATTATGGGAAAAAGGTTTCGGTCTTCATTCATAAGTCTAAGTGATGTAATTAAATTTGAATGGTTGCGAGTCTTCACTCCAAATGTCAAAATGATGTAATTTTGGCCAAAAGGCACATTCTTCACTTTAAGCATCTGAATGATTTAATTTCAGCCGGATGGTTATAGTCTTCACTCAAAAGTGTGAGTGATGTAATTCTATCCGAAAGGATGCGGTCTTGACTCCAAGTATCGAATAATGTAATTCCGACGAAAAAAGGTAGCAGTCTTCACTCAAAAGTCGAGTGATGTAATTCCACCGAAAGGATGTAGTCTTCACTCTCGAATGTTGTAATTAAATTTGAAAGGTTGAAGTCTTCCAAAAAAGTACGAGTGATGTAATTTAGTCAAAAAATTGCGTCTTCATTCAAAAGTACGAGCGATGTAATTCCGGTCGAAAGGTTGCGTTTTCACCCCAAGCGTATGAATGATGTAATTCTGGCCGAAATGTTATTTTCATCATTCAAATGACCGAGTGATGTCATTTTGGCAGAAAGGTTGCAGTCTTCACTCCATGTGTCACAATGATGTAATTCCAGCCAAAAGGTTGCAGTCTTCGTTGAAATGGCCGAGAGTTGTAATTCCTACTGAAAGGCTGTAGTCTTCACTCCAAGTGTCAAAAGAATGTAATTCCTGTCTAAAGGTTATAATCTTCATTCAAAAGTCTGAGTGATGTAATTTAGGCCAAAAGGTCGCAGTCTTCACTCTAAGTGTTCGAATGATGTAATTCATGTCGAAAGGTTGCAATCGTCATTCAAAAATCTGAGTGATGTAATTCTGACTGAAAGTTTACAGTCTTCATTCCAAGAGTCAGAATGATGAAATTACGCCAAAAGGTTTTATTCTTCATTCAAAAGTCTAAGTGATGTAATTTCGGCCGAATGGTCGTAGTGTTCAATACAAGCATCGAAATGATGTAGTTCCGGCCGATAGGTTGCTGTCTTCATTCAAAGATTTGAGTGATGTAATTCCAAGCTGAAAGGTTGCAGTCTTCATTCAAAAGTCTAAGTGATGTAATTTCAGCAGAAAGGTCGTAGTCTTCAATCCAATTGTCTGAATGATGTAATTCCGGTTGAATAGATGCAGTCTTCACTCGATGTGTCAAAATGATGTAATTTCGGCTGATAGGTTGCAATTTCATTCAAAAATTTGAGTGATGTAAATTCGGCCAAAAGATTGTACGATCGCATTCCAAGAGTTAGAATGATACAATTATGGGAAAAAGGTTTTCTTCTTCATTCATAAGTCTAAGTGATGTAATTAAATTTGAATGGTTGCAGTCTTCACTCCAAATGTCAAAATGATGTAATTTTGGCCAAAAGGCACATTCTTCACTTTAAGCATCCGAATGATTTAATTTCATGGGATGGTTATAGTCTTCACTCAAAAGTGTGAGTGATGTAATTCTATCCGAAAGGATGCGGTCTTGACTCCAAGTATCGAATAATGTAATTCCGACGAAAAGGTAGCGAGTCTTCACTCAAAAGTCCGAGTGATGTAATTCCACCGAAAGGATGTAGTCTTCACTCGAATGTTGTAATTCCGGCTGAAAGGTTGCGAAGTCTTCACTCAAAAGTACGAGTGATGTAATTTAGTCAAAAAATTGCAGTCTTCATTCAAAAGTACGAGTGATGTAATTCCGGTCGAAAGGTTGCGTTTTCACCCCAAGCGTATGAATGATGTAATTCTGGCCGAAATGTTATTTTCATCATTCAAATGACCGAGTGATGTCATTTGGCGAAAGGTTGCAGTCTTCACTCCATGTGTCACAATGATGTAATTCCGGCCAAAAGGTTGCGGTTTCGTTGAAATGTTCGTTGAAATGGCCGAGAGTTGTAATTCCTACCGAAAGGTGTAGTCTTCACTCCAAGTGTCAAAAGAATGTAATTCTGTCTAAAGGTTATAATCTTCATTCAAAAGTCCGAGTGATGTAATTTAGGCCAAAAGGTCGCGTCTTCACTCTAAGTGTTCGAAATGTGTTCGAATGATGTAATTCATGTCGAAAGGTTGCAATCGTCATTCAAAAATCTCGAGTGATGTAATTCTGACTGAAAGTTTACAGTCTTCATTCCAAGAGTCAGAATGATGAAATTACGCCAAAAGGTTTTATTCTTCATTCAAAAGTCTAAGTGATGTAATTTCGGCCGAATGGTCGTAGTGTTCAATACAAGCATCGAAATGATGTAGTTCGGCCGATAGGTTGCTTGTCTTCATTCAAAGATTTGAGTGATGTAATTCGGTGAAAGGTTGCGAGTCTTTCATTCAAAAGTCTAAGTGATGTAATTTCAGCAGAAAGGTCGTAGTCTTCAATCCAATTGTCTGAATGATGTAATTCCGGTTGAATAGATGCGGTCTTCACTCGATGTGTCAAAATGATGTAATTTCGGCTGATAGGTTGCAATTTCATTCAAAAATTTGAGTGATGTAAATTCGGCCAAAAGATTGCAGTCTGCATTCCAAGAGTTAGAATGATACAATTATGGGAAAAAGGTTTCAGTCTTCATTCATAAGTCTAAGTGATGTAATTCCGTTTGAATGGTTGCAGTCTTCACTCCAAATGTCAAAATGATGTAATTTTGGCCAAAAGGCACATTCTTCACTTTAAGCATCTGAATGATTTAATTTCACCCGGATGGTTATAGTCTTCACTCAAAAGTGTGAGTGATGTAATTCTATCCGAAAGGATGCAGTCTTGACTCCAAGTATCTGAATAATGTAATTCCGACGAAAAGGTAGCAGTCTTCACTCAAAAGTCTCGAGTGATGTAAAGGATGTAGTCTTCACTCGAATGTGATGTAATTCCTACCGAAAGGATGTAGTCTTCACTCGAATGTTGTATTTGCTGAAAGGTTTAGTCTTCACTCAAAAGTACGAGTGATGTAATTTAGTCAAAAAATTGCGTCTTCATTCAAAAGTACGAGTGATGTAATTCCAGTCGAAAGGTTGCAGTTTTCACCCCAAGCGTATGAATGATGTAATTCTGGCCGAAATGTTATTTTCATCATTCAAATGACCGAGTGATGTCATTTTGGCAGAAAGGTTGCCAGTCTTCACTCCATGTGTCACAATGATGTAATTCCACCAAAAGGTTGCGGTCTTCGTTGAAATGGCCGAGAGTTGTAATTCCTCTTTGAAAATTTGTAGTCTTCACTCCAAGTGTCAAAAGAATGTAATTCTGTCTAAAGGTTATAATCTTCATTCAAAAGTCTGAGTGATGTAATTTAGGCCAAAAGGTCGCAGTCTTCACTCTAAGTGTTCGAATGATGTAATTCATGTCGAAAGGTTGCAATCGTCATTCAAAAATCTGAGTGATGTAATTCGACCGAAAGTTTACGTCTTCATTCCAAGAGTCGAATGATGAAATTACGCCAAAAGGTTTTATTCTTCATTCAAAAGTCTAAGTGATGTAATTTCGGCCGAATGGTCGTAGTGTTCAATACAAGCATCGAAATGATGTAGTTCCTACGATAGGTAGGTTCTTGTCTTCATTCAAAGATTTGAGTGATGTAATTCCAATTTGAAAGGTTGCGAGTCTTCATTCAAAAGTCTAAGTGATGTAATTTCAAGAAAGGTCGTAGTCTTCAATCCAATTGTCCGAATGATGTAATTCCGGTTGAATAGATGCGTCTTCACTCGATGTGTCAAAATGATGTAATTTCGGCTGATAGGTTGCAATTTCATTCAAAAATTTGAGTGATGTAAATTCGGCCAAAAGATTGGTACCGCATTCCAAGAGTTAGAATGATACAATTATGGGAAAAAGGTTTCAGTCTTCATTCATAAGTCTAAGTGATGTAATTAAATTTGAATGGTTGCGATCTTCACTCCAAATGTCAAAATGATGTAATTTTGGCCAAAAGGCACATTCTTCACTTTAAGCATCCGAATGATTTAATTTCACCGGATGGTTATAGTCTTCACTCAAAAGTGTGAGTGATGTAATTCTATCCGAAAGGATGCAGTCTTGACTCCAAGTATCCGAATAATGTAATTCCGACGAAAAGGTAGCAAAAGTCTTCACTCAAAAGTCTCGAGTGATGTAATTCCAACCGAAAGGATGTAGTCTTCACTCGAATGTTGTAATTCCTACTGAAAGGTTGCGTCTTCACTCAAAAGTACGAGTGATGTAATTTAGTCAAAAAATTGCGTCTTCATTCAAAAGTACGAGTGATGTAATTCCGGTCGAAAGGTTGCGTTTTCACCCCAAGCGTATGAATGATGTAATTCTGGCCGAAATGTTATTTTCATCATTCAAATGACCGAGTGATGTCATTTTGCGAAAGGTTGCGTCTTCACTCCATGTGTCACAATGATGTAATTCCAGCCAAAAGGTTGCAGTCTTCGTTGAAATGGCCGAGAGTTGTAATTCCTACTGAAAGGCTGTAGTCTTCACTCCAAGTGTCAAAAGAATGTAATTCCTGTCTAAAGGTTATAATCTTCATTCAAAAGTCTGAGTGATGTAATTTAGGCCAAAAGGTCGCAGTCTTCACTCTAAGTGTTCGAATGATGTAATTCTGGTCGAAAGGTTGCAATCGTCATTCAAAATCTCGAGTGATGTAATTCGATTTGAAAGTTTACGGTCTTCTTCATTCCAAGAGTCGAATGATGAAATTACGCCAAAAGGTTTTATTCTTCATTCAAAAGTCTAAGTGATGTAATTTCGGCCGAATGGTCGTAGTGTTCAATACAAGCAGCATCGAAATGATGTAGTTCGGCCGATAGGTTCTTTGTCTTCATTCAAAGATTTGAGTGATGTAATTCCAGCTGAAAGGTTGCAGTCTTCATTCAAAAGTCTAAGTGATGTAATTTCAGCAGAAAGGTCGTAGTCTTCAATCCAATTGTCTGAATGATGTAATTCCGGTTGAATAGATGCAGTCTTCACTCGATGTGTCAAAATGATGTAATTTCGGTTGATAGGTTGCAATTTCATTCAAAAATTTGAGTGATGTAAATTCGGCCAAAAGATTGCAGTCTGCATTCCAAGAGTTAGAATGATACAATTATGGGAAAAAGGTTTCAGTCTTCATTCATAAGTCTAAGTGATGTAATTCCGGCTGAATGGTTGCAGTCTTCACTCCAAATGTCAAAATGATGTAATTTTGGCCAAAAGGCACATTCTTCACTTTAAGCATCTGAATGATTTAATTTCAGCCGGATGGTTATAGTCTTCACTCAAAAGTGTGAGTGATGTAATTCTATCCGAAAGGATGCAGTCTTGACTCCAAGTATCTGAATAATGTAATTCCGACGAAAAGGTAGCAGTCTTCACTCAAAAGTCTGAGTGATGTAATTCAGTAGAAAGGATGTAGTCTTCACTCGAGAATGTTGTAATTCCGGTAATTTGAAAGGTTGCAGTCTTCACTCAAAAGTACGAGTGATGTAATTTAGTCAAAAAATTGCAGTCTTCATTCAAAAGTACGAGTGATGTAATTCCAGTCGAAAGGTTGCAGTTTTCACCCCAAGCGTATGAATGATGTAATTCTGGCCGAAATGTTATTTTCATCATTCAAATGACCGAGTGATGTCATTTTGGCAGAAAGGTTGCAGTCTTCACTCCATGTGTCACAATGATGTAATTCCAGCCAAAAGGTTGCAGTCTTCGTTGAAATGGCCGAGAGTTGTAATTCCTACCGAAAATTTGTAGTCTTCACTCCAAGTGTCAAAAGAATGTAATTCTGTCTAAAGGTTATAATCTTCATTCAAAGTCGAGTGATGTAATTTAGGCCAAAAGGTCGCAGTCTTCACTCTAAGTGTTCGAATGATGTAATTCTGGTCGAAAGGTTGCAATCGTCATTCAAAAATCTGAGTGATGTAATTTTGACTGAAAGTTTACAGTCTTCATTCCAAGAGTCAGAATGATGAAATTACGCCAAAAGGTTTTATTCTTCATTCAAAAGTCTAAGTGATGTAATTTCGGCCGAATGGTCGTAGTGTTCAATACAAGCATCGAAATGATGTAGTTCCGGCCGATAGGTTTCTTTGTCTTCATTCAAAGATTTGAGTGATGTAATTCAATTTGAAAGGTTGCGTCTTCATTCAAAAGTCTAAGTGATGTAATTTTCAGAAAGGTCGTAGTCTTCAATCCAATTGTCTGAATGATGTAATTCCGGTTGAATAGATGCAGTCTTCACTCGATGTGTCAAAATGATGTAATTTCGGCTGATAGGTTGCAATTTCATTAAAAAATTTGAGTGATGTAAATTCGGCCAAAAGATTGCAGTCTGCATTCCAAGAGTTAGAATGATACAATTATGGGAAAAAGGTTTCGGTCTTCTTCATTCATAAGTCTAAGTGATGTAATTAAACCGAATGGTTGCGAGTCTTCACTCCAAATGTCAAAATGATGTAATTTTGGCCAAAAGGCACATTCTTCACTTTAAGCATCCGAATGATTTAATTTCAGCCGGATGGTTATAGTCTTCACTCAAAAGTGTGAGTGATGTAATTCTATCCGAAAGGATGCGGTCTATCCAAAGGAATAATGTAATTGACGAAAAGGTATCATTCAAAATAGTGATGTAATTCGACGAAAAGGTGTAGTCTTCACTCAAAAGTCTCGAGTGATGTAATTCCACCGAAAGGATGTAGTCTTCACTCGTCAAAATGTTGTAATTCCGGCTGAAAGGTTGAAGTCTTCACTCAAAAGTAAGTGATGTAATTTAGTCAAAAAATTGCAGTCTTCATTCAAAAGTACGAGTGATGTAATTCCGGTCGAAAGGTTGCGTTTTCACCCCAAGCGTATGAATGATGTAATTTGGCCGAAATGTTATTTTCATCATTCAAATGACCGAGTGATGTCATTTTGGCGAAAGGTTGCAGTCTTCACTCCATGTGTCACAATGATGTAATTCCGGCCAAAAGGTTGCGGTCTTCGTTGAAATGGCCGAGAGTTGTAATTCCTACCGAAAGGTCGTAGTCTTCACTCCAAGTGTCAAAAGAATGTAATTCTGTCTAAAGGTTATAATCTTCATTCAAAAGTCGAGTGATGTAATTTAGGCCAAAAGGTCGCAGTCTTCACTCTAAGTGTTCGAATGATGTAATTCATGTCGAAAGGTTGCAATCGTCATTCAAAAATCGAGTGATGTAATTCGATGAAAGTTTGGTCTTCATTCCAAGAGTCGAATGATGAAAATTACGCCAAAAGGTTTTATTCTTCATTCAAAAGTCTAAGTGATGTAATTTCGGCCGAATGGTCGTAGTGTTCAATACAAGCATCGAAATGATGTAGTTCCGGCCGATAGGTTCTTTGTCTTCATTCAAAGATTTGAGTGATGTAATTCCAGCTGAAAGGTTGCAGTCTTCATTCAAAAGTCTAAGTGATGTAATTTCAGCGAAAAGGTCGTAGTCTTCAATCCAATTGTCTCGAATGATGTAATTCCGGTTGAATAGATGCGATCTTCACTCGATGTGTCAAAATGATGTAATTTCGGCGATAGGTTGCAATTTCATTCAAAAATTTGAGTGAGTGATGTAAATTCGGCCAAAAGATTGCATGTCCGCATTCCAAGAGTTAGAATGATACAATTATGGGAAAAAGGTTCGGTCTTCATTCATAAGTCTAAGTGATGTAATTCCTATTTGAATGGTTGCGATCTTCACTCCAAATGTCAAAATGATGTAATTTTGGCCAAAAGGCACATTCTTCACTTTAAGCATCTGAATGATTTAATTTCAGCCGGATGGTTATAGTCTTCACTCAAAAGTGTGAGTGATGTAATTCTATCCGAAAGGATGCAGTCTTGACTCCAAGTATCTGAATAATGTAATTCCGACGAAAAGGTAGCAGTCTTCACTCAAAAGTCTGAGTGATGTAATTCCAGCCGAAAGGATGTAGTCTTCACTCAGAATGTTGTAATTCCGGCTGAAAGGTTGCAGTCTTCACTCAAAAGTACGAGTGATGTAATTTAGTCAAAAAATTGCTAAAGGTTGCAAGTCTTCATTCAAAAGTACGAGTGATGTAATTTCCGTCGAAAGGTTGAGTTTTCACCCCAAGCGTATGAATGATGTAATTCTGGCCGAAATGTTATTTTCATCATTCAAATGACCGAGTGATGTCATTTTGGCGTAAAGGTTGCGTCTTCACTCCATGTGTCACAATGATGTAATTCCGGCCAAAAGGTTGCGGTCTTCGTTGAAATGGCCGAGAGTTGTAATTCCTACCGAAAGGTTGTAGTCTTCACTCCAAGTGTCAAAAGAATGTAATTCTGTCTAAAGGTTATAATCTTCATTCAAAAGTCGAGTGATGTAATTTAGGCCAAAAGGTCGCAGTCTTCACTCTAAGTGTTCGAATGATGTAATTCATGTCGAAAGGTTGCAATCGTCATTCAAAAATCTGAGTGATGTAATTCGATTTGAAAGTTTACGAGTCTTCATTCCAAGAGTCGAATGATGAAATTACGCCAAAAGGTTTTATTCTTCATTCAAAAGTCTAAGTGATGTAATTTCGGCCGAATGGTCGTAGTGTTCAATACAAGCATCGAAATGATGTAGTTCGGCCGATAGGTTCTTGTCTTCATTCAAAGATTTGAGTGATGTAATTCCAACCGAAAGGTTGCGAGTCTTCATTCAAAAGTCTAAGTGATGTAATTTCAGCAAAATCGTAGTCTTCAATCCAATTGTCCGAATGATGTAATTCGGTTGAATAGATGCAGTCTTCACTCGATGTGTCAAAATGATGTAATTTCGGTGATAGGTTGCAATTTCATTCAAAAATTTGAGTGATGTAAATTCGGCCAAAAGATTGCAGTCTGCATTCCAAGAGTTAGAATGATACAATTATGGGAAAAAGGTTTCAGTCTTCATTCATAAGTCTAAGTGATGTAATTCCGGCTGAATGGTTGCAGTCTTCACTCCAAATGTCAAAATGATGTAATTTTGGCCAAAAGGCACATTCTTCACTTTAAGCATCGAATGATTTAATTTCAGCCGATTGGGATGGTTATAGTCTTCACTCAAAAGTGTGAGTGATGTAATTCTATCCGAAAGGATGCGGTCTTGACTCCAAGTATCCGAATAATGTAATTCCGACGAAAAAGTGTTGCAGTCTTCACTCAAAAGTCCGAGTGATGTAATTCGGTCGAAAGGATGTAGTCTTCACTCGAATGTTGATGTAATTCCTAGCCAAAAGGTTGCGTCTTCACTCAAAAGTACAAAGTGATGTAATTTAGTCAAAAAATTAGTCTTCATTCAAAAGTACGAGTGATGTAATTCCGGTCGAAAGGTTGGTTTTCACCCCAAGCGTATGAATGATGTAATTCTGGCCGAAATGTTATTTGCAATCTTCATTCAAATGAGTCGAGTGTGAAATGTCATTATGGCGAAGTTGTAATTCCTACCGAAAGGTTAGTCTTCACTCCAAGTGTCACAATGATGTAATTCCGCCAAAAGGTTGCGGTCTTCATTGAAAAGCCGAGTGATGTAATTCCTAGGCCAAAAGGTCGTAGTCTTCACTCCAAGTGTCAAAAGAATGTAATTCTGTGAAAGGTTATAATCTTCATTCAAAAGTCCGATTGATGTAATTTAGGCCAAAAGGTTTAGTCTTCACTCACAAGTGTTCGAATGATGTAATTCATGTCGAAAGGTTGCAATCTTCATTCAAAAAAGTGATGTAATTCGGCCGAAAGGTCGTAGCTTCACTCTAAGTTTCGAAATGATGTAATTCCGGCCAAAAGGTTGCAATCGTCATTCAAAGTTTGAGTGATGTAATTCGACCGAAAGTTTACGTAGTCTTCATTCCAAGAGTCGAATGATGAAATTACGCCAAAAGGTTTTATTCTTCATTCAAAAGTCTAAGTGATGTAATTTCGGCCGAATGGATGTCGTAGTGTTCACTACAAGCATCGAAATGATGTAGTTTTCGGTACGATAGGTTGCAATCTTCATTCAAAGATTTGAGTGATGTAATTCCAACCGAAAGGTTGGTCTTCATTCAAAAGTTAGAGTGATGTAATTATGGGAAAAAGGTTTGCGGATCTTCATTCATAAGTCTAAGTGATGTAATTCGAAGGTTGCAATCTTCACTCCAAGTGTCAAAATGATGTAATTTTGGCCGAAAGGATGCAATCTTCATTCAAAAGCATCGAATGTGAGTGATGTAATTCTTCACTCAAAAGTGAAAGTAATTTTCCGAAAGGCAATCTTCATTCCAAGAGTTAGAATGATGAAATTACGCCAAAAGGTTTTATTCTTCATTCAAAAAGTCTAAGTGATGTAATTTCGGCCGAATGGTCATGTAGTCTTCACTACAAATGTCAAAATGATGTAATTCCTGGGCCGAAAGGTTGCAGTCTTCATTTAAAAAAAGTCGAGTGATGTAATTTAGTCAAAAAAGGTCGTAGTCTTCAATCCAATTGTACGAATGATGTAATTCCGGTTGAATAGATGTAGTCTTCACTCGATGTGTCAAAATGATGTAATTTTGAATGATAGGTTGCAATTTCATTCAAAAATTCGAGTGATGTAATTTAGGCCAAAAGTTGCGCGTTCTTCGCTTTAAGCATCAATGATGTAGTTTTCAGAAAAAGGTTGCAGTCTTCATTTGAAAAGTCCGAGTGATGTAATTCGGACAAAAGGTTGTAGTCTTCATTTCAAGTCTTCAAATGTCAAATGAATGTAATTCCTGCCTAAAGGTTTAATTTTCATTCAAAAGTACGAGTGATGTAATTCATGCTGAAGTGTTGCATTCTTCACTCCAAGTTTCAAAATGATGTAATTTCGGTCGAAAGGTTGCAGTCTTCATTCAATAGTCAGAGTGATGTAATTCTAGCCGAAAGATCGCAGTCTTCACTCAAAGCATCAAATTAATATAATTTCGACAGAAAGGATACAGTGTTTACTAAAAAGTCTGAGTGATGTAATTCCAGCCGAAAGGATACAATCTTCACTCTAAGGGTCAAAATGATGTAATTCTGACCGAAAGGTTGCAATCTTCATTCAAAAGTCAGAGTGATGAAATTATGGCCGAAAGGTTGCAGTCTTCACTCAAGTAAGTCTAAGTGATGTAATTCGTATGAAAGGTTGTAGTCTCTTCATTGAAAAGTCTGAGGATGTAATTTCGGCCGAAAAGATGCAGTGTTCACTTTAAGTGTCGAATGATGTAATTTTTGGTTGAAAGGTTGCAAGTCTTCATTCAAAAGTCGATTGATGTAATTCCGACCGAAACGTTGCAGTTTCATTCCAAAGTTAGAATGATGTAATTCTGGCCGAAATGTTTTTTTCTTCATTCAAAGTCTAAGTGAAGTAAATTTGAATGTAATTCCACCGAAAGGCCAAAAGTCTTCACTCAAATGTCGAATGATAATTTCAGCCGAAAGGTTGTCTTCACTCAAAAGTATGAATGATGTAATTTCGGCGAAAAAAGGTTGCAATCTTCATTCAAATGTGTGAGTGATGTAATTCCTACCGAAAGTTTGCGAGTCTTCACAAAAGTACGAGTGATGTAATTTCCAAAAGTCGAATGAGGTTGAAATGAATGATGTAATTATGCCAAAAGGTTTTATTCTTCATTCAAAAGTCTAAGTGATGTAATTTCGGCCAAAAGGTCGCGAGTCTTCACTCCAAGCATCGAAATGATGTAGTTCCAACAGATAGGTCGCAGTCTTTATTCAAAGATTTGAGTGATGTAATTCCAACCGAAAGGTTGCAATCTTCATTCAAAAGTACGAGTGATGTAATTACGGTTGAAGGTTTAATCTTCATTCAAAAGTATCGAGTGATGTAATTTAGGCCAAAAGGCAATGCATTCTTCACTCCAAGTTTCAGAATGATGTAATTCTTGCCGAAAGGATGCAATCGTCATTCGAATATGTGAGTGATGTAATTCCGGTTGAAAGTTTACAGTCTTCATTCCAAGAGTCAGAATTATGAAATTACGCCAAAAGGTTTTATTCTTCATTCAAAAGACTAAGTGATGTAATTTCGGCCGAATGGTCACATTGTTCAATACAAGCATCAAAATGATGTAGTTCCGGCCGATAGGTTTGTCTTCATTCAAAGATTTGAGTGATGTAATTCCAATTTGAAAGGTTGCGTCTTCATTTAAAAGTCTGAGTGATGTAATTTCAGCCGAAGGGTCGTAGTCTTCAATCCAATTGTCTGAATGATGTAATTCTGGTTGAATAGATGTAGTATTCACTCGATGTGTCAAAATGATGTAATTTCGGATGATAGGTTGCAATTTCATTCAAAAATTCGAGTGATGTAAATTCGGCCAAAAAGATTCTTCGCTCGCATTCCAAGAGTTAGAATGATGTAATTATGGGAAAAAGGTTTCGGTCTTCATTCATAAGTCTAAGTGATGTAATTAAATTTGAATGGTTGTAGTCTTCACTCCAAATGTCAAAATGATGTAATTTTGGCCAAAAGGCACATTCTTCACTTTAAGCATCGAATGATTTAATTTCATGCCGGATGGTTATAGTCTTCACTCAAAAGTGTGAGTGATGTAATTCTATCCGAAAGGATGCAGTCTTGACTTCAAGTATCGAATAATGTAATTCGACGAAAGTCGCAGTCTTCACTCAAAAAGTCGAGTGATGTAATTTCGACCGAAAGGATGTAGTTTCTAAAAACTCGAGTGTTGTAATTCATTTACGAAAGGATACAATCTTCACTCAAAAGGTCGAATGATGTAATTTAGTCAAAAAATTGCAATCTTCATTCAAAAGTACGAGTGATGTAATTATGGCCGAAAGGTTGCGTAGTTTTCACCCCAAGCGTATGAATGATGTAATTCGGCCGAAATGTTATTTTCATCATTCAAATGACCGAGTGATGTCATTTTGGTAAAGGTTGCAGTCTTCACTCCATGTGTCACAATGATGTAATTCCAAAAGGTTGCAGTCTTCACTGAAATGGCCGAGAGTTGTAATTCCTACCGAAAGGTTTAGTCTTCACTCCAAGTGTCAAAAGAATGTAATTCCTGTCTAAAGGTTATAATCTTCATTCAAAAGTCTGAGTGATGTAATTTAGGCCAAAAGGCTGCATTCTTCACTCCAAGTTTTAGAATGATGTAATTCCGGCCGAAAGGTTGCAATCGTGATTCAAATGTGTGAGTGATGTAATTCCGACTGAAAGTTTACAGTCTTCATTCCAAGAGTCAGAATGATGAAATTACGCCAAAAGGTTTTATTCTTCATTCAAAAGTCTAAGTGATGTAATTTCGGCCGAATGGTCGTAGTGTTCAATACAAGCATCGAAATGATGTAGTTCCGGCCGATAGGTTGCTGTCTTCATTCAAAGATTTGAGTGATGTAATTCCAACCGAAAGGTTGCGTCTTCATTCATTCAAAAGTCTAAGTGATGTAATTACGGTTGAAAGGTCGTAGTCTTCAATCCAATTGTCCGAATGATGTAATTCCGTTGAATAGATGCAATCTTCACTCATGTGTCAAAATGATGTAATTTTTGGCCGAAAGGTTGCAATTTCATTCAAAAATTTGAGTGATGTAATTCGGCCAAAAGATTGCGATCTTCATTCCAAGAGTTAGAATGATGTAATTATGGGAAAAAGGTTTTATTCTTCATTCATAAGTCTAAGTGATGTAATTCGGCCGAATGGTCGAAATTGTTTGGCCGAAAGTCTTCACTCCAAATGTCAAAATGATGTAATTTTGGCCGAAAGGGCACAGTCTTCATTTAAAAGTCTGAGTGATGTAATTTCAGCCGAAGGGTCGTAGTCTTCAATCCAATTGTCTGAATGATGTAATTCTGGTTGAATAGATGTAGTATTCACTCGATGTGTCAAAATGATGTAATTTCGGATGATAGGTTGCAATTTCATTCAAAAATTCGAGTGATGTAAATTCGGCCAAAAGACGCGTTCTTCGCTTTAAGCATCTATATGATGTAGTTTCGGCCGAAAGGTTGCAGTCTTCACTGAAAAGTCTGAGTGATGTAATTCCGGACAAAAGGTTGTAGTCTTCATTTCAAATGTCAGAATGATGTAATTCCAGCCGAAAGGTTGCAGTTTTCATTCAATAGTACGAGTGATGTAATTCATGCTGAAGTGTTGCATTCTTCACTCCAAGTTTCAAAATGATGTAATTTCGGTCAAAAAGGTTGCAGTCTTCAAAATAGTCGAGTGATGTAATTCTAGTCGAAAGGTTGCAGTCTTCACTCAAAGTATGAATGATGTAATTTCGCCGAAAAGGTTATTTTCTTCATTCAAAAGACCGAGTGATGTAATTTTGGCAGAAAGGATACAATCTTCACTCATGTGTCACAATGATGTAATTTCCGGCCAAAAGGTTGCAATCTTCATTGAAAAGCCGAGTGATGTAATTATGGCCGAAAGTTTGTAGTCTTCACTCCAAGTCAAAAGAATGTAAATTGTCTAAAGGTTATAATCTTCATTCAAAAGTCGAGTGATGTAATTTAGGCCAAAAGGTGCGCAGTCTTCACTCTAAGTGTTCGAATGATGTAATTTCGGTCGAAAGGTTGCAATCTTCATTCAAAAGTCTCGAGTGATGTAATTCGACCGAAAGTTATAGTCTTCATTCCAAATGTCGAATGATGTAATTACGCCAAAAGGTTTTATTCTTCATTCAAAAGTCTAAGTGATGTAATTTCGGCCGAATGGTCGTAGTGTTCACTACAAGCATCGAAATGATGTAAGTTCCGCCTAAAGGTTGCTTGTCTTCATTCAAAATTTGAGTGATGTAATTCGGTTGAAAAGTTGCAAGTCTTCATTTCAAAAGTCGAATGATGTAATTACGCCAAAAGGTTTAGTCTTCATTCAAAAGTACGAAGTGATGTAATTCGGCCGAAAGGTTGATTCTTCACTCCAAGTGTCAAAATGATGTAATTTCAACGATAGGTTGCAATCTTTCATTCAAAATTTGAGTGATGTAATTCGGCCAAAAGATTGCAATCTTCATTCAAGAGTTAGAATGATGTAATTATGGGAAAAAGGTTTCAGTCTTTTCATAAGTCTAAGTGATGTAATTATTTGAATGGATTCACTCCAAGTCATTCAAGAGTCACTCCAAATGTCAAAATTGATGTAATTTTGGCCAAAAGGCACATCTTCACTTAAGCATCGAATGATGTAATTTCTTGCCGAAAGGTTGCAATCTTCATTCAAAAGTGTGAGTGATGTAATTTATCGGTTGAAAGTTTACGATCTTCATTCCAAGAGTCGAATAATGTAATTACGCCAAAAGGTTTTATTCTTCATTCAAAAGTCCGAGTGATGTAATTCGGCCGAAAGGATGTAGTCTTCAATACAAGCATCGAATGATGTAATTCCGGCCGAAAGGTTGCAGTCTTCATTCAAAAGTACGAGTGATGTAATTTAGTCAAAAGGTCGTAGTCTTCAATCCAATTGTACGAATGATGTAATTCGGTTGAATAGATGTAGTTTTCACCCGATGTGTCAAAATGATGTAATTTCGGCCGAAAGGTTTATTTTCATTTCATTCAAAAATTCGAGTGATGTCATTTCGGCAAAAGGTTGCGTTCTTCACTTTCCATGTCACAATGATGTAATTCGGCCAAAAGGTTGCGGTCTTCGTTGAAATGGCCGAGTGATGTAATTCCGGACAAAAGGTTGTAGTCTTCATTTCAAATGTCAAATGAATGTAATTCGTCTAAAGGTTATAATCTTCATTCAAAAGTACGAGTGATGTAATTTAGGCCAAAAGGTTGCATTCTTCACTCCAAGTTTCGAATGATGTAATTTCGGTCGAAAGGTTGCAATCTTCATTCAAAAGTCGAGTGATGTAATTCTAGACCGAAAGTTTACAGTCTTCTTCACTCAAAAGTCAAATGATGATAATTACGCCAAAAGGTTTTATTCTTCATTCAAAAGTCTAAGTGATGTAATTTTCGGCGAAAGGTCGTAGTCTTCACTACAAGTGTCGAAATGATGTAATTTCGCCGAAAGGTTGCAATCTTCATTCAAAAAAGTGAGTGATGTAATTGGCCGAAAGGTTGCAAAAGTCTTCATTCAAAAGTCTAAGTGATGTAATTCCACATAAAGGGATGTAGTCTTCATTGAAAAGTCCAATTGAGTGATGTAATTTAGGCCGAAAGATGCAATCTTCACTTAAGTGTCAAAATGATGTAATTTCGGTTGAAAGGTTGCAATTTCATTCAAAAATTTGAGTGATGTAATTCGGCCGAAAGGATTGTATCTTCATTCCAATAGAATGATGTAATTATGGGAAAAAGGTTTGCAATCTTCATTAAAAGTCTAAGTGATGTAATTCCAACCGAAAGGTTGCAGTCTTCACTCCAAATGTCAAAATGATGTATTTTGGCCAAAAGGTTGCATTCTTCATTCAAATGTGTGAATGATGTAATTCGGCTGAAAGGTTATAGTCTTCATTCCAAAGTGTGAATGATGAAATTTACGCCAAAAGGTTTTATTCTTCATTCAAAAGTCTAAGTGATGTAATTTCGGCCGAAAGGTCGCAAGTCTTCACTCCAAGTCGAAATGATGTAATTCCAACCGATAGGGATGTAGTCTTCATTCAAAGATTTGAGTGATGTAATTCCAACCGAAAGGTTGCAGTCTTCATTCAAAAGTACGAGTGATGTAATTTAGTCAAAAAATTGCGTCTTCATTCAAAAGTACGATGATGTAATTCCGAGTCGAAAGGTTGCAATTTTCACTCCAAGTTTCGAATGATGTAATTCTTAATGTAATTCTGCGAAAGGTTGCAATTTCATTCAAAAATGACCGAGTGATGTAATTCCGGTTGAAAGTTTGCAGTCTTCATCCATCCAAGAGTCGAATGATGTAATTACGCCAAAAAGGTTTTATTCTTCATTCAAAAGTCTAAGTGATGTAATTTCGGCCGAATGGTCGTAGTGTTCACTCCAAGTGTCAAAATGAAGTTCCGGCCGAATGTCTTCATTCAAAGATTTCAAAGTGATGTTCTAAAGGTTATAATCTTCATTCAAAAGTCCGAGTGATGTAATTTTAGGCCAAAAGGTCGTAGTCTTCAATCCAAGTGTCGAATGATGTAATTCGGTTGAATAGAGGTTGCAATCGTATTCAAAATGTGTCAAAATGATGTAATTTCGGATGAAAGGTTTGCAATTTCATTCAAAAAATTCGATGATGTAAATTCGGCCAAAAGGTTTTATTCTTCATTCAAAAGTCTAATGATGTAATTTCGGCCGAAAGGTTCAATACATGTCTTCATCGAAAAGTCGAGTGATGTAATTCCGGACGAAAAGGTTGTAGTCTTCATTCAAAGATTTGAGTGATGTAATTCCACCGAAAGGTTGCAGTTTTCATTCAAAAGTCTAGTGAGTGATGTAATTTCATGCAGAAAAGTGTAGCATTCTTCAATCCAATTGTCCGAATGATGTAATTTCGGTTGAAAGGTTGCAGTCTTCATTCGAATGTCAAAATGATGTAATTTCGGCCGATAGGTTGCAATTTCATTCAAAATTTCAAAGTGATGTAAATTCGCCAAAAAAGATTGATATCGCATTCCAAGAGTTAGAATGATGTAATTATGGGAAAAAGGTTTCAATCTTCATTCATAAGTCTAAGTGATGTAATTCGGCCGAATGGTTGCAATCTTCACTTCAAATGTCAAAATGATGTAATTTTGGCCAAAAGGCACATTCTTCACTTTAAGCATCGAATGATTTAATTTCAGGATGGGATGGTTATAGTCTTCACTCAAAAGTGTGAGTGATGTAATTCTATCCGAAAGGATGCAGTCTTGACTCCAAGTTCGAATAATGTAATTCCGACGAAAAGGTAGCAATCTTCACTCAAAAGTCTCGAGTGATGTAATTCACCGAAAGGATGTAGTCTTCACGAAATGTTGCGTCTTGTTGTAATTCCAAACCGAAAGGTTGCGAGTCTTCACTCAAAAGTACGAAGTGATGTAATTTAGTCAAAAAATTGTTGCAATCTTCATTCAAAAGTACGAGTGATGTAATTCCGGTCGAAAGGTTGCAGTTTTCACCCCAAGAGTATGAATGATGTAATTACGCCGAAATGTTTTTTCATCATTCAAATGACCGAGTGATGTCATTTGGCGAAAGGTTGCGAGTCTTCACTCCATGTGTCACAATGATGTAATTCCAACCAAAAGGTTGCAAGTCTTCATTGAATGGCCGAGAGTTGTAATTCCAACCGAAAGGTTGTAGTCTTCATTCCAAGTGTCAAAAGAATGTAATTCTTCTGTCTAAAGGTTATAATCTTCATTCAAAAGTCCGAGTGATGTAATTTAGGCCAAAAGGCTGCAATCTTCACTCCAAGTTTCAGAATGATGTAATTCTGGCCGAAAGGTTGCAATCGTCATTCAAATATGTGAGTGATGTAATTCCGGTTGAAAGTTTACAGTCTTCATTCCAAGAGTCAGAATGATGAAATTACGCCAAAAGGTTTTATTCTTCATTCAAAAGTCTAAGTGATGTAATTTCGGCCGAATGGTCGTAGTGTTCAATACAAGCATCGAAATGATGTAGTTCCGGCCGATAGGTTGCTGTCTTCATTCAAAGATTTGAGTGATGTAATTCCAGCTGAAAGGTTGCAGTCTTCATTCAAAAGTCTAAGTGATGTAATTTCAGCAGAAAGGTCGTAGTCTTCAATCCAATTGTCTGAATGATGTAATTCCGGTTGAATAGATGCAGTCTTCACTCGATGTGTCAAAATGATGTAATTTCGGCTGATAGGTTGCAATTTCATTCAAAAATTTGAGTGATGTAAATTCGGCCAAAAAGATTGTAAATGATGCATTCCAAGAGTTAGAATGATACAATTATGGGAAAAAGGTTTCAGTCTTCATTCATAAGTCTAAGTGATGTAATTCCGGCTGAATGGTTGCAGTCTTCACTCCAAATGTCAAAATGATGTAATTTTGGCCAAAAGGCACATTCTTCACTTTAAGCATCTGAATGATTTAATTTCAGCCGGATGGTTATAGTCTTCACTCAAAAGTGTGAGTGATGTAATTCTATCCGAAAGGATGCAGTCTTGACTCCAAGTATCGAATAATGTAATTCGACGAAAAGGTAGCAGTCTTCACTCAAAAGTCTGAGTGATGTAATTCCAGCCGAAAGGATGTAGTCTTCACTCTAATGTTGTAATTTAGTCAAAAAATTGCAGTCTTCATTCAAAAGTACGAGTGATGTAATTCCAGTCGAAAGGTTGCAGTTTTCACCCCAAGCGTATGAATGATGTAATTCTGGCCGAAATGTTATTTTCATCATTCAAATGACCGAGTGATGTCATTTTGGCGTAAAGGTGCGATCTTCACTCCATGTGTCACAATGATGTAATTGTAATTTCACGAAAAAAAAAGGTTGCAAAAGGTTGTACAGTCTTCGTTGAAATGGCCGAGAGTTGTAATTCCTACCGAAAGGTTGTAGCGTAGTCTTCACTCCAAGTGTCAAAAGAATGTAATTCTGTCTAAAGGTTATAATCTTCATTCAAAAGTCGAGTGATGTAATTTAGGCCAAAAGGTGCAGTCTTCTTCACTCAAAAAGTGTTCGAATGATGTAATTCGGTCGAAAGGTTGCAATCGTCATTCAAAAATCGAGTGATGTAATTAATTCGAAAGTTGAAAGTTTCAAGTCTTCATTCCAAGGTCGAATGATGAAATTACGCCAAAAGGTTTTATTCTTCATTCAAAAGTCTAAGTGATGTAATTTCGGCCGAATGGTCGTAGTGTTCAATCCAAGCATCGAATGATGTAATTCCGCCGAAAGGTTTTATTCTTCATTCAAAGATTTGAGTGATGTAATTTCGGCGAAAGGTTGCAAGTCTTCACTCCAAGTGTCGAATGATGTAATTCCGTACCGAAAGGTTGCAGTCTTCATTCAAAAGTCCGAGTGATGTAATTTCGGCTAAGAAAGGTTGTAGTCTTCATTCAAGTGTCAAAATGATGTAATTCCTGAAAGGTTGCAATCTTCATTCAAAAGTCCGAGTGATGTAATTTAGGATGAAAGGATGCAGTCTTCACTCGAAGTGTCAAAATGATGTAATTTCGGTCGAAAGGTTGCAATTTCATTCAAAAAATTTGAGTGATGTAATTCGGCCAAAAGTTTGCAATCTTCATTCCAAGAGTTAGAATGATGTAATTGGGAAAAAGGTTTTATTCTTCATTCATAAGTCTAAGTGATGTAATTATGGCCGTAAAGGTTGTAGTCTTCACTCCAAGTGTCGAATGATGTAATTTTACCAAAAATCTTCATTCAAAAGTCATCGATGATGTAATTTTGGCCAAAAGGTTACAGTCTTCACTTTAAAGTCTGAATGATGTAATTTCACAAAAGGTTATAGTCTTCACTCAAAAGTGTCGAGTGATGTAATTCTATCCGAAAGGATGCAATCTTCACTCAAAAGCACGAATGATGTATTTCCGATCGAAAGGTTGCAATCTTCATTCAAAAGTCCGAGTGATGTAATTCCAGCCGAAAGGTTAGTCTTCACTCCAAGTGTAAGAATGATGTAATTTCGGCCAAAAGGTTGCAATCTTCATTCAAAGGTCTATGTGATGTAATTCCAACCGAAAGGTTGTAGTTTCACTCCAAGTATCAAAATGATGTAATTTCCCCCAAAAGGTTGCATTCTTCATTCAAAAGTACGAGTGATGTAATTCCGACCGAAAGGTTGCGTTTTCACCCCAAGCATCCGAATGATGTAATCCAATAGAAAGGATTTTCTTCATTCAAAAGTCCGAGTGATGTAATTTCAAACCGAAAGGATGCAAGGTTCACTCCAAGTGTCACAATGATGTAATTCCAGCCGAAAGGTTGCAATCTTCATTCAAAAGTCCGAGTGATGTAATTCCTATTTGAAAGTTTGTAGTCTTCATTCCAAGAGTTAGAATGAATGTAATTTACGTCGAAAGGTTATAATCTTCATTCAAAAGTCCGAGTGATGTAATTTAGGCCGAAAGGATACAATCTTCACTCTAAGTGTCAAAATGATGTAATTATGGTCGAAAGGTTGCAATCTTCATTCAAAAAGCACGAGTGATGTAATTCCGGTTGAAAGTTTGCAATCTTCATTCCAAGAGTCGAATGATGTAATTACGCCGAAAGGTTTTATTCTTCATTCAAAAGTCTAAGTGATGTAATTTCGGCCGAATGGTCGTAGTGTTCAAAAGCGTCGAAATAGTCTTCACTCTTCATTCAAAGATTCGAATGATGTAATTCCATTTTTGAAAGGTTGCAGTCTTCATTCAAAAGTCCGAGTGATGTAATTTCAGCAGAAAGGTCGCAGTCTTCAATCCAATTGTCTGAATGATGTAATTCCGGTTGAATAGATGCAGTCTTCACTCGATGTGTCAAAATGATGTAATTTTGGCTGATAGGTTGCAATTTCATTCAAAAATTCGAGTGATGTAAATTAGGCCAAAAGACGCATTCTTTACTTTAAGTAATCTAAATGATGTATTTCACCGAAAGGTTAGAATGTTCACCGAAAATGTCCGAGTGATGGGAAAAAGGTTTGCGTCTTCATTTCAAATGTCGAATGATGTAATTCCAAGCCAAAAGGTTGTAGTTTTCATTCAAAAGTACGAGTGATGTAATTTGGCCGAAAGGTTGCATTCTTCACTCCAAGTTTCAAAATGATGTAATTTCGGTCGAAATGTTGCAGTCTTCATTCAATAGTCAGAGTGATGTAATTCTAGCCGAAAGATCGCATTCTTCACTCAAAGCATCAAATTAATATAATTTCGACAAAAAGAATGCAGTCTTTATTAAAAAGTCTGAGTGATGTAATTCCAGCCAAAAGGATACAATCTTCACTCTAAGTGTCAGAATGATGTAATTCTGGCCGTAAGCTTGCAATCTTCGTTCAAAAGTACGAGTGCTGTAATTCCGGTTGAAAGTTTACAGTCTTTGTTATAAGAGTCAGAATGATGTAAATACGCCGAAAGGTTTCAGCCATCATTCAAAAGTCGAGTGATGTAATTATGACCAAAAGGTTGCAGTCTACACTCCAAGTATCAGAATAATGTAATTCCCGCTAAAATGATGCAATCTTCATTCAAAACTCTGAGTGATGTAATTTAGGGCCGAAAGGCACATTGATTCACTTTCAGCATGTGTGAATGATGTAATTTCGGTTGAAAGTTTGCAGTTTTCACTAAAAAGTATGATTGATGTAATTCGGACCGAAAGGTTGCAGTCTTCACTACAAAATGTCAGAATGATGTAATTCCAGCTGAAAGGTTGCAGTCTTCATTAAAAAGTACGAATTCCAGCTGAAAGGCTTCAGTCTTTACTCCAAGTTTTAGAATGATGTAATTTCGGTCGAAAGGTTGCAATCGTGATTCAAATGTGTGAGTGATGTAATTCCGGCTGAAAGTTTACAGTCTTCATTCCAAGAGTCAGAATAATGAAATTACGCCAAAAGGTTTTATTCTTCATTTAAAAGTTTAAGTGATGTACTTTCGGCCGAATGGTCGCAGTGTTCACTCCAAGCATCGAAACGATGTAGTTCCAACCGATAGGTTGCAGTCTTCATTCAAAGATTTGAGTGATGTAATTCCAACCGAAAGGTTGCAATCTTCATTCAAAAGTACGAGTGATGTAATTCGGTGTCAAAAAATGTAATTTGCTAAAGGTTATAATCTTCATTCCAAAAGTCGAAGTGATGTAATTTAGGCCTTCACTCCAAGTTTCAGAATGATGTAATTCCGGCCGAAAGGTTGCAATCGTCATTCAAATGTGTGAGTGATGTAATTCGGTTGAAAGTTTACAGTCTTCATTCCAAGAGTCAGAATGATGAAATTACGCCAAAAGGTTTTATTCTTCATTCAAAAGTCTAAGTGATGTAATTTCGGCCGAATGGTCGTAGTGTTCAATACAAGCATCGAAATGATGTAGTTCCGGCCGATAGGTTGCTGTCTTCATTCAAAGATTTGAGTGATGTAATTCCAGCTGAAAGGTTGCAGTCTTCATTCAAAAGTCTAAGTGATGTAATTTCAGAAGAAAGGTCGTAGTCTTCAATCCAATTGTCTGAATGATGTAATTCCGGTTGAATAGATGCAGTCTTCACTCGATGTGTCAAAATGATGTAATTTTAGGCCGATAGGTTGCAATTTCATTCAAAAATTTGAGTGATGTAAATTCGGCCAAAAGATTGCGATCGCATTCCAAGAGTTAGAATGATATAATTATGGGAAAAAGGTTTAGTTTCATTCATAAGTCTAAGTGATGTAATTCTACGCCGAATGGTTGCATAGCCTTCACTCCAAATGTCAAAATGATGTAATTTTGGCCAAAAGGCACATTCTTCACTTTAAGCATCCGAATGATTTAATTTCACCGGATGGTTATAGTCTTCACTCAAAAGTGTGAGTGATGTAATTCTATCCGAAAGGATGCAGTCTTGACTCCAAGTATCTGAATAATGTAATTCCGACGAAAAGGTAGCAGTCTTCACTCAAAAGTCTGAGTGATGTAATTCCAGCCGAAAGGATGTAGTCTTCACTCAGAATGTTGTAATTCCGGCTGAAAGGTTGCAGTCTTCACTCAAAAGTACGAGTGATGTAATTTAGTCAAAAAATTGCAGTCTTCATTCAAAAGTACGAGTGATGTAATTCCAGTCGAAAGGTTGCAGTTTTCACCCCAAGCGTATGAATGATGTAATTCTGGCCGAAATGTTATTTTCATCATTCAAATGACCGAGTGATGTCATTTTGGCAGAAAGGTTGCAGTCTTCACTCCATGTGTCACAATGATGTAATTCCAGCCAAAAGGTTGCAGTCTTCGTTGAAATGGCCGAGAGTTGTAATTCCTACTGAAAGGCTGTAGTCTTCACTCCAAGTGTCAAAAGAATGTAATTCCTGTCTAAAGGTTATAATCTTCATTCAAAAGTCTGAGTGATGTAATTTAGGCCAAAAGGTCGCAGTCTTCACTCTAAGTGTTCGAATGATGTAATTCTGGTCGAAAGGTTGCAATCGTCATTCAAAAATCTGAGTGATGTAATTCTGACTGAAAGTTTACAGTCTTCATTCCAAGAGTCAGAATGATGAAATTACGCCAAAAGGTTTTATTCTTCATTCAAAAGTCTAAGTGATGTAATTTCGGCCGAATGGTCGTAGTGTTCAATACAAGCATCGAAATGATGTAGTTCCGGCCGATAGGTTGCTCTTCATTCAAAGATTTGAGTGATGTAATTCCGCCGAAAGGTTGCGTCTCTTCATTCAAAAGTCTAAGTGATGTAATTTCAGCAGAAAGGTCGTAGTCTTCAATCCAATTGTCCGAATGATGTAATTCCGGTTGAATAGATGCGTCTTCACTCGATGTGTCAAAATGATGTAATTTCGGTCGATAGGTTGCAATTTCATTCAAAAATTTGAGTGATGTAAATTCGGCCAAAAGATTGCAGTCTGCATTCCAAGAGTTAGAATGATATAATTATGGGAAAAAGGTTTCAGTCTTCATTCATAAGTCTAAGTGATGTAATTCCGGCTGAATGGTTGCAGTCTTCACTCCAAATGTCAAAATGATGTAATTTTGGCCAAAAGGCACATTCTTCACTTTAAGCATCTGAATGATTTAATTTCAGCCGGATGGTTATAGTCTTCACTCAAAAGTGTGAGTGATGTAATTCTATCCGAAAGGATGCAGTCTTGACTCCAAGTATCTGAATAATGTAATTCCGACGAAAAGGTAGTAGTCTTCACTCAAAAGTTTTAGTGATGTAATTCCTGCCGAAAGGATGTAGTCTTCACTCGAGAATGTTGTAATTTAAATTTGAAAGGTTGCGAGTCTTCACTCAAAAGTACGAGTGATGTAATTTAGTCAAAAAATTGCAGTCTTCATTCAAAAGTACGAGTGATGTAATTCCGTCGAAAGGTTGCGGTTTTCACCCCAAGCGTATGAATGATGTAATTCTGGCCGAAATGTTATTTTCATCATTCAAATGACCGAGTGATGTCATTTTGGCGAGAAAGGTTGCAGTCTTCACTCCATGTGTCACAATGATGTAATTCCAGCCAAAAGGTTGCAGTCTTCGTTGAAATGGCCGAGAGTTGTAATTCCTACTGAAAGGCTGTAGTCTTCACTCCAAGTGTCAAAAGAATGTAATTCTGTCTAAAGGTTATAATCTTCATTCAAAAGTCGAGTGATGTAATTTAGGCCAAAAGGTCGCAGTCTTCACTCTAAGTGTTCGAATGATGTAAATATCGGTCGAAAGGTTGCAATCGTCATTCAAAAATCGAGTGATGTAATTCGAATTTGAAAGTTTACAAGTCTTCATTCCAAGAGTCGAATGATGAAATTACGCCAAAAGGTTTTATTCTTCATTCAAAAGTCTAAGTGATGTAATTTCGGCCGAATGGTCGTAGTGTTCAATACAAGCATCGAAATGATGTAGTTCGGCCGATAGGTTCTTGTCTTCATTCAAAGATTTGAGTGATGTAATTCCACCGAAAGGTTGCGGTCTTCATTCAAAAGTCTAAGTGATGTAATTTCAGCAGAAAGGTCGTAGTCTTCAATCCAATTGTCCGAATGATGTAATTCCGGTTGAATAGATGCGGTCTTCACTCGATGTGTCAAAATGATGTAATTTTGGTGATAGGTTGCAATTTCATTCAAAAATTTGAGTGATGTAAATTCGGCCAAAAGATTGCGATCTAAATGCATTCCAAGAGTTAGAATGATATCGAGTGATGCAATTATGGGAAAAAGGTTTCGAGTCTTCATTCATAAGTCTAAGTGATGTAATTAAATTTGAATGGTTGCAGTCTTCACTCCAAATGTCAAAATGATGTAATTTTGGCCAAAAGGCACATTCTTCACTTTAAGCATCTGAATGATTTAATTTCAGCCGGATGGTTATAGTCTTCACTCAAAAGTGTGAGTGATGTAATTCTATCCGAAAGGATGCAGTCTTGACTCCAAGTATCTGAATAATGTAATTCCGACGAAAAGGTAGCAGAAGCTCTTCACTCAAAAGTCCGAGTGATGTAATTCAGTACCGAAAGGATGTAGTCTTCACTCAGAATGTTGTAATTCCGGCTGAAAGGTTGCAGTCTTCACTCAAAAGTACGAGTGATGTAATTTAGTCAAAAAATTGCAGTCTTCATTCAAAAGTACGAGTGATGTAATTCCAGTCGAAAGGTTGCAGTTTTCACCCCAAGCGTATGAATGATGTAATTCGGCCGAAATGTTATTTTCATCATTCAAATGACCGAGTGATGTCATTTTGGCGAAAGGTTGCAGTCTTCACTCCATGTGTCACAATGATGTAATTCCGACCAAAAGGTTGCGCTTCTTCGTTGAAATGGCCGAGAGTTGTTGTAATTCCTACCGAAAGGTTTGTAGTCTTCACTCCAAGTGTCAAAAGAATGTAATTCTGTCTAAAGGTTATAATCTTCATTCAAAAGTCCGAGTGATGTAATTTAGGCCAAAAGGTCGCAGTCTTCACTCTAAGTGTTCGAATGATGTAATTCATGGTCGAAAGGTTGCAATCGTCATTCAAAAATCGAGTGATGTAATTTCGACCGAAAGTTTACAAGTCTTCATTCCAAGAGTCGAATGATGAAATTACGCCAAAAGGTTTTATTCTTCATTCAAAAGTCTAAGTGATGTAATTTCGGCCGAAATGGTGTAATTCCTCCAAATGTCGAATGATGTAAATGGTCAAAAGTCTTTCATTCAAGAAACAAGTAGTCAATACAAGCATCAAGTTTCGAAATGATGTAATTCCGGCCGAAAGGTTTGTCTTCATTCAAAAAGATTTGAGTGATGTAATTCAAAGTTGAAAGGTTGCAGTCTTCATTCAAAAGTCTAAGTGATGTAATTTTTCAAAAGGTTAGTCTTCAATTCAATTGTCGAATGATGTAATTTCGGTTGAATAGATGCAGTCTTCACTCGATGTGTCAAAATGATGTAATTTCGGCCGATAGGTTGCAATTTCATTCAAAAATTTGAGTGATGTAAATTCGGCCAAAAGTGATGTAATTCGTGTCATTCCAAGAGTTAGAATGATATAATTATGGGAAAAAGGTTTCGAGTCTTCATTCATAAGTCTAAGTGATGTAATTTCATTTGAATGGTTGCAATCTTCACTCCAAATGTCAAAATGATGTAATTTTGGCCAAAAGGCACATTCTTCACTTTAAGCATCCGAATGATTTAATTTCATGCCGGATGGTTATAGTCTTCACTCAAAAGTGTGAGTGATGTAATTCTATCCGAAAGGATGCGGTCTTGACTCCAAGTATCCGAATAATGTAATTCCGACGAAAAGGTAAAGAGTCTTCACTCAAAAGTCCGAGTGATGTAATTCCACCGAAAGGATGTAGTCTTCACTCGAATGTTGTAATTCCCCGAAAGGTTGTTAGTCTTCACTCAAAAGTACGAGTGATGTAATTTAGTCAAAAAATTGCAGTCTTCATTCAAAAGTACGAGCGATGTAATTCCGGTCGAAAGGTTGCGTTTTCACCCCAAGCGTATGAATGATGTAATTCTGGCCGAAATGTTATTTTCATCATTCAAATGACCGAGTGATGTCATTTTGGCGAGAAAGGTTGCGAGTCTTACTCCATGTGTCACAATGATGTAATTCCACCAAAAGGTTGCGGTCTTCGTTGAAATGGCCGAGAGTTGTAATTCCTACTGAAAGGTTGTAGTCTTCACTCCAAGTGTCAAAAGAATGTAATTCCTGTCTAAAGGTTATAATCTTCATTCAAAAGTCTGAGTGATGTAATTTAGGCCAAAAGGTCGCAGTCTTCACTCTAAGTGTTCGAATGATGTAATTCATGTCGAAAGGTTGCAATCGTCATTCAAAAATCTGAGTGATGTAATTCTGACTGAAAGTTTACAGTCTTCATTCCAAGAGTCAGAATGATGAAATTACGCCAAAAGGTTTTATTCTTCATTCAAAAGTCTAAGTGATGTAATTTCGGCCGAATGGTCGTAGTGTTCAATACAAGCATCGAAATGATGTAGTTCCGGCCGATAGGTTGCTGTCTTCATTCAAAGATTTGAGTGATGTAATTCCAGCTGAAAGGTTGCAGTCTTCATTCAAAAGTCTAAGTGATGTAATTTCAGCAGAAAGGTCGTAGTCTTCAATCCAATTGTCTGAATGATGTAATTCCGGTTGAATAGATGCAGTCTTCACTCGATGTGTCAAAATGATGTAATTTCGGCTGATAGGTTGCAATTTCATTCAAAAATTTGAGTGATGTAAATTCGGCCAAAAGATTGCGTATCCGCATTCCAAGAGTTAGAATGATACAATTATGGGAAAAAGGTTTCGTCTTCATTCATAAGTCTAAGTGATGTAATTAAAATTTGAATGGTTGCAGTCTTCACTCCAAATGTCAAAATTATGTAATTTTGGCCAAAAGGCACATTCTTCACTTTAAGCATCTGAATGATTTAATTTCTTTCGGATGGTTATAGTCTTCACTCAAAAGTGTGAGTGATGTAATTCTATCCGAAAGGATGCGTCTTGACTCCAAGTATCCGAATAATGTAATTCCGACGAAAAGGTAGCAGTCTTCACTCAAAAGTCCGAGTGATGTAATTCCACCGAAAGGATGTAGTCTTCACTCGAATGTTGTAATTCCTACTGAAAGGTTGCAGTCTTCACTCAAAAGTACGAGTGATGTAATTTAGTCAAAAAATTGCAGTCTTCATTCAAAAGTACGAGCGATGTAATTCGGTCGAAAGGTTGCAGTTTTCACCCCAAGCGTATGAATGATGTAATTCTGGCCGAAATGTTATTTTCATCATTCAAATGACCGAGTGATGTCATTTTGGGAGAAAGGTTGCGTCTTCACTCCATGTGTCACAATGATGTAATTCGGCCAAAAAAGTTTGCGGTCTTCGTTGAAATGGCCGAGAGTTGTAATTCCTACCGAAATTTGTAGTCTTCACTCCAAGTGTCAAAAGAATGTAATTCTGTCTAAAGGTTATAATCTTCATTCAAAAGTCCGAGTGATGTAATTTAGGCCAAAAGGTCGCAGTCTTCACTCTAAGTGTTCGAATGATGTAATTCATGTCGAAAGGTTGCAATCGTCATTCAAAAATTGAGTGATGTAATTCGACCGAAAGTTTACGTCTTCATTCCAAGAGTCGAATGATGAAATTACGCCAAAAGGTTTTATTCTTCATTCAAAAGTCTAAGTGATGTAATTTCGGCCGAATGGTCGTAGTGTTCAATACAAGCATCGAAATGATGTAGTTCCCGGCCGATAGGTTGTTGTCTTCATTCAAAGATTTGAGTGATGTAATTCCAACGAAAGGTTGCGTCTTCATTCAAAAGTCTAAGTGATGTAATTTCAGCAGAAAGGTCGTAGTCTTCAATCCAATTGTCCGAATGATGTAATTCCGGTTGAATAGATGCGTCTTCACTCGATGTGTCAAAATGATGTAATTTCGGCCGATAGGTTGCAATTTCATTCAAAAATTTGAGTGATGTAAATTCGGCCAAAAGATTGCGGTACCGCATTCCAAGAGTTAGAATGATACAATTATGGGAAAAAGGTTTCAGTCTTCATTCATAAGTCTAAGTGATGTAATTCCGGTTGAATGGTTGCAGTCTTCACTCCAAATGTCAAAATGATGTAATTTTGGCCAAAAGGCACATTCTTCACTTTAAGCATCTGAATGATTTAATTTCAGCCGGATGGTTATAGTCTTCACTCAAAAGTGTGAGTGATGTAATTCTATCCGAAAGGATGCAGTCTTGACTCCAAGTATCTGAATAATGTAATTCCGACGAAAAGGTAGCAGTCTTCACTCAAAAGTCTGAGTGATGTAATTCCAGCCGAAAGGATGTAGTCTTCACTCAGAATGTTGTAATTTAGTCAAAAAATTGCAGTCTTCATTCAAAAGTACGAGTGATGTAATTCCAGTCGAAAGGTTGCAGTTTTCACCCCAAGCGTATGAATGATGTAATTCTGGCCGAAATGTTATTTTCATCATTCAAATGACCGAGTGATGTCATTTTGGCAGAAAGGTTGCAGTCTTCACTCCATGTGTCACAATGATGTAATTCCAGCCAAAAGGTTGCAGGTTTCGTTGAAATGGCCGAGAGTTGTAATTCTCTACCGAAGGTTGTAGTCTTCACTCCAAGTGTCAAAAGAATGTAATTCTGTCTAAAGGTTATAATCTTCATTCAAAAGTCTGAGTGATGTAATTTAGGCCAAAAGGTCGCCGTCTTCACTCTAAGTGTTCGAATGATGTAATTCATGTCGAAAGGTTGCAATCGTCATTCAAAAATCTGAGTGATGTAATTCTGACTGAAAGTTTACAGTCTTCATTCCAAGAGTCAGAATGATGAAATTACGCCAAAAGGTTTTATTCTTCATTCAAAAGTCTAAGTGATGTAATTTCGGCCGAATGGTCGTAGTGTTCAATACAAGCATCGAAATGATGTAGTTCCGTCGATAGGTTGTCTTCATTCAAAGATTTGAGTGATGTAATTCCAAATTTGAAAGGTTGCAGTCTTCATTCAAAAGTCTAAGTGATGTAATTTCAGCAGAAAGGTCGTAGTCTTCAATCCAATTGTCTGAATGATGTAATTCCGGTTGAATAGATGCAGTCTTCACTCGATGTGTCAAAATGATGTAATTTCGGCTGATAGGTTGCAATTTCATTCAAAAATTTGAGTGATGTAAATTCGGCCAAAAGATTGCAGTCTGCATTCCAAGAGTTAGAATGATACAATTATGGGAAAAAGGTTTCAGTCTTCATTCATAAGTCTAAGTGATGTAATTAAAATTTGAATGGTTGCAGTCTTCACTCCAAATGTCAAAATGATGTAATTTTGGCCAAAAGGCACATTCTTCACTTTAAGCATCTGAATGATTTAATTTCAGCCGGATGGTTATAGTCTTCACTCAAAAGTGTGAGTGATGTAATTCTATCCGAAAGGATGCAGTCTTGACTCCAAGTATCTGAATAATGTAATTCCGACGAAAAGGTAGCAGTCTTCACTCAAAAGTCTGAGTGATGTAATTCCAGCCGAAAGGATGTAGTCTTCACTCAGAATGTTGTAATTTAGTCAAAAAATTGCAGTCTTCATTCAAAAGTACGAGTGATGTAATTCCGGTCGAAAGGTTGCGTTTTCACCCCAAGCGTATGAATGATGTAATTCGGCCGAAATGTTATTTTCATCATTCAAATGACCGAGTGATGTCATTTTGGCGAAAGGTTGCAGTCTTCACTCCATGTGTCACAATGATGTAATTCCAGCCAAAAGGTTGCGGTCTTCGTTGAAATGGCCGAGAGTTGTAATTCCTACTGAAAGGTGTAGTCTTCACTCCAAGTGTCAAAAGAATGTAATTAATTCTGTCTAAAGGTTATAATCTTCATTCAAAAGTCTGAGTGATGTAATTTAGGCCAAAAGGTCGCAGTCTTCACTCTAAGTGTTCGAATGATGTAATTCATGTCGAAAGGTTGCAATCGTCATTCAAAAATCTGAGTGATGTAATTCTGACTGAAAGTTTACAGTCTTCATTCCAAGAGTCAGAATGATGAAATTACGCCAAAAGGTTTTATTCTTCATTCAAAAGTCTAAGTGATGTAATTTCGGCCGAATGGTCGTAGTGTTCAATACAAGCATCGAAATGATGTAGTTCCGGCCGATAGGTTGCTGTCTTCATTCAAAGATTTGAGTGATGTAATTCCAGCTGAAAGGTTGCAGTCTTCATTCAAAAGTCTAAGTGATGTAATTTCAGCAGAAAGGTCGTAGTCTTCAATCCAATTGTCTGAATGATGTAATTCCGGTTGAATAGATGCAGTCTTCACTCGATGTGTCAAAATGATGTAATTTCGGCTGATAGGTTGCAATTTCATTCAAAAATTTGAG
Organism: Anisodus tanguticus; assembly: GCA_034509755.1. NCBI lineage: Eukaryota > Viridiplantae > Streptophyta > Magnoliopsida > Solanales > Solanaceae > Anisodus > Anisodus tanguticus. The sequence continues at coordinate 31,918,468 of CM067540.1, forward strand.
TGATGTAAATTCGGCCAAAAGATTGCAGTCTGCATTCCAAGAGTTAGAATGATACAATTATGGGAAAAAGGTTTCAGTCTTCATTCATAAGTCTAAGTGATGTAATTCAGGCTGAATGGTTGCAGTCTTCACTCCAAATGTCAAAATGATGTAATTTTGGCCAAAAGGCACATTCTTCACTTTAAGCATCCGAATGATTTAATTTCACCGGATGGTTATAGTCTTCACTCAAAAGTGTGAGTGATGTAATTCTATCCGAAAGGATGCGAGTCTTGACTCCAAGTATCCGAATAATGTAATTCGACGAAAAGGTAGCAGTCTTCACTCAAAAGTCCGAGTGATGTAATTCAGTACCGAAAGGATGTAGTCTTCACTCGAATGTTGTAATTTACTGAAAGGTTGCAGTCTTCACTCAAAAGTACGAGTGATGTAATTTAGTCAAAAAATTGCAGTCTTCATTCAAAAGTACGAGCGATGTAATTCCGGTCGAAAGGTTGCGTTTTCACCCCAAGCGTATGAATGATGTAATTTGGCCGAAATGTTATTTTCATCATTCAAATGACCGAGTGATGTCATTTTGGCAGAAAGGTTGCGTCTTCACTCCATGTGTCACAATGATGTAATTCCGGCCAAAAGGTTGCGAGTCTTTTCGTTGAAATGGCCGAGAGTTGTAATTCCTACCGAAAGGCCGTAGTCTTCACTCCAAGTGTCAAAAGAATGTAATTCTGTCTAAAGGTTATAATCTTCATTCAAAAGTCCGAGTGATGTAATTTAGGCCAAAAGGTCGCAGTCTTCACTCTAAGTGTTCGAATGATGTAATTCATGTCGAAAGGTTGCAATCGTCATTAAAAAAAAATCGAGTGATGTAATTCGATTTGAAAGTTTACGTCTTCATTCCAAGAGTCGAATGATGAAATTACGCCAAAAGGTTTTATTCTTCATTCAAAAGTCTAAGTGATGTAATTTCGGCCGAATGGTCGTAGTGTTCAATACAAGCATCGAAAATGATGTAGTTCCGGCCGATAGGTTGCTGTCTTCATTCAAAGATTTGAGTGATGTAATTCCAGCTGAAAGGTTGCAGTCTTCATTCAAAAGTCTAAGTGATGTAATTTCAGCAGAAAGGTCGTAGTCTTCAATCCAATTGTCTGAATGATGTAATTCCGGTTGAATAGATGCAGTCTTCACTCGATGTGTCAAAATGATGTAATTTCGGTGATAGGTTGCAATTTCATTCAAAAATTTGAGTGATGTAAATTCGGCCAAAAGATTGCAGTCTGCATTCCAAGAGTTAGAATGATACAATTATGGGAAAAAGGTTTCAGTCTTCATTCATAAGTCTAAGTGATGTAATTCCGGCTGAATGGTTGCAGTCTTCACTCCAAATGTCAAAATGATGTAATTTTGGCCAAAAGGCACATTCTTCACTTTAAGCATCTGAATGATTTAATTTCAAATTTGGGATGGTTATAGTCTTCACTCAAAAGTGTGAGTGATGTAATTCTATCCGAAAGGATGCAGTCTTGACTCCAAGTATCTGAATAATGTAATTCCGACGAAAAGGTAGCAGTCTTCACTCAAAAGTCTGAGTGATGTAATTCCAGCCGAAAGGATGTAGTCTTCACTCAGAATGTTGTAATTCCTAAATTTGAAAGGTTAGTCTTCACTCAAAAGTACGAGTGATGTAATTTAGTCAAAAAATTGCAGTCTTCATTCAAAAGTACGAGCGATGTAATTCCGGTCGAAAGGTTGCGTTTTCACCCCAAGCGTATGAATGATGTAATTCTGGCCGAAATGTTATTTTCATCATTCAAATGACCGAGTGATGTCATTTTGGCAGAAAGGTTGCAGTCTTCACTCCATGTGTCACAATGATGTAATTCCAGCCAAAAGGTTGCAGTCTTCGTTGAAATGGCCGAGAGTTGTAATTCCTACTGAAAGGCTGTAGTCTTCACTCCAAGTGTCAAAAGAATGTAATTCTGTCTAAAGGTTATAATCTTCATTCAAAAGTCTGAGTGATGTAATTTAGGCCAAAAGGTCGCAGTCTTCACTCTAAGTGTTCGAATGATGTAATTCTGGTCGAAAGGTTGCAATCGTCATTCAAAAATCTGAGTGATGTAATTTTGACTGAAAGTTTACAGTCTTCATTCCAAGAGTCAGAATGATGAAATTACGCCAAAAGGTTTTATTCTTCATTCAAAAGTCTAAGTGATGTAATTTCGGCCGAATGGTCGTAGTGTTCAATACAAGCATCGAAATGATGTAGTTCCGGCCGATAGGTTGATGTCTTCATTCAAAGATTTGAGTGATGTAATTCCAGCTGAAAGGTTGCAGTCTTCATTCAAAAGTCTAAGTGATGTAATTTCGAAGAAAAAGGTCGTAGTCTTCAATCCAATTGTCCGAATGATGTAATTCCGGTTGAATAGATGCAGTCTTCACTCGATGTGTCAAAATGATGTAATTTCGGTGATAGGTTGCAATTTCATTCAAAAATTTGAGTGATGTAAATTCGGCCAAAAGATTGCGTATCTGCATTCCAAGAGTTAGAATGATACAATTATGGGAAAAAGGTTTCGATCTTCATTCATAAGTCTAAGTGATGTAATTAAAATTTGAATGGTTGCGTCTTCACTCCAAATGTCAAAATGATGTAATTTTGGCCAAAAGGCACATTCTTCACTTTAAGCATCTGAATGATTTAATTTCAGCCGGATGGTTATAGTCTTCACTCAAAAGTGTGAGTGATGTAATTCTATCCGAAAGGATGCAGTCTTGACTCCAAGTATCTGAATAATGTAATTCCGACGAAAAGGTAGCGAGTCTTCACTCAAAAGTCTGAGTGATGTAATTCCACCGAAAGGATGTAGTCTTCACTCAGAATGTTGTAATTCCGGCTGAAAGGTTGAAGTCTTCACTCAAAAGTACGAGTGATGTAATTTAGTCAAAAAATTGCAGTCTTCATTCAAAAGTACGAGTGATGTAATTCCAGTCGAAAGGTTGCAGTTTTCACCCCAAGCGTATGAATGATGTAATTCTGGCCGAAATGTTATTTTCATCATTCAAATGACCGAGTGATGTCATTTTGGCAGAAAGGTTGCAGTCTTCACTCCATGTGTCACAATGATGTAATTCCAGCCAAAAGGTTGCAGTCTTCGTTGAAATGGCCGAGAGTTGTAATTCCTACTGAAAGGCTGTAGTCTTCACTCCAAGTGTCAAAAGAATGTAATTCCTGTCTAAAGGTTATAATCTTCATTCAAAAGTCTGAGTGATGTAATTTAGGCCAAAAGGTCGCAGTCTTCACTCTAAGTGTTCGAATGATGTAATTCATGTCGAAAGGTTGCAATCGTCATTCAAAAATCGAGTGATGTAATTCGACCGAAAGTTTACGGTCTTCATTCCAAGAGTCGAATGATGAAATTACGCCAAAAGGTTTTATTCTTCATTCAAAAGTCTAAGTGATGTAATTTCGGCCGAATGGTCGTAGTGTTCAATACAAGCATCGAAATGATGTAGTTCCGGCCGATAGGTTGCTGTCTTCATTCAAAGATTTGAGTGATGTAATTCCAATTTGAAAGGTTGCGTCTTCATTCAAAAGTCTAAGTGATGTAATTTCAGCAGAAAGGTCGTAGTCTTCAATCCAATTGTCCGAATGATGTAATTCCGGTTGAATAGATGCAGTCTTCACTCGATGTGTCAAAATGATGTAATTTCGGTGATAGGTTGCAATTTCATTCAAAAATTTGAGTGATGTAAATTCGGCCAAAAGATTGCGATCTGCATTCCAAGAGTTAGAATGATATAATTATGGGAAAAAGGTTTAGTCTTCATTCATAAGTCTAAGTGATGTAATTAAATTTGAATGTCGAATGGTTGCGGTCTTCACTCCAAATGTCAAAATGATGTAATTTTGGCCAAAAGGCACATTCTTCACTTTAAGCATCTGAATGATTTAATTTCAGCCGGATGGTTATAGTCTTCACTCAAAAGTGTGAGTGATGTAATTCTATCCGAAAGGATGCAGTCTTGACTCCAAGTATCTGAATAATGTAATTCCGACGAAAAGGTAGCAGTCTTCACTCAAAAGTCTGAGTGATGTAATTCCAGCCGAAAGGATGTAGTCTTCACTCAGAATGTTGTAATTCCGGCTGAAAGGTTGCAGTCTTCACTCAAAAGTACGAGTGATGTAATTTAGTCAAAAAATTACAGTCTTCATTCAAAAGTACGAGTGATGTAATTCCAGTCGAAAGGTTGCAGTTTTCACCCCAAGCGTATGAATGATGTAATTCTGGCCGAAATGTTATTTTCATCATTCAAATGACCGAGTGATGTCATTTTGGCAGAAAGGTTGCAGTCTTCACTCCATGTGTCACAATGATGTAATTCCAGCCAAAAGGTTGCAGTCTTCGTTGAAATGGCCGAGAGTTGTAATTCCTACCGAAATTTCGTAGTCTTCACTCCAAGTGTCAAAAGAATGTAATTCTGTCTAAAGGTTATAATCTTCATTCAAAAGTCCGAGTGATGTAATTTAGGCCAAAAGGTCGCAGTCTTCACTCTAAGTGTTCGAATGATGTAATTCATCGAAAGGTTGCAATCGTCATTCAAAAATCTGAGTGATGTAATTCTGACTGAAAGTTTACAGTCTTCATTCCAAGAGTCAGAATGATGAAATTACGCCAAAAGGTTTTATTCTTCATTCAAAAGTCTAAGTGATGTAATTTCGGCCGAATGGTCGTAGTGTTCAATACAAGCATCGAAATGATGTAGTTCCGGCCGATAGGTTGTTGTCTTCATTCAAAGATTTGAGTGATGTAATTCGAAAGGTTGGTCTTCATTCAAAAGGTTGTGATGTAGTCTTCATTCAAAAGTCTAAGTGATGTAATTTCAGCAGTCAAAAGATGTCGTAGTCTTCAATCCAATTGTCGAATGATGTAATTCCGGTTGAATAGATTCGGTCTTCATTCATAAGTCTTCACTCGATGTGTCAAAATGATGTAATTTGGCTGAAAGGTTTGCAATTTCATTCAAAAATTTGAATGATGTAATTCGGCCAAAAGGTTATAGTCTTCATTCAAAAGTTAGAGTGATGTAATTCTATCCGAAAGGTTTGCAGTCTTCACTCAAAGTCTAATAATGTAATTCCGACGAAAGGTTATAATCTTCATTCAAAAGTCCGAGTGATGTAATTTTGGCCAAAAGGCACATTCTTCACTTTAAGCATCGAATGATTTAATTCGAGTGCCGAATGGTTTAGTCTTCATTCAAAAGTGTGAGTGATGTAATTCTATCCGAAAGTTTGCAGTCTTCACCCAAGAGTATCGAATGATGTAATTACGACGAAAAGGTATATTCTTCATTCAAAAGTCGAGTGATGTAATTTCGGCCGAAAGGATGTAGTCTTCACTCCAAGTGTCGAATGATGTAATTTGGCTTAAAAGGTTGCAATCTTCATTCAAAAGTACGAGTGATGTAATTCAAGTGTACGAGATGATGTAATTTCGTCGAAAGGTTATAATCTTCATTCAAAAGTCCGAGTGATGTAATTTAGGCCAAAAGGTCGCGAGTCTTCACTCTAAGTGTTCGAATGATGTAATTCATGTCGAAAGGTTGCAATCGTCATTCAAAAATTTGAGTGATGTA